>CM070510.1:13848607-14044401 GCA_036346375.1 Guadua angustifolia | reverse complement strand
CAAGATGATGACCCCCTTTACCTACTCTTGTTAGCCCGACCTATATAAGGGCCTTCGGTGCATGGGAAAGGGAGACGACGGTCGAAAGCAAGAAGAGTTTGTGCAGAGAGTCTAGGCAAGAACTTGTAACCCAAAGACTCTCAGACGCACTAGTTCAAAAACACTCTACAAACAAGCTAGTAGGAAATAAGGCTATTACCCACAAGTAAAGGGGCCCGAACTCAGTAAAATCTTTGTGTCATTCCTCACCATAGACGCCGAATCCTTCAGCGTGGGGTCTCTAGAGTTTTCACCCTCTAGGGTTAACCACCAAAAGACGCCTCCTTCCAACCAAACCCGGCTCAGACTCCAGGCCTGTCAGTGGAATACGATGATGAGGGATCTCCCATAGCACGCCCGTGGGGTATGAGTAGACCTACTGTGGCATACAAGGAGACCTCCTGTGGGGTACAAAGAGACCTCCCCTCAACACCCTCTAGAGAGCCCATGAGGTACGAGGGGACCTCCTGTGAACCCCCAGGTGGCGAATGACTACGGGGAAAGGACGCCACCCCTCGTGGGGCATGAGGCCTCTCCGTGAGTTGATGAGTTTTCCTTCAACAGGCGAAAATCGCTATAGTGTTGCTATAGCCCACAATTTAAATCACTATTCTTCCCTGATGTTCCCAACCACTGCTCCCACCCCACCTCCCAAGCGGCTCTTGATACAGCTCCCTGCGCCTTCGCCTCTTGCCACACCAACCACTCACCTCCTACCGCCACCTCTTGCAACCAGCAACACCTCTTCGGCTCGTTGCACCACCTACTCCACACCTACCTTTGTCCAAGCCCATCCAACCTAACTCCACCGCCATCATCATGTTGACGCCTGCCACCACCACCCACTATCCTCCTCTAAATCCACGGCAGGCACCACCACCATCGCCTCGCTACACCGTAGGGCCACCGCTCCACTCTCTTTACAGTCAAGAGGGTTAGGGGCAAAAGACAGGACTCGAACCACAAGGGCTGTGGCCCGAGGCTTGGCATAAAAAAAGCTATGTAAAATATATGTTAAAAAATCAATAAAATTATAGATTGATTCAAGAAGGTGTGGTCTAGCTCGAGACTTGGACCTGAACTGACTCCACTCCTGAAGAGGGTAGCACAATGAACCATAAACCTAACCCCTTGCCGCCGGTGAACGTCGTCACCAAGAAGGAAGTTTTGGTATTGGAGAAGAGAGGTGGCACATGAGGAAAAGAGGAGGTCGCGTGCTAGCTGGGGAGGAGGGCATGCGTGAGCGAGAGAGGAGGGGTCGTGCATGTAGTCACGCTTGGGCGCACGATAAGCTTACCGGTCCCGTAGACACGCGATAGATTTGCTCTTTAGGGCTTGTTTGTTTTAGCTTTTGATTATGGATTCTAACCCTAAAAGCAAAATAAAAAACAAATAGCCTGATTCTAGAATTCGATTCTCACAATCTAGCCTACCCATATACGCTAGAATTCACAATCCACTTCATATGTGCTTTTAGATTTGACTTTTGGAGAATCGAACTCTCTCAACCATTAATCCGAATCGAACTTTTAGAGATCCAAATTGAAACAAACAGACCTTTAATTAGACCTCATAGGTCAATGTCTCCTGAGAAATTAGGCCTCAATAATCTATCCTCAGCACTAAACATCAAAAACGGCATGGACCACCCAACACTACTTAAAAACGATTAGAGCCTTCTAATCCAAATTATAGTGCCTAGGAATATTAGCACGACACACTACCGGTAGCAGCAATAGCACTAGACTAATCAAATACATACATGATGGTAGCAGTATAACTTTCATTATTCCTTTCACATTACAACAAAAACCGCACTAAAATCCATGGCACTTTATTTCGTAATTCTGCAGGCAGTACCGACCGATTCTCCAAACCTGCCACTCACGCACTCACACCTCGAAAAGTGGAAAAAAAATGTGGGCGAGGGTGAGACCGTGAGAGCTCAAGATGTTTTCACTGGCTACTACAGTAGAAATGTCAGAAATTTGCCTCATATCTTTACGAACAGTCGACGGCGTGCCAACAAATACTAGCTTCGCCACGTTTGCGAGCTAGATAGGGTCGCATTTACCGGTGAGGTCCTTGCAGCGTCTCCTACTAATGTTCTCTAGTATTTTGAAATTGGAATTGTTCGTTGGTACGTGCAGTGAACGGTGATAAATCTCTTGTAGACCGATCGAAACGATCCATGAAAGATGCTAGAATCCCATTTGACGACAGAGTTGACCGTATATCATCCGTGCATCAAACGTAAATCATGGCATAGGCTGGATCGAGGCAGAAAGGAGGGATAACAGCGGGCGCGCATCGACGGAGGAGCACGAGAGCTATTGTACTGTGCACTAAATTCAATACGGGCGGTTTATTATTTTTCGATCTAACATATTATATTATATAATATTATTTATATTTTTTAGTAAAATATTAGAAATACTTTTAGTAAATTAATAGTTACATCTGATTTATACTATCCACCGTGTACTATAGCATAGTATGCAATAAAATTTCTGTTATGGGAAAGTACTGTGACCCGTCCGTAAGGAGAGAAAAGGAAAGGAATTATCGCATGCACTACAGAAAGGGGGCAGAGTAGGAGTGAATGGTGATACGCATCACACACACAAACTGTCGCTGTGTCACTGCCTACACCATGCACATAAATCTGATCGCATAAAGCTGCTGCTCCTCAAGGCCCCAAAGACTGGCTGTGTTGTTGTGTGCGTGTGATCGACACATCGTCCCCGGCCGTCTGGCTAGCCACGACGAAAGCGATAAAGAAGGGAAGCTCAAAGCTGTGGCCTTCTCCTATTCCTATCCAGTATTAAGCTGGTATGCGTTTTGGAACCGTGGCCAGCCTCTGCAGATTCCCCTCTCTCTCTCTCTCTTTCCGTGGAGCAAATGATGCAGGGGGGACGAAAAACACGCGACACAACGCTCTCTGTGCATGTGTTTGTGTGTGATGACTGATGAGTTACTCGTTTGCTTTACGCTCATGATCCCCATGAAAGAATTCCCTGAAATTTTGTTGTCACCTCGGTAGAGACGCACACATGCGCTTGCCTGCCTATCTTTTCAAAAGACGAATGCGCGCGCCAGTCCTGACAAAAGCTACATGTAGAGCTAGCGAGGTCACAATCAGAGCGAGCGAGATCTGAGCTCAGCTCACAAAAACTCATCCCTCAGATCAGATAGTAATAATACAGTCCCCAAACTGAACCTGCATAGCAGAAATATACTACATGTCGATTCAGCATCGTAAGAAAAACATTGAGATGTGAAGGTGCGCGAAGAAACAAAAGGTTTGTTTGGTAGAGCTCCAATTCCCAGCTTATCTTGAGATCTAAAACTTGTAGGCTAAAATAAAGTGAATTAAGTTTATATTTTTGGCCTAAAATGTAAACAAAATGATCCATCAAACACTCTTAATGTCACAACTCTAGTTACATGGATCTAATGGAACTAGAAATACCCAGCTCCACCAGATCCATGGAACTGGAATTCTACCAAATATATCCGAAGTCTCGATCCACCTTCCCATTCCATTGCATATTAGGGGACCTTCCCTATTTCATTTCCTAGAACATACTTTTGAAACACAGACAGCGAGACACTCGCCTTCGGAGAGAACAACCGACGTACACCCTCTACATTTGGAACATAGGCCCTTTTAGAACAACTTTTGATTATATAGATTCTATATTATGAAAAAAAAACTGTTTCTGATTATAGGAGAATCAGGCTGGCCCAGCTGTACGTGGAGATGAAGAACTGGACCGACAAGAGTCAGCTGGCACCCAGACTCTAGTTTTATATAGATGACAGCTTCTGATTATAAAAAAAACTGTTAAAAATCCTCTTGTTTAGTAAATAATATGATTTTCTTTTAAACAAAAGCCAGAAATAAGCTGTGCCTCGCAAGACCGCACGTTTTGCGTGAGTTGACGACTCTTCTTGCTACCAGCTCAATTTGAATGCAGGCAACAGCTCCTGTCTACTGTGCATGTGTTCACCCTGTAGCTAGGCTCGATGGGCTCAAGTATACAGGCGAGCGCTGCAGCTGCTGCTCCTGCTGCCACTGGCTAGCTACGCCACTCAATGCAACCAATCAGCTCAACATGTGACGGCTCCAATTTTGCTCAGAGAACAACCGACAGCTCCAGCACGTTATTGGCCTCATCCTGCAGAAGCGCTCCCTTTTCCCACTGCACCCGCCTGTGCAGACCACACTGTAGCTAATTATGTGGCCATGCCACCGGCCCGGCATATTTTTGCAATTAATCCCATCCCGTTGGCCGTTCCGTCGTCGATCGGCGACGCGCATGTATGGTAGGCTGTAGCTCCACCAGGATTTAACTAGTATAAGTAAACTCAGGGTGTTGTCTACGATGATGTTTTAGGATTTTACACTTTAAGCAAATATGTGTAAAGATAACTAAATTACCTTAATTTATTAGCTAACTTATTGCTCTTAGACTGCGTGTTACTCTATTGTACAGTAATAAATAACATTGAGAATAACAAATCGTAAGGGTATATAAAGAAAAAATAGTTAAAAATTTCTCGAAAGTGTAGAATAATATGTATTTAAAAGTATTTGAAAGCTATAATGATATATATTTAGAAATAAAGGGAGTGTCTTGTTAAAGATCACTCAAAAGTGACGCTTTAATTTGAAAGAAAATCGCTATCACATACGTGGACTTTATATGATTCGGCATACTGACTATAGGTAAGTTTCCTTTTCACACGTTCTACCCTCCCGTTTGGCTGCAGCCGTGTCCGGCCGTGGGCGTTACAAGACGCGTACCACCGTTTGTAGGGCTATACGTTTCCAGCGCATCGTGGAGACTGGAGAAGTTACGCGATGTCCGCTACATTAGCAAGTGGAAAAGCCTTCGCAATATTAGGGTATGTGCATAATGGCATGACATCAATTGTCTATATATATTTTGATAGGTAAGATTTTCATCGATATGGAGAAGAGAGTGTCGTAGCTGTCTCTTCGTAATGAAACGACTATATAGACAGCATAAAACACTATTATTGAGTTATTATCTATAATAACACATTTTCATATTATAATTAGGGTCTGTTTGTTTCAGCTTTGGATTCTCTAAAAATTGAAATCCAAAAACACATATGAAGTGGATTGTAGATTCTAATTGAGCTAAGCACCAACCATCTCATGGGCCCACACCCCCACGTGCGTGATGCACTCCACCCACATTTAGCTGCCAAAACACTAGGGCAAAAATAAAAAGCTCGTGCGCGCGCTGCAACGCGCAACTTAAAAAGAATCGCACCTATCGCGCAAAAACACAGCCATACGAACTCCACGAGGTTAAATCCCCAGGCTCCGGCTTTTCAAATCTTATACAATCCCTATTAGTGTGCGTCAGTAAACTTTTTGTAATATACACAAAATAGTCACTTATAGTTTATAGATAACGTGACATATTTAGAGGAGCTTGAGCTGATCATATGCGTAGGACCACCGGGATCACAGAGCTTTAATTTCCCAGTAGCTACACGGTGACCGGTGGGTTTGCCTACCACCATCCTACACCCGCCGTACTTCTTTCAAGCGATTCCTTATTTACCACTGTAAAGTTTCATAATCTTGAATATAGACTTTGACCCATGTATCAATGACATAAGAGATATTGTATCCAAGATTTATACAGCTAGCTGCGTATGTGCGGTGACATACCGTGCAAGTACGCCACACCACGATCGCGCAGCACCTCGTAGTCTTTTTTGCTAAAGGGATATGATCGTGACCGGATGCAACTTTACGGAACCGCGAGGATCCATTCACAAAAAGGCTTGGTTCAGACTCAGTTACAAATTTACGAGGCTAGGAGGTTGTTCTTATTGCCAAAAAACGATGAAATAAACTGACAAAATTTAGTATTTCTTTGAGGACCTTTTCACAAAGGAGTTACGATTTTAAAAAACCAGGAGATTCTTTTAGAAAAAACAATAGAAGGACATAAACTTAAACTCAAAATACTTTAGAGGCTTCTTCATGGAGAGAGACACGTGGGCATGGCAGGGGAGCAGCTATGTTTAATACACGGAGTATTTGCAGGGGCATAAAAAAAATTTCACGTCCTACCTGGGAGGCTACCAAGGGTCAAAGCACAAATTGCGTGGACCTGCACGTATCCTCTCTGCGCGTACGTGCCCAGACTATCTCTACACACTTCTAGGTCTTACAACATGTGTGTCTATATATATGTAGCCCACCGTAGGTGTGGCGTACGTGTCAATGGAATCGGCAAGGGAATACGCGAGATCGATCGAGCAGTACACACCTGCAGCGCCAGTGGCAATTAAACCACGCCGAGACGATCGGCCGCGCGCTCCCGGGCCCGGCCGGCCGGGGAGGCAATAAGGGCAGCCCCGGCGCGCGGGCAGGAGCAGGACCACGTGCGAGCGCGCCAGCGAGGGCGCTGCTTCCTGCGCGCTTTGTACGGGCGGCAGGCTGGCTGGCAGCAGCGACCAGCCAGCGCGGCCAGTAGGCGCGCGTGGGCGCGGCGGTCTCGCTCCCGTGCGAGGATCGACATCGGCGCGCACGTTCCTGGCCGTCCCCGCGCGCGCGCGGCTCGTGCTCTGAGTCGCGACTCTGACGCCGCCGGTGCGAGACGACAAGGCCGCGGTAAAACGCAATGCGTGGGTGTTCGCTTCGATCTGTAGGTAGCTAGCGAGCTAAGATAGCTCCACGTTGAAAATAATCTCGACTAAGGTTCCATTTGTTTCGACCTTTTTATCAGTTTAAAAGTAAAAAAAAAGTTAAAATCAAAATCAACGAAAGACTTTTCAGTCGGCTTAAAAAAAGCCTAAAATCTTTATATAACTATAAACCAAAAGCTATTCAAGATGTGTCTTAATTTTTGGCTTTTCGGAGATAATATAACTTTTAGCCACTAAAAATCTTTAAAATTACTCACAAAATGTCATTATATATAAACTCGAAAATTCCTCCCCATCTCCTCCTCCTTCCCCTCTCTCCCCTGTGCAACATGCCTCGTCCCTTCGCCCTTCTTGTCTCTGCTATCCTCGGCCTCCTCCCTCCTTTGTCAATCCAAATCCGGCATGGCGCGGGTGGAGGAGGCTAGACCCTAACTTAGAGCGGCAGGATCCGATTGTGGCGAGGGTGGAGGCAAACGGATCTGGCCATAGTGTGGTTGGAGACGGTTGGATCCGGCTCAACACGAGTGGAGGTGGTCGGACCCGAGCGTTGAGCGGTGGGAGGTGGCAAGAGGCGGCTAGATTTGACGTGGCAGGTGGCGACCGAATCCATCTCATCGAGCTCGTCACCCGCCTGAATGACCCTTCATTGCCTTCCTCTGTCGGCTCGATTGTGTCGGGTGCTGCATGCAACGAATCGTCGACTTGAGAACGGTTGCTTAATCCCCTCTACTAGCAAGCTTGATTCGATCGCTTTGGTCAGATCAATGGCAATTTTGTCGGGAATTTTAGCTCAGATGGTTGAGCTTAGGAGTCGAATTTGGGTGGAATTGGGGCTGGTTTTAGGCAATAAATTATACTAAAGTTCTCAGCTAAGGATTCGAGTAGGTACATGAATCTCGTTGGTGCTACTATGGTAGCAAGGACATTTGAGTTATAAACTAATTACGGAGGTACAATTCTACTTGTTATTAATTGTGTAAAAAACGACAAGTATATCTCGAGGGAGCAATACTGTTGGGAATTCTTCCTCTTTTGGTTGGTTGAATACTTGAGGAAGGCTCCACGCCTGTTGTTGTACTTCTGAATCAACCTCAGAAATTAGAAGCAGTATTACTTTGAGAGTCCAATAATGTCCTAGTGTTAATTATATTCAGATCTGGCTTGGTCATTTGGGTTCAGAATTGGTTTCCTGGCGTTAAATAGATGTTTCGAGCTTACTTTGATGTTTATAGATTAGGTTAAATGGTAGAAAATACTCTTGGGCGGATGGAAGGGAAAATCCAACACAAACAAGGATAGACCGCTTCTTTGCCTCAAATGAGTGGGACACCCTATTCCCGATCGCCAACCGCAGTTATGTCGATCTTGTATCCGATCATTGTCCGTTGCTACTGCAGGGACAGGTCTCGCCGACCAGATTCCGAGGGTTTAGGTTCGAGAGCTTCTGGACCAAAATGCCGACTTCATCAACGTGGTCCAAAAGTGGGATAAGCGGTCGATCCTCGGATGCTTTGCTCGATTGGCATATTAAGTTAGCGAATCGCAAAAGCGTTAAGACCCGGTGCCGAGATATTTTGGGAGATCTAACCCTCGATTCTATATAGCATGAGATCATCTTCCGATTAGACAAGGCAGAGAATCTCGTCTTCTCTCGACTCGAAGGAGTTTGATCCGTCGATCTCGATCTGAAAGTTGCTTTCGGTCTAGCGGTAGTTAAGCGAAATCGTGTCGAGCAACGCTCAAGGTTGACGTTCATTAAAGAAGGAGATGCAAATACAAAATTTTTCCACATCAAGGTGAACTCTCGTAGGAGGAATTATCATATTCAATCTATTGCAACCGAAAGGGGCGTGGTCCATTCTTTTCTCGACAAGCAGGAAGAGCTATTCACTTATTTCCATCAACAGCTTGGGACAAAAATTCAGCGTTCCCATCGTTTTCAATTGGGACGCCTTAGAGTACCTTCCACGGCATGACTTGCGCATGCTTGAAGAACCTTTCCTCAGCCATGAGGTTAGGGAGGCGGTGTTCTCTATGCCTACCGAAAAGGCACCGGGGCCGGACGGGTTCACAGGTCTTTTTTACAGGTCTTGTTAGGACATTATCGGTGCGGACCTAATGGAGGTTTTTGCGCAGCTGCATGGCATGAGCGGGCGACACCTCCATTTGCTCAATTGCGCAAATATAGTGCTGCTCCCTAAGAGGCAAGATGCTTCTCTGATCGCTCACTTCAAGCCTATCAGTCTCATTCACAGCATAGGGAAGATTTTCTCCAAGGTGCTCGCAAGAAGGTTGGCATCTCGTCTGCAGGAGTTGGTCCCTCAAAGCCAAAGTGCGTTCGTTAGCAAAAGATCAATACAGGATAATTTTATATACACAAAGAACTTGATCACAGAATTGCACAGAAGGAGGATCCCGTCTCTTTTCCTCAAGCTGGATATCGCCAAGGCATTCGACTCTGTCAGTTGGGAGTTCTTGATTGATCTGCTCACGCGTCTGGGCTTTGGTGCGCGCTGGAGAGAGTGGATCTCTATGATCCTAGCATCCTCCTCTTCCAGAGTTCTCCTCAATGGTGCACCAGGTCCCCAAATCCAACACAGGAGAGGGCTACGGCAGGGGGATCCGTTATCGCCTATGCTTTTCATTTTGTCCATGGATCCTCTGCAGAGATTAATCTCTAAGGCCATGGAGGATGAGATCATTTCGGACATCCCGATCGGTTGGGCTAAATCTCGTGTCTCCTTATATGTGGACGACGTGGCCATATTTGCATCCCCTAGCAGGGATGAGCTCAAGGCTTTTAGGGACATTCTAGGTTCTTTCGGAGGAGCTACAGGTCTTCACAACAATGTCCACAAGAGCGAGGTCTACCCCATCGATGTGGCGCTTCGATTTGGAGGCGATTTTGAGATTTTCCTAAGGCGTCAGAAAATCTTTCCCTGCAGTACCTAGGTCTCCCTCTTCGCGAGCAAGCTCAAAAGATCGATCTTCACCCTTATTGACAAGGTCCGCTCCAGACTTGCAGGATGGAAAGGAAAGTTATTGTCCAGGGCTGCTCGCTTGACACTCCTAAACTCAGTTTTGACATCTCTGGCAGTTTACCATTTAACGGTATATCCCCTCAGCAGATGGATCACAAAGGGAATTGATAGAATCAGGCGCAGTTTTCTTTGGAAAGGAGAGTAGGAATGCAATGGGGGGCACTATTTGGTAAATTGGAAGAAAATTTGTAGGCCCAAATGGCTGGGGGGCTTGGGGCAAAATGTTTGGATAGATTTAGTCGAGCGCTACGCATTCGGTGGTTGTGGTATGCATGGAAAGATAGAAATAAGCCTTGGTCAGGTTCGCCGCTACCTTGCTTGGCCTCATACCGCAGTTTGTTTGCCGCAAGCACCATCATCGCAGTGGGCAATGGCGAAACAGTGGAATTATGGGAATCCAGATGGCTTCAAGGAAAATCTCCGGCAGAGATGGCGCCGTCTTGCTACAAACTGGTGAGAAGAAAAACAGGAACAGTTAAACATTTCCTAACAGCCAGGAATTGGATCCGATCTTTGCGCAGAATCACAAACGAGGAGCAACTGCAGGAGTTTTGTGATCTTTGGCACGCGATGCAACAGGTACAATTACAACCACAAATAGAGGATCAGATTATTTGGAGATGGACATCCACGGGGGAGTATTCGGCAAATTCGGCATATAAGGCTCAATTCATCAGCTCCACTTCGGATCACTGTTATAAGATGATTTGGCATGCACCCGTGGAGGGGAAATGTAGGTTCTTTGCTTGGCTCTTCATCTAGGATAGGCTCCTCACGGCGGACAGATTAGCCGTCAGGGGATGGCCTCATTCCATCTCTTGCGTCCTATGTGGATGTGAAGAAGAGACATCCGCACACTTGCTGTTAGTGTGCCCCTTCGCAAGGCAGGTTTGGATGAGGGTGCTTGCGCTAACACAAATAGATCTAAATGCTCCTCAGCCTTCGGGAGTTCACACAAGGAATTCCACATGGTGGAGGAACTCTCGTCTCTCGATGGTCATGTCTAGGCGAAAGGAATTTGATGGAGTGGTCACATACGCCTTATGGAACCTTTGGAAAGAAAGGAATCGTAGGATTTTTCAAAAACAACTACATTTCGGTTAACAGTAGTAGATTCGGTCGTCGGGACGTCTTGCAATGGTCGGTGGCCTTTGAGATGCTTTGAGCGTTCTCTGTTGTTCTAGTTGTAGGTTTTCTGTTGGCTTTGTTTTCGTTGCCCTAGCGGGCTTCCGCCTGACTTTCTAACTCCTAATCTTTCGAGGTTTTTGTAAACATTATCTTTTATCCCCTAACTTAATGCATTTGGCAGAGCTCCTACCTTTTCCTTCAAAATTTCTAGTTCCCCTGTCTCACTGATAACTTAATACCAGCATTACCATATCGATTTGGTTAATCCATAATGGCATAAGGTGGTCTTGCATCAGGGACAAGATAGAAGAGAAGAGAATAGCTCAAATTTCAGTCACTTGGAGAGCCAGACTACTTGATGTCAATGCAGATCTAAGCTGCATGGTGAAAGAATTTAGGCAACTACTGCAGAACTTGACTAGTGTTAAACCAGAGATGTTGAGGCTCATAGTTCCCCACAATCTATTCAAGCAATTCCAATTTTTGCTATGTTTTTGTTTAGCCATTTGATCAAAGATGATTGTTTGTATGAACAATTCCAATGTTTGTATCAATTGCGAATTTTGATATTAAGTTTTAATGATTGCTATGTGTTCATTGATGCCATGTTCACTCAAAACCGAAATTATGCAATAAGGGTATTTTGGATATTTCGTGCTTCAAAATAATAAGCCAACCCAACAAAAGTCAATCTTCCAAATAGGTTGGCTTGGCTTAAAAGCAACAACTTTTAAGCTATTTAAGCCAAAAAAATTAGCTTTAAACTATGAGCCAAAAAGGTTAAGTCGAAACAAACAGGACCTAAGTTAGTTGAGTTAGTTGGTTAGTGTGTTAGATTCGATTTAGTTTGTTAATGGTTGTCAAGCCTTGTGTTAATCTATTTATATTCTAATTTATAACATTGAAAAGTAGAAGAAAACAAAAAATAGAAATCAAGTGCTAAGTTACAACCTCGTCATCTTCTTTGTATGTTCTTCCTCCTGTATGTTCTATAGAAGAAAGCTATGTGTGAATTTTCTCTAGGATTTGGGCCTACAATTGGTATTAGAGCGGAGTTATTCAGTGCGTAGCGATGGATAATGCGATGCTATGTTCTAGCAGCAGGCTCAGTTCACTACTACAGAAATGTCACCACAATCGGTTCGTTTTTGTTATCACAGTCGGTTTTGGTAATAATACAAAGTCATTAGATAGTGATGAAAAGGCACTATTACAGTCGGTTTTTGCCTAATAGTGTTAAATTGTCATCATAATCGATTCTATCTCAGAACAGATTGTGATGAGTGATTCATCACAATCGGTTCTGAGAAAAAAAACTAACTGTGATGAAGCCATCATCGATTGTGATGAGTGGCTCATCACAGTTAGTTCTGAGAAAGAACCAATTGTAATGTGGTGAATATCATAATCAGTTCTGAGTTAGAATCGAGTTGTGATGATACATGTGGTGTTTGTTCTTTATACATTCTCCCAAAAATAGCATAGATTACACATAGTATGCATAAAAAACATCACAGTTTACGTAGTATGCATATCATATTCACAATATACATAGAAGATAAATACTTTACAATATACATATCACACATTCGTTCACAATATAGAACACAAACATACTTAACAGTCAGTACACATATCATATTCACATGATATAATATTGTTTACATATATGGACTAGCAGGAGTTTGTCGTATCTCTAAACCTATCATCTTTCGCTATAACTTTTATCTAGTACCACTGGTATATCTAGTCTTGCAATTTGATGAAAATTTTGTTTTGTAAGCTCTTGTGGAGGATATCGATCTTCTGCAAAATAGAAATGAGTGCATTAATTTAAATTTTAAAATTTGTATGTAAAAAGCTAGGTGTATTATGCATGTATATATATCTTAGAGAAAAGATATAAGCCGCCAACTTGACAATGAATCGTGTAAATTAACAGATTAGTGGATAATGCATAGCATATTATTGTACTAGCATATTATACTGAATTAACAGATTAATGGATGATTTTAAAGAAATATATATGTTGACCAACTAAGTACGTACCAACGATGACTCCAAATCTCTAATTAGGTTAGGTCATAACTCCAAATGCTTGTACATGCGTTGGTACATATACAAACATACAAACACATATACGATGACTTAATCAACTTCATATTTAATGAAATAGAGAACTATCAAAATGATTATGTTCCTGCGCAAGACTAGAATGAAAATAGCACTACTACAGCGAGGCTTATATCGGGGCATACGATCACGAGCGGTTTTGAAAAACCGTGCGTAATATAAATATCATCACAGGCGGTTATGTACTCAAACCGTCGGTGCTAATATCACGAGCGGTTTTATATTACGGCCGCTGCAGTGATGTAACTATCACGAGCGGTGTCAAAATATAACCGCTCTGTGATGGCTCTGATACTCATTACTGAGCGGTTTCAAAAGTAAAACCGTCAGTGATTTCCTGACGGTTATATAACACAAAATGCTGTAATATCTGATAGTCATTACAGACGGTTATATTTAGAAACCGCTCTGTGATATTCTTGCATCACGAGCGGGCGTAATATAAAACCGCTCGTGATAAAACCTTCTCGAGGCCGTAAAAGCGAGCCTCGTTCCATCCACTTTGTTGGTAGGGTTTGGTTTCTATCCTAAGTGGCTACTGCGGAGTGATGCGATTTTTAGAAAAACCCATTGATTTGAAGGGTGATATTAGATTCCTTTGATTTTGGTGATCTAAGGTTAGTAATGAGTTCTCTAATTGCATGCATCAATTCAATATATATCTAGGTTGGTTAGAGAGAATTAATTTAAAGATTGTTTGGTTAGATCTAGCTTAATTGTATTGGATCCATATGTTGTTTGAGATATTTGTTTAGTAATGTGTTTTAATTGCATTATATTCAACATCTAGCTTGATAAGGAAGGAATTTGATGATTTTTTAGATCTAGCTTGTAGAACCATGTGTTGGTTTTTGATGAATAAGGTTAGTTAGTAATGGTTCTATTTGCATAATATAATATTCGATCATGATGTAGCTAGCTAGCTTGTTAAGGATAGAATTTAATGATTGTTTAGATCTAGCTTATAGATCAATTCAAGTCTTTTGGTGATCTAAGATTAGTAATGGGTTCTAATTTCATTATTATATTGAAGATTAATTTGAATTTTGTTAATTATTTCTTTGTGATGTAATTAAGGTATGTAATTGCATAATTAGTTTAAGAATGTGTGCATCGCACTACACAGTGCATAATATTTAACACTAAGTGTTACATGTGTAGCGTAGATGGATCGAAGTTGGATGTCTGTTGAGAACCGTCTGAGTCTTGAGTACCTTAATGGCGTCTCCACTTTCAAAAGAGCTGCAGAGGAGGATATGTTTAATAAGGGGTGCAATTCATGTCATGTCCGGTGCATTGATTGCGATCTGAAGATGTTTGAAACTTCAGTATGAATCGAAGCACACTTGATTCGAAGGGGTTTCAAAGGGCTATACATGTTGGACGGTCATGGCGAAGAGCATAATATCTGAAGCGACAAGTAGTGTTAATATAAATCGGCGATGTCAATGATATGTCGGATGATCATATCGATTGTGCTTCCGATGAGGACGGGTTACCGCGATGACAATTTGGATCAGATGCTCACGCGATGTAGAAGAAACCTTGATGACGGGGAATATGGACGGTTCGGGGCTTAATGGAGGACTCGGAGAAACCTTTGTTCGCGAGGTGCAAGTTGAAATACACAAGGTTGTCATCCGTGCTTCAACTACTCAAATTGAAGGCAAGCAGCGGTTGGTCCGACAAAAGAGTTTCACAATATATTCGTCTATTGGCGGACATGCTTCGAGAGGGAAGCGAGTTGCCGACAAGCACCTACAAAGCCAGCGGAGTTCTTTGTCCCTTGGGAATGGAAGTAGAAAGAATACATGCATGTCCAAACGATCGTATCTGTCAGTAAAAGAGTACACAAACTTGCATATATGTCCGTGTGCAGCGCATCCGGTACAAGCGTAAGAGTTATTCAGATGATGATGGCGAGCATTGAGGTGAAAAAAATACTCTGCTAAGGTGGCATGGTATCTGCTGTAATTCCCGTTTGAGGCGTTTGTTTGCGAACCCAAAGGAGGCAAAAGCTATGCGTTGGCACTTTGAGGAGCGTAAGAATGATGGAATGCTAAGGCACCTGCTGATTCCATCGATTGGAGAAACATCGGCAGGAGCTTTCAAGAATTCGGTGCGGATCAGAAATATAAGGTTTGGATTGAGTCTGAGATGGAATGAATC
Organism: Guadua angustifolia; assembly: GCA_036346375.1. Classification (NCBI taxonomy): domain Eukaryota; kingdom Viridiplantae; phylum Streptophyta; class Magnoliopsida; order Poales; family Poaceae; genus Guadua; species Guadua angustifolia. The sequence continues at coordinate 14,029,192 of CM070510.1, read as the reverse complement.
CTTTGGTAACATGAAGCGTGGGCATAGCACTTGGCGTAAATCTCTGTATCTACAACCTTCCTCCTTGGTTGTGTATGAAGCGGAAGTACATTATGTTATGCATGCTTATCCAAGGACCGAAACAACACAGGAGCGATATTGATGTGTACCTAGCTCCATTGGTGGAAGATCTAAAAATCTTGTGGAGTTCTGGGTATTTTACGTATGGGATCGCGTACAAGCGAGAGAACTTTACTTTGCAATGCTTGTTGTTACGCACCATAAATGATTACCACCGCCCTTGCTAACTGTCGGGCAGTACAAAAGGAACCAAAGCACTGCACTCCTTTGCTTAGATGATCTGAGAGAGTTTATGGTGAATCACTCCCGAAAAACGTGTACATGCGTCCATCGTAGGTTCCTTGAGGAATCACCCATATCGCAAGATGAAGCAACTTTTACGACGGAAGGAGCGAAAATGGTCCAGCTCAAAGGCGTTTGAGCGGAGAGATGTTCATGACATTGTTAAGGATTTGGATGTTGCGTATGGAAAGGGGCGTAAATCAAGTACCCGTGAAAAGAGCATGTGGAAGAAGAGATCAATATTCGGGACCTACCTTCTTTGGGAGCACCTAGAAGTTAGCCCTTTGCATCGATGTCATGCGTGAGAAGAATGTCTGTGACGGCGTGATTGGTCTCTTACTCAACATTAAGGGTAAAACAAAGGATGGTATCAGCATGCGGCTTGACTTGGTCGATATGGGCATAAGACACGAGTTAGCACCGAAAGAGACGATAAAGGCCGTGCGTGCTTGGAACACCTTGTTATACTCTGTCAAAGGCGAAAGAAGCTGAACTATGCGATTGCTTGCATGGTGTGAAAGTTCCGTCCTGTTACTCCTCAACATGAAGAGACTTGTTTAGTTGGAAGATTTGAAGTGTCGGCATGAAGTCTCATGATTGTCATGTGCTAATGACACGATGCTCCTATGCAAATTAGAAGTATTTTGCGGTCAAGGTCAGTGAGACAATCACTAGGCGTGTTATTTCTTTAACACAATCGCTCGAAGGTCATCGATCGAAGGACTAGATGCTCTGCAAGTGAGGTGGTGATGACTCTATGTAATCTTGAGATGTATTTCCCTCCATCATTTTTCGATATCATGGTCCATCTCATTGTTCACCTTGTGCGGAGATAAAGATATGCGGGCGGTGTTCTCGTAGCATGTACCCGTTCGAGAGGTACATGGGAATTCTCAAGTCTTCGTCTGGAATCGATCTCGTCCGGAGGGTAGCATTGTCGAAGGTTATGCAATGAAGAGGCCGTCGAGTTCTGCGTCGATTACATGGCCCGGTCGAACCAATAGGTGTGCCTCGATCTCGCCATGAGGAGGCTCCGAGTATAGGGACCATCGGAAGGAAAGCAATCACGCTGATTCGGTTGATTATGCTCGAGCCCATTTCACGGTTTTGCAACACATGGCAGTAGTGTCGCCTATATCGTCGAGCACAAGCAATGGCTAAGGCAAGAAGAATCCAACCTGGCGGAGTCTTGGATCACGAGGCAGCATAACCTTGAGTTCAACAAATGGTTGAAGGGCGACCTATCCTTTGGGAGCTCGTCGGATGACACTGTTGACATGGTTGGCAAAAGGACCAACTTTTACGGTTGTCACATGGAAAGGATATGACTTAAATGGGTACACATTTTACGAGAGATCGAGGATATGAAGAGCACAAACCGAGCGATTGGTGTCGCATAGATGCATTCAATAATACTGCATTTGGGTTGACGAGGAGCTCCTACTATGGGTTCATAGAGGAGATATGGGAGCTCGACTACGTACTTTTCAAGATTCCCTATTTGGTGCCGTTGGGTCCACCTCCGGCCGTGAAGGTCGGCGGGAATGGCATCACTCTTGTGGACCTCGAGCGTGTCGGATACCAAGGCGAACCATTCGTACTTCGCTAACCAAGTTGTTCAAGTCTTCTATGTAACAGGCCGTCCAACAAGAAGCGCCACGTAGTTCTTGAGGAAAAAGGAGAATTGTCGGAGTTGAGAATGTAGTAGATGAGGAAGAGTACAATCAATTTGATGAGTTGCCACCTATCGGAAATGACATCCACGGTCCCGGAAGAACAACATGAGGAAGCAAGCTACACGCGTCGATCATCATGAAGGGCTAATTTTCATACAAAAGAATAAGCATGTGGTGGCGTAGTTATGAGAAGGGTGCATTGTCATCATGCTTACTAATTTTCATGTGTAATAATATTACATTAATGCTATTGTAAAGATGATCGACCCATCATGCTTTGTACATATGATTGTGATGATCTTTGTAAGTAGCTTGTGAAGCATCTGAATTATGTATATATGATTGTGATGATCTTTGTAAGTAGCTTGTGAAGCATCTGGATTGATGGAAAAGATGCAAGTATAAAAGCGTATTTATTCGTTAATATCAATATGATTCCAAATACGATTCAAAGATGGCCATTCGGACATAATTGATGACAAGAACGAATCATGTCTACTTTGGCAATATGGAAATAGTTGTATGTGATTGCTCTCAGATTTTAGGGTTTGAATTGAGGATTAGAACCTCCACTTCAACCCGAGTCTGATCTATATTCTCATTAAAGACAACTTTCCCGGAAGATACAACAAAGTGGCACAGACATAAAGTCATTGAATGAACCGACAAGTGAATGTCGATGAGCAGTATATATCACAGAGCGGTTCTTTAACATAACGATGCATGATGTTATTTGTCCTGAGCGGTTATGTTACCTAACAACTCGTGATATATAACTGTCGACGGTTCTATTATAGAACCGTCTGTGATATTATTAACATCACTGAGCGGTTCTATTATAGAACCGTCGTAATATCTAAACATCACAGGCGTTCTATTATAGAACAAATGCATGATATATCATCCTGAACCGTTATATTATAGAACCGTGCGTGATGTTATTCTTCTATATATCTCCTTGAGATCTCATTCACGCGCACCAAACCCTAAACCTTTGAGGCGTTTTGCCTCATGGCGGCCTCCCCTCGGCGTCCTCCCCTCCCGGCGTCCCGGCCTCGGCGTCCTCCCCCCCGGCGTCCTCCCCGCCCTCGGCGTCCTCCCCGCCCTCGGCGTCCTCGATCCCCTCGGCGTCCTCCCGGCCTCGGCGTCCTCCCCTCGGCGTCCTCCCGGCGCGGCCTCCTCCCCTCGGTGTCCTCCCCTTGGGCTTCAACCGTGAGTATTTACGGGGACTAGCCATCGAGCTAGAGCCGTTTCTCGTCTGGAGGCCTTTGCTGGCCATTTGCTCTATTTTTCGGTGTTGCTCTGCTAGTTAGTGAGTTCAGGGACACTTTCGTGATTATTCTCGGACTTGCAAAGGGCGGTCGTCTGCGGCTTGGGGACCTTGCGTGTGGGCTTAATGTTCGATGATGATTTAGGGGATGGAATAGACTAATTGTGACAACAAATCTTAGCGATCAATTTCACTTTCATATATATATATATTTGATTAGTGTGAGTTAAGGCGATGATGTTTGTTTTACGGTTGTTTAGAACACGATGGCGATAACTAGTTAAAATGTCTTTGTTACGGTTGGATAGGAGCGATGGTCTTTGTGGTTGTACATGTTCATATGTGAGATGGTCTTTGTGGTTGTACATCTTTGTGGTTGTACATGGTCTGGAATAAAGCAGAAACCTTTTGATCTAAAATATATATATATATATATATATTTGATTAGCTCTATTACAAACTGTCTTTATATGCTTAGTTAGTGAATATGCATATAAGATAACCAATTGAGTAGATTTATACTTAACTTTGTCAAGTATTAAATCATTATTGAGATAAAGTTGTCACAATCTAGTCTATTACTTGTCCATTGTGGCGAGGAGGGCCTTTAAAGGCAACTTGACATCTGAGAACATTCAAACAATCAATATGAGCTTTATGCTAATTGCTTTATTAAGTATCTTGTACATGTTCATATGTGAGATCTGAGCTTACATTCAATTATACATTAGCTGTCAAATGGTTGAATCCATATGTATTTTTACGCTTATGCATTGTGTGGATGTCCTAGTTTTAGGGAGGTCTTTTGAAATTTTTATTAAGTTCGGCAACCTCTAGTTCGCTTCTTTGCTAGAAGGCTAATAACAAGCCATCTAGGCTAGTTCTTTGAAAAGGCTAATAACAAGCCATTTAGGCTAGTTCTTTTAGATGCAAGTATAACAAACTCATTCACTCTAATGTGATTTTATTTGTTCTTCACTTTTAGTTACTTTGAAACTATTTTAACTTGTAAAGAAGATGTAGTCCTCTAATCCATAAATGCAAGGACATGATGTGCCCTCAAAAGAAGGATCGACCAGCATTGCAAGAGGACCAAACAAAAGGCCAGCAGACCGATATACCATTACGAGATCGATCCAAATGATGGGGCCCTAGAAAGCCAAAAAAGCGGCGAATGCATTTGAATATGTGTGGGATAGTAGGCGAGAGCGGGTTCGATCACGCTATCTTCTGGAGGTTGGTGACTATTGAGGCTCGCAATGCCTTGCTAACGGAAATATTTTCATCATTCAACATTCGGAAGAATCCGCTCCCCTAGTGCGACGGTATGCCTTTGCTAGCGGCGAGAAAGGCATGGAAGACCTTTAAGCATCGCTTTCGTAGACTACGTCAAGAAGGATCTGGTTCCATACTCGAAGTATGGGTTCATTGATGAGGACATGTGGGCGTTTTGTTGGGATGAAGACCCGCGCGAATTAAATGCGTCCGCGATTAAACAAACAAGGCCTTGCAAGCAAGAACACTCACCCCCACGGACTTCGGCCTTGCTGGCGCTGGAAGAGAGAGCAATGGGGCAGGGGGAGGAGGAGGGTATCGCGCCATTTCCGCCGATCCGCAGATGAGCGTGCGAGACGGCTAAGAGCGAGAGCGAGTCGGATGCCGTCCTCATAGCCGTCTCCTTCGTAAACCCAGCGGACGAGGAAGTGCGCTTAGCGCTTGTAATATATCATCGAACTACCAATTTTCGTAATTAGTCCATGACTTCATAAGTGAAATAACTTGTCCGGATCTTGCGGTGGCGTTGAGTACACAATCGTGCGATGGCTCTTTTTCCCAGACGAGAGAGAAAGATGCACTTTGTCCATAGCCTTGGGAAACAAGAACACCACAGTCGTACAAGAGGCAAAGGGTTTTTGTTCCATGGAAAACTGGATTCGATGACTTCCACATATCTGCGAAATAAGAAGAGAACTAGAGCGGCCTTGAGTCAAATCTTATAAAGAATTTGGAGGACAAGTTGAGAGGAGAGTTGAGAGAAGAGTTGAGGGAGGCGAGAGAAGAATTTCATGAAAGGATAAGAATCCTCGAGGAAAGGCTCACCAATCAAGAAAGAAATCTTGCACAAGCCCAGTATGTCCCTGAAGTATGTCATAAATCACCCCCATGCCTGTAAGAAGCAGTGTGCATCCGTTCTCCAAGTGACATAGATGAACATAGCGGGACTTATCTTGTATGTGACATTAAGGTAGTACATGGTGCAATCTCCATGTGAAATTAGTAATGGCACCATTCCTCGGCGGTTGCTTGGGGCATGGCGTATCCATCCCCAAAGGGACCATGGTGCAGTACCATCATAGCGCCGGGTTTCACCAAGGTCAATGTGGGCGGGGTGTTTGATAGTTTCAAAATTGTCGATCTCTGAAGCCGAAGCAGCGAGATCGTGAAACTTGGGGATGCCATTGGCACATTCATCCAATAGCCTAGCGGCGACATCTCCTTGGTGCGGCCCTTCTCGTCATGCAACAACAGCGATTTATCGATTCGCCTATTGTATCGCCGTCGATCGATTGGCTACCAAATCGGCGATCGTAAGCAGACTCCACTTGATGTACATAATATTGACCTCTTTCCTGCCCATTCCTCTCCGTGAAGGGTTCATACAAAACAAAAGAAAGGCAAGGGCAAAAAGAAGAAAAAGCTCGGCAAGAACAAGTTGACTATCCTGCTGAGTTGGCTAAACAATACAAGCTAGGAGAGCGTTACTAACGAAAGGCGGTGTAACTTCACTTAGTATATCTTGCCAACAATTGCATAAGTGGTACACCCAAGAAATTTGGAAAGCGAGGCGTGAGCGTTACAACAAGTATCGGCGTTAAGTTCAAGTATGAACATCTATTCAACGACTCGGCGGGGGCTTCTTCACGGTCGATTTCTGGACTTGTTCCATCTCTACAACCTCGGCGCCATCGGCGCGCACTCATAAGATCTTGGACCTTGTAAGTGTGTGCTATCACGGTCTACATTCGTCTAATAGTGATAAATGTCCTCCAATATATATATAATCCGCCTTTGTATATATAGATACATGCAACTTGAAGCGACACGAAAGAAACTATCGATCGGTTTCCTCGACCCACATATAGTCTCAAAGCAAACAATGGATGATGATATAAACATGGTCGAGAAATACGTGATCTGAGGCATTGCTAGCACAAAAGATAAAGAATTCATACTTATACCCCATAACCCGGGGTAAGTGCTACCACATGCTATACTTTAGTGCATCTTGTGCACACAACTCTGTTTTGTTCATTGTCCATTGTGATATACATGTAGGTATCCTTTGGGTTCTCATTGTAATTGAACGAGACACAAACGGGTTAAGTATCTTGATTCGGACGTGGCGGAAACCACGACTTAGTACCTATCATAAAATTACTCACCGGTAATCACGTTTCCTCGTTATATGGTCGTGTAAGTTGTTCGAGTTTATATTGCTATTGGAATGGCTTAGGCTAACCTTTTGCAATCTTGTAGAAGCGTTCAAACACGTGAAAGATTGGACTAAACTACTGACATGATTTGAACTTTCCGGTATCCGCTATACACAACAATTCTATATCAAACCCGTAATAGTGACTCTAGAACTAACCGTAGGTTTTATTTGCGATGCCACCGGCAAGGTCAGGAAATAACCTATGTGAATTTTATGTTTGCTACAACATGCAAACCATAAATAAGCTAAAGAAAGTAGCATCTGATTAAAACTGCGTTGAGTCAAGCCGATTTGAGCAACATTAGAGGAGAGTTTGTTTCTTCTGCTCACCGAGTAATAAATAAAAATGGCGCGTTCCACGCAGCCTTATAAGTTCTGAGTTGTACAATTGTCAAATGGTATTCATTAATTCGGAAAATATGTCAAAAACTTGCGGTTATTCTTGTTTATACGATGCATTGTATTGTCACATGATATTATCCTTAATACATATTTGCTCATCTTGAATGCAACAACTTAACAATGTCTTGCTTGTTGGAACTAGATGTTTTTCCTACACCCTCGGAGAACCTCCATTATTTATGGTTTGTTGTTGAAATTTCCATCTACTTAGGTATTCTGCATCAATATTTACGAGACACGATCGATTATAGATGTTATAATTGAATATCTGCACTTCCTATATGCATTGAGGCAGCAGTTTGTCGATCGGGATAGACTTAAAATATAAACATTTGTAGCGATTTTCTCTCGTTCTTACGATAATGTTGATGGAACTTCGACTAATAAATCAACCAAGAGCATGAGCGGCATAAGCGGCGGCAACCACGGTCTTCTCCATCGAACCGGACACACTCGATGTGTGATTTGCTTCATGCCATCTGAAGTGACTTTCTTGAGTCACCGTAGTGCCCACAGTCTTGAAGCGGCGAGCGGCATGCTCTTGTCTTGCGTCACCGTCGTGCCGCAGTGGGAGATCGAACATGGTACTTTGGTAAAAATTGTAGATGTACTTCATAGATTACTTTAGGTAGGATAATTAAAGATTGAACAAATGTGATTGCAAGTCGGGTCTTCCTTGCGGGAAGGACTTTGGAACACAGGCTTGAATGGAAGAAGGCGGGAGGAAGCCGATGGGCGGTGATGCAGCGGAAGAAGCGGCCTTGGTTATAGATAAAAGTGCAATCTTCTTGGCTACTTGAATCAAACTCCAGTGTCGAGATGTTCAAAAATGCCTTATATTGAAAAAAGGTCATCACAGCGGTTCTTATTTGGAAATGCGTGATAATTTCATATCAGCGAGGCGGTTATAATTTGGAACAAATGCATGATAATTCATATCACGAGCGGTTCTCATTGGAAATTTGAAATGCATGTCTATGATAAGATCATATCCGAGCGGTTCTCATTGGAAACCGTTTGTGATATTGAATTATCACGAGCGGTTGCAAATGAGAACCGCATCTATAACAAATTCCTGCAGACGGTTTATTAATACAACCGTGCAGTGATATAGATTTCGAGCGGGTATAGAACCGTCTCGATGATCTCCTTCATCACGCAGACTTATTATTCTTGACGGTTCACAAAACCGTCTCGATAACGTTCGAACCGTCTGCGTGATGAAGTTTTCTGTAGTAGTGTAGGCTGCTTATGGCATTCTCATACTGGGATAAATATGAAGTAGAAAATAAATCAAGAATAACAACTTTCAAGATGAACTTTTGATAGAATTAGATTTTGCCTTGGAATCCATCAACATTAATTTGTTCTCAAATAAGCCAAGAGGTACTTACCTTTCTACTATGCCTATAAATCATTTCACTGATATGATACACTTTTCTTTGGAACATTGTAGTAAGTTTTCCAAACAAGTTGAACCTGATGCGTGTCTTTTTTATGATAAAACATTCATAAACTAGATTAGTCTATCCATCTCTTTAAGTGGCTTAGAATCTAACTACGGTTAACTTCTTTAACCGTAAGTAACATAACTTTGCATTTTCAGAATCCAACAACTTGAGAGGCCTAGAGATATCTCTCCCGTTGAATGGAGGGGTAAATCCCATCTTGATCGACCATACTTCACAGCATGCTTCGTGACAAACCCGAAAGCCACCTTTATAACTATCAAGTTACGGAGTAGCGTTTGGCAAATCTTAAGTAAGTCATTACACATCTCGAGTACATGCGCTAATTTCTAAGGATATAACATACACATTGTATATTAGACCAACTGATGATAAAAAGATTACAATGTTCTCGCGGTGTCTCAAGATAGGTCGATCCAACTTCATGTTTTCTAATATATGTCTATATTATTGGTTTGATATCTCCATATCTATGACCGATAAAACATGATCATTAACCATACATTTGCTAGTCTATTCATATGTATTCTTATATATTTATTGACTAGGGATCACTTTAGAATAATTATCACAAAATCATATATAGAGTTTCACAAACAAGTCACATACCTGTTAATAAATAATAATTATACTATTTAAAAAAACAAAATAATTAATCATAAATATAAAAAATATAATCAACTCTATAGAGCCTATCTCCGACACGCGCATCCTCTCGCCGGGTTCGTCAGGGTTCGGACGGTTGGTGACGTGCCATAATGCGCGATGCCCGATGGGTGTGTAGAGGAATCATTAGTGGCGATCGATCAGCTTAGCTCTTCTAATAGATAAATAGAATATGTGGCTCTGCTACTGTTGCATACTATTGCTCTTCCCCTTGCTTCGTTTTTGGCAACTTTGCCGGCCGGATATCTGGCCGCCGGTACCATGCATATGCATTCAAATGAAAGGAACTTTGCTATGGCCTATGGCTGCCGGTACAATTCAAATGAAATGAGGAAAGAGTATTCAAAATTGGAATTAACCCTGGTATACAGTATAGTTGATTTCCAACGGCCAGCTGCCACTACTACAGAATAGGTCATCACTGCCGGTTCGTCACGCCATTCTTGCGGTTATGGCGGCGGCGGTCATTGGTCGGCAGTGATACTCGGGGTTATCACTTTGCTGGTGAAACCGGCGGTGATAATAGATATCGCTTGGGTTCATTATACAACGGCGATGATATTAGACTTTCTCTGCGGTTTACACTAGCATCCGGCGGTGATACTCAACTATCTCTGCGGTTTAACCTAGAATCGGCGGTGATATATATATATCTCTGCGGCTTATCTGACGAACCGGCGGTGATCATGTATATCACTTGCGGTTCCTAAACAAACCGGCGGTGACAACGAATTCGAAAAAATTTGTAGATGTACTTCATAGATTACTCTACCTATGTATAAAATTGCGGGTTCAAATTCAATACATATGAGGACTTACAAAAGAGTTTTTGTAAGTCCTCATATATTAATTTCTAATTCTCTATAATCATAAAATCTATAGAAGTCATCTAAATTTCGTGTTTTTTGATTAGTTGGTGTGCACAATGTGTGCAGGGAAGGCTGTGTGCACATGATATGTTGCCTTCAAATATATAGTATATGAGCGTCGTTAGATCATAATTAAAATATATTAAAGCATCACAATATTTATTTTTTACAATTAATAGTGCTGTTCACAAATGTAGTGTGAGTACATCTCGTTCACTTTAGATCGAAGCTTCGTCGTGGAACTACGCCCTTTGGATCGATGACACATTCGTCAATGAATCGTGATATGCTCTTGAATTGCTAAAATTTACGTAAGCGATGGCGATTGGTTCTCGGCTTGGATTGTTATTGAAGAAAAGAAATTTAATTAATGATGATAGATGTTAAATGAAAGAAAAGTAGGCATGAATGTGTAATTATATACCATGGCCGTTATAGCCGGCAGATCTTAAGTGACAATTGAATGTAAATTTGTACATCGTAGTATCTTTATAAACTATTTCCTGTCCTATCTCATGCATGGAAAGTCATTATTACTTTGAAAGTTGTCTGTAGGGAAGATCACGGACCACCTTTCTTGCAATACCGTGTGAATCTTGTTGTGAATGATTTTAAATAGTAATTAACCTTAAATACAATAGAATAAAATATTACTAGAGCAATAGCATAGCGATCGAGTTTACTGTTCATCATCTTCCAAAATTATGTTCATACTCACGAAATTCTTTTCTCCACGAGTCCAAGACATAAACCACCGCTAGCTTCTAACTTTCGATGGCGAGGAGGACCTAGTGATAACTAGACATATATGTTAACCTGACCTATTAGTCCCACACGTATCACATAAAAATAGTAAAACAATATTAGAAGTAGGGTATCGTTACTTAAAGTTATAGGGTACAAATGCGGAGGTTTTCTTTCTCGGCTTTAAGAAAGTCTTAAATAAATAGTCTTCAACAAACTTTGGGTTATCACGGACGAGTGTCTAGTTAACAAGCCCGGATCGAGAAATCCTAAATCTTCATCCTTATTTTTTGCACATAAGCGTATCTCCATTCTACATATGTAAAAAGAAGTTAGACATCTGATTGAGCGGTAGAAGAATATACAATAATATAAATAGAGACTTACAAAGTCCACGATCGACCGGTGGCGTCGAGCATCTGGCGGTACAACATATACAATTCGCGAGAACTCTAACGAACATACCATCCCCATTGTGAAAATCCGAATCTTTGTATTTCCTTTGGGATCGCCCACATACCCTCTTGGCATACGCATGTAACAACGATGGGCCTACGCAATTTTGTTGTTAGGTTCTCTAAATCTTTTGGTGAAGCGGCGGTTGCCCCATAATGTACTTCGGCTTAGACCTGGCTCGTAATTACGGCGTTGTTCATGACATCTTTTTGAGCTTGCGACATCGGCGCCTCGGCACTAGCCATCTTCAAGTTTTGCTTTACGGAGATCTCGCTCGTGGTCGACATTTCGAAGGTTGAAGCCATACTGTCTCTTTGGCTTTTGCCATACTCAAGAAAAACTCCTGCGCATTAGCATCGACTTTAGTCTTCTCGGGTGATGGCACCTTTTGGAAGTGAGATGTTACCTCGACCTTCGTTTGCTCTTTGCGTTCTTCTTGATCATATCGGTAGGTAATTTCTTCGAGTTGTCTGTCTTCCTGAGATGACCGAGATTTGGTACAAGGCGATGCACTTTCGAGATGGTCTTGATGTTCGACTCTTCTTATGTGCTTGTGAGGAGTTGGACTTTTCTGGTGGTCTTGGGGAGGAGTTGGACTTTTACGGATGGTGCTTGCGCGGAGGAGTTGGACTTTTCTGGTGGTCGGCGGAGGAGTTGGTCCTTTTGTGGATGGTCTTGGTGGAGGAGTTGGACTTGTCCTAGCGGTGCGGCGGAGGAGTTGCACTTTTCGTGGCGGCAGTCTGCGTGTGGAAGTCACGGCTCATCATCGTCGTCGTCGTTATCGGCCTCATCGTCCGAGCGAACATAATCAAGCTCTTCGCCCGCGAAAGCCATGCGTTTTCTCCAAGTTTGTTTTTCGTCCTCGCCGGAATCTCTACCTCCATTTTGCGATATTGTCGGACTACTTTGTCTCGCCGACCTGGCGAATCCCAAATGATATTAGGCGGCGATCACGGAACCTGCGAGGCGCATGGCCAAGCCGCCATCAGCCACCTTGATGGTAATGCCATGTCGCGGACAAATGCAGCTTGCGGTGTCGGTTACGTGATGTCATCCTTTGGAAAATGGAGTCGATGCTCTCCGGAATCGTTGTGGGCCTTGGTGCTCTTAAGAACACCGTGGTGAGGTTCGAGGCTGTCATCGAGTGGCGGTCGTGGTGAGAGCTTTCTGTCTTGCTTGCTCCACAACTTGATCGACCGCTCTCTCTTCATCTAAGCGCTCTTGCCACGACAAGTTGTATTGGCGTTTGCGGTTCATCTTCTCGTAGTCTTTTAAACGGCTTATGCGACGATCGTCATTTGGAAAGCCTTCTTTCCACGACACCAAACCAACTCTAAAGTGCGCCGGGATGCTCCTTGTTACCAGGGCAAGAATCGGCTCATTATTCTCCTTTGTGGCTTGAAAAGCCCTTGGGAAGAACTCCGCGTGAGCATCGATATTTTCTGCGACACCTCCGGGCTCTATCGCTCCTGAAGCTCAAGCGCCATCTTCGAAGACGAAGACCCCTCCCAAACAACCGGTGCTTTGATGATCGTGCGATGAACTTCGGCCGTCGCGAGAATGCGCCCTTGAGGATTAGCTCTTGTTAGCGGCTATCCCATGCGGTATTTTCTTCACGTAGCCACGATTGCCTAGTGTGTGAGGTATATATTCTTATCGCGTTAGCCTTGTTCTTGACTCCTTTATGCAGGCTTCTTGAATTCACATACTCCACAAAGTCTTCATTTGAAAAGTTGGACCGCAGATACTCCATGATCAATGAAGAAGAGGGCGGGAGGAAGCCTATAGACGATGATGCAGCGGAAGAAAAGCGACAACCAAGTCCCAAGTCCATTTCAAGCGAGCATGTCTCCTCATGGCTTCGCCTCTCCGGTGTCTGGGGCGCTCTCGTGACATCCATGCTTCTTGAACTTGCGAGGAGCTTATTTTTTAAACACATACATTTTTGGTCAACAAAATATACATACACATAAAATTGTAGGATCAAATTCATTATATATCGAGAGTTACAAACAAGAAAAAATTAAGCAAGTTTAAACTCTATAAACTTGTCGGACTTTTCTCTTTTTGTAACTCTCGTATATAATGAATCTTGATCATATGCTGGCTTACTATTACAATTAGTGGCACAACTATTAACTAAATGAACTACAACTACTTACTATTACAATTAGTGGCACAAAACAAATATTTACAACACATGTATACATCTTTCTGAAACAAATATTTACAACACATGTATACATCTTTCTGAAACAAATATTTACAACACATGTATACATCTTTCAAGAAGATATACAAAGCACCAAATTGAAGTTTACTTTTGGTTGCAATATAAATAACCACGAGCAAAATGATGAAAACGGCACATGTGCGGATGTGAATTCACAAGGCAACTAGCATAAAGCTCAACTTGTTTATTTTGAGTGTTCTCGGATGTCGGGTTGCCCAAAGGCCCTCCTCACCACAAGGGCGAGTAATAGACTAATTTGTGACAACCTTACCTTAGTTTGAACCCTTACCACCTTAACATACACATTACAACAATTGATAATCAAGCTCATTGTTAACAGATTATATTGAGTTGAGCATACATTGAGATCGATTACATTAAATATTTGCTAAGCGAATCTTGAAATGAAGTAAAGTGACAACGAGTAAAGTGTGAGAGAAGTGCTACTAATAGACTAAGGAACTAAACAAAATATAGACAACGGTATAGACATAGAAGTGCTACTAACATCATCGGTGTATTGAACACTAATTAGACTAAGGAACTAAGGAACTAAACAAAATATAGGCGAGAGAAGTGCTACTAAGGACCTAAACAAAATATAGGCAGAGAAGTGCTACTAAGGACCTAAACAAAATATAAACGAGAGAAGTGGTCATGCAATACAAGATTGTTGAAATAAGAGGCGATATGAGCATAATGAGACATATACTTAACCCGAGATATGACTAAGCACAACTTATCCACAATAATCACATAGATTCATGATATGAACACATATATCACGGGACATTGACATGGATAATAAATGAATTAACGAGCAGATATACTACTCATGTTTGGTTTTCGATGTGCTCTCAGTTGAATAACTTGATGGGTTGCTTCAAAAAGCCCTCCAACACCAAATTTCAGCAATATATCACAGGGTATATCAATCTGAAATTAGTGACTCTATTCGATTCAGCACCGTTTAAGAAAAATTGGTGACTAATACTCAATTATGGATGACACGCTCTTGAACAACGAATTGCAATAATTTTGCCTCACTGACGGTGATGCCAAGCCGGTGAAATTGAGTTCCATATTAGTCCGAGGATATCAAAGTTATGAAAGGAACTATTCTCGGGATAGCATATCACATATCTGGCTGACAACAAAGAACAAGTATTGATACAATGATCTAACTTGATCTTTGAATTCAGAATGATTCACTAACTAGCGAGATAAATATTGCCTCATTTATTTGTATCATCATCGGCGATAGTAGAGAATAAAATCGATGCCTCATTTATTTGTATCATCATCACAGAATAAATGTCTATCTCATTGATAACCCTAGAATCATCACCAGATTAGTTGTCACAAATTGTCTATTACAGATCCCAAATCCTCCTTGAACACTATACCCACATGCTAGGTCCCCAAGCCAAATGAATTGATTGGCCCTTAGCATCTGCACATGCACATCTGAAACATTCACAATCACATTCACAATCACATGCACATTCACATTCACATTCACATCGCACATTCACATCTGCACAACCACATTCGCACATCGCAAGCGATTACCAAGGCGACGGCGGGGAGGCGGTGGGAGGTCGAGGCGACGGCGGGGAGGCGGTGGGAGGTGAAAGCGGCAGTGATGGGGAGGAGGCAGCGAGCCGTCCTAAGTCGGACCGGCGGTCAGAAGCGGCAGCAAGGCGACAGCGGCCCGACTTCGAGGCGGCGGGGAGCTCAACCGGACGGTGGCGATGCGGCGGCGTCGAGGGAGCTCGAGGCGGCAATGTTGGCGAGAGGAGGCGCGGGCTGGGCTAAGGTAAATGAGAGGAAAACGGCAATTCTATTTTTAGTGGTGGAATATCCTTTGGGTTGGTAATACCAGGCGGTGATAATATATCTTGGGTCCATTGTACAACGGCGGTGATAGTGGAATACTCTCTGCGGTCCATTGTACAACCGGTAGTGATAGTGGAATACTCTTCTGCGGTCCATTGTACAACCAGCGGTGATAGTGGAATACTCTGCCGGTCCATTGTACAACCGGCGGTGATAAACTCTTTGCCCGTATTACATTAAAATTTGTCTTTTTATTACTCTTAATATAGGATGAATTTGATCATGAAATTTTATATGTAGATGGGGTAAGATGAGATGTACATCCATGATTTTGTTTGAATTTTTGGAAACTTCTCTTGGTTGGATTGCGGTGATTGCAACAAATCTTTGTCAAATTCGAACAAATTCAAATGTGCGATCAAAATCACAAAAATCCAAATCTTGATAAAACTTTCAATTTGATCAAAAGAAAGCATAACCTCAATTTCCATTATTGCATATATTACATTAATTGTTACATATGAGAAAATAAACATATCGTTCATACAAAAGCATACATCATTACTACAACTAAGCTACGACTCGACCTTCGTTATGATTGCGGCGTATGTATGTAACTTCACATTGTCTTCCATGGTACTTAGGTCAACGTCCTCTCCAAAGGGAAGCTCATCGAATTGGTTGTACTCTTCCTCGTCGACAACATTCTCAACTCAGACAATCCTTCTTTTTCCTTGAATAACCACGTGGCGCTCCTTGTTAGCGAATTGGTTATAAAGAAGATTTGTGTCCTGAAATTAGCAAAAATCGAATGGTTCTTCTCTGTATCAAGCGAGTTTGAGGTCCACGGTAGTGATGCGTGCTTATCGATATTCACGGCCAGGAAGTCGACCCATTGGCACCGAAGAGAGGACCTTCAAAGGACCATAGTCAAGCTCCCAAATCTCTTCTATGAATCCGTAGTAGGTTTGCCTATTTCCATTCTTTGTCATAGGCATCTATCACGGATACGCTATTTTGATTGGTGCTCTTTTTATCTTGCGCTCTTGTATAAAATGTAAAACCATTTATGTCGTATCCTTGGAATGTCCGAATTGTAGTTGGCGGTCCACGAGCCAACAATTTCAAGCGAGTCGATCTGTCTCCGTCGCATCATGTGTCTACACAACCAATACGAAATTATCTCTGTGCTCTCTCATGAGCCAACCCTCGACCTCCACAGGTTTGTTTTGGATAGCACGTTCTTGTGCATGTCGACATATGGGGCCACCACAGCGATTGTCCCAAAAGCTGCGAAATGTGCTTGTGTAAATGCAGCTAGATTGCTAATACGTCTTGATTTCTCGCCTAGTGTCCCTTTCCTGTAGCCTTCCCTCATGCGAGATCTGGCACATCAATCGGTTTGAGATCCATATAATCGACGAGAACTCAATGACCTCCTCGGTTCCTGACCATCGGCAATCGACCTTCCGGTCGATTTGATTCTGAACATATTTCTTTATAACCCCATGAATCTCTCGAAAGGTACATCGATGTAGAAATCGGGACCAAAATTAGTATCTCTTTCACAATGTGAACAATGAGATGGACCATAATATCAAAAAAGATGGAGAAACACATCTCAAGCACCAGAGTGTGAACCACGTCTTCTGCGACTTGTCTAGTATTAATGGATCGATGGCCTATACGTGAAATCGCGTTGAAGAATGAACACAACTTGATAATTGGGTCTCGGACTTTCTCTGGCGGAACCCCTAATTGCAATTGGAAGCATCGTGTCATCATCACGTGGCAATCGTGAGACTTCATACCAATTAACTTTAAGTCTTTCATTGAGACTAGTCTCTTTATGTTAGCGAGTAACGAGCGGAACTTTGATTCCGTGCAAGCATTCTAGCGCTAATTTTCTCTTTCTTGCTCAAAGTGTAGCAGTGCGGGAAGGTACTTTTTACTGTATCCATTTCTTCGTGATCAGCTCCTTCCTCGATTTCATATCTTGAGGTCCATCCTTGCTTGAAGTGTATCTTCGTTTTGCGGTATGTCGATAAGATACCAAGCAAGCTATCACACACGTTCTTCTCTATGTGCATGGCGTCGATTGCGTGTCGAACTTCCGAGTGCTGCCAATAAGGTAGGATCCAAAATATTGATTTCTTTTTCCACAAAGAGCCTTATCCGGGAAGTCGGAATAGATGTCTTGCCGGCTCCCTTTCGTGAATAATTGTAAGGTCCTTTACTGCGGCAAATATCTGTTTCGATCGATTCTTGAACTAAAGCGGTCTCCTTTGTCCGTCAAAAGCTCTCTTATTATTGCGGTATGGGTGATCCTTACGGAGAACCTACGATGCGCGCATGTAAGTCATTTTAATTTATTCTTGACCCACCGGCTAAATGTATCATTGAGCCTTTGGGCGCATCCGTTGAAGCCTTTTGTAAATGCGGCCCGTTACGAGGTTGCCAAGCGGGATAATCATTAATGGTTACAAACAATAATGCCTGTAGGATAAAGTTTTCTCTTTTATACTCATCCCATACACATACACCATCGGTCCACAATATTAGAAGATCTTCAACCAATGGTTTGAGGTACACATCGATATCATTGCGGGTTGCACGGGCCCTTGGATCAATAGTGGCATCATAATGTACTTTAAGCTTCATGCAAAGCCAAGGAGGAAGGTTGTAGATGCATAAAGTCACCGACCAAGTCTTTGTGACGACTACTCATGTTGCCAAAAGGATTCATCCCATCATACTCAACCAGAACCTTATATTCCTCACATCATATGCAAAGCGCTTCTTATATTTTACGTCGATGTTCCTCCATTGCACAGAATCGGCGGATGTCTGAGCATTCCATCCTTCTTCGCTCTTGGCGTGCCATCGTAACAATTGGGCATGCCTTTTGTTGCATAAACAATACGCTTAGACGGGGATTATAGAAATACCACACCACCTTACGGGGACACCTCTTCTTCTTCGCCTCACCCGACATCTTCGTTCTCGATATAAATGCGTCGTTGCTTATATACGCTTTGCTTTGCAAACAACACGAGCATCTATACGCAAACTCATTGCGATACAATATGCAATCGTTTGGACATGCGTGTATTCTTTGTACTTCTAGTCCCAGCAGGCGGACAACTGCTTGGCACAGTGCGTAGTTGAAGGCAACCGTTACCCTCGGAAAGCAAGTCCCCAAGAGACATAACTTGACTCGATAAAAGCTCTTATCGGACCAACCATTGCTTGCCTTCAAGCTGCGATGGTAAACCACGGTATCGACTTTACGTGCTCCTCCTTGCGGCCGGGTACAATGGCGTTGTAGAGTCCTCTCCGTCTGTTGGAACTTTTGAAACTCCCTTTCACTCGTGAAGTCCCCTCCCCATCCATGACATTTGATCTAGATCATCTTCGTGGGTACCAACGAACGCATCTTCCACCGTCGTCATATCGTTGTCTCCGTCATCTCCATCAATGTGTTGCCCTTCATGTACAATATCATCTTCATCAATGTGTTGCCCTTCATGTACAATATCATCTTCATAGTGCTCGATCCAACGGTATAGCCGACCTTGAAACCCCTTGAAGCAAGTGTGCGTGTCGACTCTATGTTACAAAACATCTTCTCATTTTGCAATCAGCGCA
Organism: Guadua angustifolia; assembly: GCA_036346375.1. Lineage (NCBI taxonomy): Eukaryota > Viridiplantae > Streptophyta > Magnoliopsida > Poales > Poaceae > Guadua > Guadua angustifolia. Next base: position 14,010,082 of record CM070510.1, on the reverse strand, counting down.
TGGACAACACATATAGTCCGCGAGGTTTCTCGACTTGTGTCATGCGGTAGCATTGAAAAACAAGTCACACCATTAAAGAACTACTGCACCTGACGGTTAAGTGTCATACATCCACCTTCGGTCCATCTCGATTAATTATATCAAACTACATTTGAATTATATGAACAAGCGATATCAAAATAATTTATTCTTCTGAGTAGTCATACATTGCTAATTAATTAAAAGCGATAAACACATTATAAGCACATAACGCAAATAACAATATAATTGTAATTTGTCTACAACAAACAAGCATATAATTGAATATAAGGATATATTTCTAAATAATTATTTATGTTCCAACTTTCATTATTGCAAAATCCATCTACCATTTCCCATTATTTAAATATTCAACTAGCAATTCTCACTATTTATAATTGATCATCTAGCAATTTTACTATTAAAATCCATATAACAAATTTTCATTAATTAAATTAATTACAATTATGCATAATTGTCCATCTAGCAATTTTATTACTTAAATATCCACTACATCACTAAAATGGATATGAATTTCTTGCAAATAACAATATAATTGTAAATGATTAGTTTTACAAATACATCTAGCAATTTTGCCTATATAATACATCAAACCTTTTCACTATTTAAATATCCATCTAGCATTTTTAATTATTTACAAGATTTCTTCATTTCATTTTGTTATGTAGCGCTACCTATTAAATTAAATTAATGTACAACAAACAAGCATATAATTGAATATAAGGATATATTTCTAAATAATTATTTATGTTCCAACTTTCATTATTGCAAAATCCATCTACCATTTCCCATTATTTAAATATTCAACTAGCAATTCTCACTATTTATAATTGATCATCTAGCAATCTGTACTATTAAAATCCATATAACAAATTTTCATTAATTAAATTAATTACAATTATGCATAATTGTCCATCTAGCAATTTTATTACTCAAACATCCACTACAATATGAATTATAATTTATTCAATAATTTAGCTAGATCTTAATTTGAGCGATCTGAGCATAAAGCTGTTCTGCACTTTAAATCAGCAATTATCAGCGTCTATAGCACTCAAGTAAAAGTAAATTTTCGACAAATATAACATACATCAAGTCGGTAACCTCGAAAAATTTTAATACAATTTTTCATGACAACTTCGCCAAGATAATCTGACTCCTCTTTGTTACGCTTTCGGTCGGAGAAGATGTCGATTCGATGAAAAATATAAACAAAATCTTGACACAAAATTTGGCTGACACCTCTCCGGAAAAATACACCGAGCAAAGCGCTCCTCTTACGCTCGTAGGGAAATAATTCGGTCGGTGAAGCTTACTATATAAATAGCTTATCGCTACTAAGCTCTGCGAAGAACCGGCGATGATAAGGTCATATTCGCGGGAAAATACCTTATCACTGCTGGTTCTGCCGGCGATGATAAAATCATACTCTGCGCCAAAAATTGCGTTAGCGGCGGAAAATACATATCACTTTGCCGGTCTAGAGTAAAACGGCGGTGAAAATAATGTTATCCTTTGTCGGTTTATAGGCGAACGCAATGGTGTTATCACTACGGTTGTACATATAAGCCGGCGGTGATATCTTCTTATCGCTTGCGGTTCTCTATAAAAGCCGTCAATGATATTGCCTCCATTCTGCGGAAATTTATACTATTCATATCCTTGCCGATTGAAGTTAGAACGGCGGTGATAGTATTATCATTGCTTGGTTGAATTTGGAACGGCGGTGATAATATCCTTCTTGGCTCGCACCTACCGGCGATGATGGAAATCATGGATGAAATTTGTCTGCGTAGTAGTGTGCATGGGTTTTTGCAGAAAAAAAAAGGAGGGAGTAGCTGGTGACAAAAAAGGAATGGTTTAACACGAGACTTGGAGAAGGAATTGGTGGACAATAGTGGTAGTCATGCCTGCTAATGTCTCTCCCATGGCGTTTCGATCAAACCCTAATTAACATGCTAGGTAGAGGCAAAAGAATAATCCCTCTCGATCAGTGGGCCGTATCCCCCTTTATCTCTTGATCTTGTGATCCAACTCTCTTTCTGACAAACACAGCAAATAATTTCTCCCAAATGTCCTGGAATTCAACTGTATGATCCTTGCAAGAATCTGGACGAAAGCCATAAACGCAAACAAAAACGAAGCCAAGAAGAACAAATCAAAAACAGAAAATACGCCAAACCGGACCAACGACAGGGAAGCCCTACGACTCCCTGGCGCTCATGCTTTCGTGCCGCTCGCCGCCGTGCTGCTGATGCTGATGATGACTAGAATCTTCTGCTCCATCCTGCCCCGCTCCGGCGTCTGACGCGGCTGCCTGCGCACGGTACGCATTGAGCGCGGCAAGAATCCCAATATGCCCCTCGCCTCCGCCGCTTCCATTGCCGCCGACCTGGCCGAACCCCAGCTGCTGCCCACCAGTCGGCAGCAGCGCCATCGGCGCCGGGAAGTTCATGAAATGTAGGCCGCTGGGCACGCCACGGTACACTGTAGCCGCGCCGCAGCTCCCTGATTGTGTGAACGTACAAATCGACTCGCTCCCACCGCCACCACCGGCTACCGCCCCTCCGGCGGCCTGCGGGTTGCTGCCCGGCACCATCCATACCGTGCCCGGCAATTGGCTCTGCGTGTACCCGGCCATCTGCTGCTGGTACTGTTGCTGCTGCTGCTGTTGTTGCTTCATTTCTTGCACCCACCGGCGTTTCCTAGACAGGTCGGTGTTGGCTGCTGCAGACGACGACGACGACGGTGACACATCAAGACCGACGCTGCTGGAGTGGAAGCTAAGCAGCAGCGGGGAGGAGGAGGAGGAGGAAGTGGCGGAGGCCGGGCCCTCGGGCCCGCCGAACCCGAGGCTAACCATTCGGTCCCACGCGTCGGCCCGTGCGCCGCCGAAGCGAGGGCCCGGAAGGACGGCCGCGCGTAGGTGGGCTGGGATAGATAGCGTGGAGCCAGAGGAGCGGAGGGAGATGTTGAGGGAGGTGAAGTTGGCCGGAATGGTGCCCGTGCCGGTGGCCGCCATCACCGCGGGCTCCGCTTGCTGCAGCAGCCACTCGATGGTCTCGCCGTCCGTTTTGTGCCCCAGCTCCCGCGTCAGCTGGAAAACGCGCGCGGCGCAAATCGCCGGCATCCGGATGCGGCGCCCGCGCCCGTCCACCTTCGTGTGCCGGTCTTTGGTCGAGGTCCGCTTCGGCGGCGGCACCTTCCGCGCCTGCAGCTCTCCCGGCACGGACCCATTTGTTTCGGGGCCGATGCCCACGCTAGCAGCCGGGGAGGTGGAGCACGGCTTGTCCTCCTCCTTCTCAAGGAGCTGCAGGGGGAAGTTGGGGCGGCGGCCTCCACCGGCGTCTCTGGCGACGTCCATGGTCTATTAGGTCATGGATATACACACAAGATTTCTTTTTTCTGGCCCGGGGAACCTGAATGATAGATTTGGTTACCTACAAGCAGGTCTTCCGGGGCTGCTTAGCTGGTTAGGTGTGGCGATGTGGAGGCGATGGTCGTGGTGGCAGTGGCGGCTGCGGCGGCGGCAGTGAGAAAGAGATCGAGCAGGAGAAAGCTAGCTGTTAGCTAGGGAACACTGTAGGTTGCCAAGAATTGTTTTTCGTATGCTATGACGAGAGAGGCGTGCGTTGCGGAGACCAGACACTATTCTATGGTGTTTTGGTTGGGTTTGCCTCGTGTATGCATTGCAGGGAGGAGGAGGAGAGGGGAGGGGAGGAGCATATCATAAGAGAGCGAGGGAGAACATCAAGGCAGGAGACGATGGTTGAACTTTGTCGGGATTGGAGGAGAGAGATTACGACGCATTAAAGGTTGTAGTTGTTGCAAAACCTCTCTGCAAGTTGACAGATTACTAGTTCCTCTGTATTGCCCAGGATTCAAAATTTCGTTTAGCCAAAAAATTTGAATATCCTTGAAATCCAAAATTTTGGCGAAATATTGTTTTTTCGGCCAAAATACATTCAAAATTCAAAAAGCAAAATTCAAATCCGGTTTGTTTGTCACCGAAATTTCCAAAATTTTGCCCAAATTACCCGAAATTTCGGCCGAAATTACCGAAATTTCGGCAAAAATGCACTGAACGAAAAATGGTTCAAGCGATGTCAAAATTTTTTTAATTTTTTTGAAGGTTCCTGACACATTAGAGATGTTCTCATAAAATTTTCAGATTATTATCAGGTCTGTGTGATTTTGAAAAATTCAAAAATTGGTACTATGCAGATGAAACGTTGATCGGCAAGTTTGAAACGGATGAAAAATAGTACAAACACTACTACAAAGGGGGCTATATTAGACACATCATCACAGACGGTTTTAGGAACAAACCGTTTGTGATGTGTTTCGGGCACATCACAGACGGTTTGTGGATAAAACCGTCTACGATATCTGATTATCACAGACGTTTCAAATACAGACCGTCTGTGATGTGTTCCAGCACATCACAGATGGTTTGTGGATAAAACCGTCTGTGATGAGTGAAGTATCACAGACGGGTTTAGCTACAAACCGGTTGGGATGATAGGTATAACTTCATAGACGGTTGGTGGATAAATCAGTCTATGATATTTCCTAATCACAAACGTATTTATCCACGAACCGTCTATGATCATCAATTGAACACAGAGGAATCGCGCGCCACTTGAAAAGATCATCAATTGTTTATAGAAGACTGCTACGAAACACTACTACAAAAGATCATTGCAGAAGAACATTAATATATAAGAAGACATGAGAAGATTACATTAATATATAAGATCATTACAAAAGTTGTTTACAAAAGACTGCTAGTTAGATTGCATTATATATTATCATTACAAAATGCTACGAAAGATCACTAAAACGACTACTCATCGTTGTTGTCGTCGGATTCGTGGGAGGGTGGGCGAATCGGTAGTCGTGATGGCCGAGTCCTCATTGTGTCAATCAATTGGCTCGACCCGGCTTGGTCTAGATCATTCTCTACCTCCTAGCCATTGTGGTAGGCGGCCTCATCGTCGGAGTCCCAAAGGACCTCCTCGGAGTCGGAGTCGGGCGAAGAGTCGAGGCTACGGCACCGGGACGCTTCGCCCGGCCTTGGTTAGGCGGAGGCGGTCGGAGGAGGAGGAGGCGGCGTCGAGGCTGGAGGTCATCGTCCAGAGTGGCGGTCGGAGGAGGCGAAGGCAGTGAGTGCTTGGGTTGCTCATGGCTTGGGTTGCTCGTGCTTGGGTCGGAGGAGGTGTAAGTGTGCTTTGCGGTAGTGGAGACAGAGCCGTCTGAGGGTTCTTAAATGGCAATGCAAGTGCATTGGGAAGACGAAGCGATATGACTGCGCGTGTCTACATTGGGAAGACGAGACGATCAAGTACCGAAAAGACAAAGATGAAGGGTCATCATCGCGGACGGTTTTAGTCAAAGACCGTCTGTGACCGTCTGTGATGTCATGTGACATCACAGATGGATTTTTATATAACCGTCTGCGATCTATCTCTCACATCGCAGACGGTTTTATCGACAAACCGTCTGAGATAGACCACATTGCAGACGGTTTGTAGATAAAACCTATCTGCGATGATACCTCTTACGTGTATAAGGCAGAGAGCCTCGACCGTCTCTATTTTTTTAGGTTTTCCTTGACCGTCTCTGAGGTGGCTGCGATTGAGAAGTGTTCCTTGTGAAAGGCCATAGATTTGGAGATTTGATTGCAGATCCTTGTGCTCTTGGTCATCCAAGGTTAGTAATTGCTTCTAATCTGAATTACATTTTGTATCTATCTTGGTGAAGAGGGAAATGAAGCTGGTTAATTTGTTCTCCATGATGTAAAGTAGATACATTTGCTATACCTTGTGCAGATCCATTTGTACTTTATGATCTAAATTCGTCATTTAACACCTATTGTTACATATGTTGCGTAGATGGACAGAAGCTGGATGTACACTGAGAACCGTGTGAGCACTGAGTACATTAATGGTGTCTTCGCTTTTAGAAGAGCTACAGAGGTAGATATGTCGAACAAGGGGGTGGAATTTATGCCTTGTCCATCGTTGGTGTGAGAATCTCAGGATGTTTCAAAACCTAGAATGATTGAAGCACACTTGATTCTCTGAGGGTTTTAAAGGGGTATACATATTGGACCAATCACGGTGAAGAAGCGATTATCACGAGGACCAAGTAGTACTACCATCGTGGACGAAGTCGACGATACTCCGGATGATATCGACTGTACTTTCGATGACAATCTGGATCAAATGCTATGGGATGTAGAAGGGAACCATGATGAGTAGGAGTATGTAAAATTTCAGGGCTTGATGGACGACTCGGAGAAACCTTTGTTCCCAGGTTGGAAGTCCAAATACACAAAATTGTCATCCGTCTTTGGAATTCTGAAATTAAAGGCAAGCAGCGGTTGGTCAGACAAAGAGTTTCACGGTATTTATTAAGTCTGTTAGCGGATATGCTTCGGAGAAATGAGTTGCAGAACAACCACCTACAAAGCCAAAAAGGTTCTTTGCCCTTGGGAATGGAAGTAGAAAGAATACATGCTGTCCAGAATAGTTGTATCTTGTACATAAGCGGTATGTAAACTTGCATGTATGTCCGGTGTGCAACACATCCAGGTATAAGCGTAAAGATAGATCAGATGATGACGACGAGGGCATGGAGGTGAAGAAAGGACCTCCTGCTAAGGTGGCATGGTATCTGCCTATAATTCCCCGTTTGAAGCGGTTGTTTGCGAACCCAAAAGAGGCAAAATTGCTTCAATGGCACCCGATGAGCGTAAGAACGATGGAATGACTAGGCACCCTACTGATTCAACTCAGTGGAGAAACGTTGATAGGAGGTTTGAAGAATTCGCAATGGATCCGAGGAATATAAGGTTCGGATTGAGTATAAAAGGAATGAATCCTTTCGGTAACATGAGCAGCCGTCATAGCACTTGGCTTGTAAATCTCTGTATGTACAATCTTCCTCCTTGGTTGTATATGAAGCGAAAGTACATATTGATGTCTCTACTCATCGAAGGCCCGAAGCAACACAGGAGCGATATTGATGTGTACCTAGCACCATTGATGGAAGATCTGAACACATTGTGGGCTCTTGGGGTGCGGTATGGGATGCTCACAAGCGAGTTACTTCACTTTCGGCGCCTATTGTTACGCACCATAAATGATATCACGCCCTTGCTAACTTTGTCGGCGAGTACAAAAGGAGCAAAGCATGTACACACTACTTGGATGACAGAGAGTGTCTGTTTGAATCACTCAAGCAAAACCGTGTACATGCGTCACCGTGAGGTTCCTTGAATCACCCATACCGCAAGATGAAGAAACAATTGACGGCACAACCGAAGATGCTTTAGCTCCAAAGCCTTTAAGCGGGTCAGACATTCATGATATGGTTAAGAAGTTGGATGTTGTGCTAGGGAAGGGACATAAATCGAGGACCCGTGAGAAGAGCATGTGGAAGAAGAGATCAATATTTTGGGACCTACCTTATTTGGAGCACCTAGAAGTTCGGCACTACATCGACGTGATGCACATAGAGAAGAATGTCTGTGATAGCTTGATTGGTCTCTTACTGAACATTAAGGGTAAAACAAAGGACGACGGTATGAATGCACGGCTTGACTTGGTCGATATGGGTATCTGACCTGAGTTAGCACTGAAAGAGACTAATAAAGGCCGAACATACTGCGAGCCTACTAGTTACACTCTGTCCAAGGCCAAGAGAAAGGAATTGTGCCAGTGCTTGCATGGTGTGAAAGTTCCATCCGGTTACTCGTCCAACCTGAAGAGACTTGTTTCGATGAACGATTTGAGTTTAATTGGCATGAAGTCCCATGATTGCCATGTGCTTATGACACAGATGCTCCATGTGGCAATTAGAAGTATTTTACCGACTAAGGTTTGGGAGACAATCAAAAGGTTGTGTTATTTCTTTAACACAATTGCTCGAAGGTCATCGATCCCCAAGGACTTGATGCTCTGCAGGGCGAGGTGGTATTGACTCTATGTAATCTTGAGATGTATTTCCCTCTATCGTTTTTCGATATCATGGTCCATCTCATTGTTCACTTTGTGAGGGATATAAAGATGTGTGGGCCTGTGTTCCTACGTAGCATGTACCCGTTCGAGAGGTACATGGGAATTCTCAAGTCCTACGTATGGAATCGATCTCAACTGGAGGGTAGCATTATCGAAGGTTATGCAACAGAAGAGGTCATCGAATTCTACGTGGATTATATGGCTCAGGTCGAACCGATAGGTGTGCCTCAATCCCACCATGAGGGAGGCTCCGGGCATCGGGACCATTGGAAGAAAGCAATCACACTGATCGATTCGTGCGCCAAAGCCCATTTCACGATTTTGCAACACATGGCTATTGTGGCCCGTATGTCGGCGAGCACAAGAATTGGCTATGGCAAGAGAATCCAAGCCTTGGTAGATCTTGGATCATCGAACGGCATAACCTTCACTTCAGCAATTTGGTTCAAGGAGAGCTGACCCATTCTTTGGAAGCATGTCGGTGAGGCAATGACATGGTTGGCAAAGGGCGACTTTTACGGTTGTAACATGGAAAGGATATGATTTAAATGGGTACATATTTTACACAGAGATCGGGACATGAAGAGCACAAACCGAATAAGCGGTGTTTGATTCGATCTTGTTGAATCTGCATTTGGATCGATGAGGAGCTCGTACTATGGGTTCATTGAGGAAATTTGGGAGCTCGACTATATGCTATCCAAGATCCCCTTATTTCGGTGCCATTGGGTTAACCTGCAGCACGTGAAGGTTGACAAGTACAGCGTCACAACTGTGGACCTCGAACGTCTCGGATACTAGGAGGAACCATTCATTCTCGCCAACCAAGTTGTTCAAGTCTTCTATGTAACCGACCCGTCCAACAAGCAGTGCCACGTTGTTCTTCAGGGAAAAAGGAGGATTATCGGAGTCGAGAATGTGGTAGATGAGGAAGAAGAATACAATCAGTTCGACGAGTTGCCTCCTATTGGTACCGGTGTCACAATCCAGGAAGACCAACCTAACAAAGCTAGCTACACACGTGTTGATCATCGTAAAGGGCTAATTTTTATACAAAATAATAAACAAGTGTTGTCATGAGGACATCTATGTATATATACCAAGTGTTCATGTATTAAATTTAATTAATGACAAGTATTAATTACTGAGATGCATGATTAAAATTAAGCAGGTGTATATGTATATGGACATGTATTAATTATTGAGATGTATTAATTAAAATTAAGCAGCTCTGTATGGACATGTATTAATTACTGAGATGTGTATTGATTAAAATTAAGCAGCTGTATAGAATGGCCCATCCCAGACAGTTCCGAGATTAAACCGTCTAGGATGGAGTCATTCCAGACGTGTCGGGGATTGGGAAATTCCCATAGACGACCATCGAAGCCCGGTACCAACCGACCATGCCCTTGCCCGGACAACGCATGCAGGACCGACCGTGCACCGGCCCGAGACAAGCCAGCTCGGGGTCCTCGTCAAGCGGCGTGGCATTAAGCGCATGGCGGCTCAAGAATCGCGCCGGGATCCGCGCGCCACGATCCGCTGACTTAGTCGCGCCTGTGCCCGTCGCGTGGTTCGCGCGAGCGCAACCTTTGCTCTGCGTCGTCCTCTGATGGCGCCCCTGTAATAAATGATTTGTCTCCTATAATTCCTATAAATACTCCCTCCCACGATGGATTGAGGTGGAACTTTCGTACTCGCACCCTTATACACAAACGCTTACGGGAGTCCTTAGGATCGCTTCGGGGCCCCAGAGCAGCGCATTGTAACCCACTTTAGTATACTAGTGCAATCCTTTGGGCGTGAGGGTTATTATCTCCCGTGAGAGGCGAACGGATAAACGACCCCTGCGCCTTCGATTGTCGATATACCTTCATTCCATTGCTCGGCATACTCTCGGACGTATAACCCTCGCGGAAAAAGGGCCGAGTTGATCCCTCATTCAACAAATAAGCTCGGCGGGGACCTGTCCCGAATCGTCGGCAGTGGCGCCGTCCGTGGGGACCGGCCGGAGTCCTTCGCGAGAATCACGAGGATGCCAAATTCTCAAGTCAATCGAGACCTCTCGTCTTGGCGGCGTGGAGGGCGGCGGCGTGTGCTATCTTGCGGCGAAGCGTGGCGGTGTGGCGATCGGAAGGCCACACGAGACCATGTCCTGCGAGCCGTCGCCGCTTCGGCGAGTCTCTTCCCTCGAGCACCACGTTTACTCGGGGCTGTCCATATTCATGCGCTGAAACCGTCCTTCTTCGGTAGCGAGTCTTCCCCGAACGCGCGTTTACGCTTCGGGGTTGTCCATGTTCATGGCCGAAACCGTCGCCGCTCTGGCGCGAGTCTCTTCCCGAACACGCAGCGTTTCGCTCGGGCTGTCCATGTTCCTTGCACGAGCACGTCCTTCCTTCGCTCGGCGCGAGTCTCTTCCCCCGAGCACGCGTTTCGCTCGGGGGCTGTCCGTGTTCCGTATTTGGCGAGCCCTTCGCTCGGCGCGAGTCTCTTCGCGCCGATTAGTTCCCTGGCGTCTAGTCCATATCCGGGATCTGGCGATTCGAGCATGTCTCGTCTGTCGATTCCTCAAGCATTTGACTCATGCTTGGGATGCGCGATAGCTCTTGACCTGCGAGATCCCGAGCCCTGCTGCTCGGATGCGCGATAGCTCTTGACTGCGAGATCCCGAGCTCTGTTGCTCGGATCTGCGCGATAGCTCTTATTGCGAGATCCCGAGCCGTCTTTGCTCGGATGCATAATAACTCTTGACTGCGAGATCCTCGTCCCGAGGCGTGTTGCTCGGATGCGCGATAGCTCTTGACTGCGAGATCCCGAGTCATGTTGCTCGGATGCGCGATAGCTCTTATTGCGAGATCCCGAGCCATGTTGCTCGGATACGCGATAGCTCTTATTGCGAGATCCCGAGCCGTCTTTGCTCGGAAGCGCGATGATAGCTCTTCGCCGCAAGATCCTCGTCCCGAGGCGTATTGCTCGGATGCGCGGTAGCTCTTGCTGCGAGATCCCGAGCCATGTTGCTCGGATACGCGGTAGCTCTTGCTGCGAGATCCCGAGCCTGTTGCTCGGATACGCGGTAGCTCTTACTGCGAATCCTCGTCCCGAGCCTGTTGCTCGGATCGCGATAGCTCTTATTGCGAATCCCGGCCGTCTTTGCTCGGATGCGTAGTAGCTCTTGACTGCGAGATCCTCGTCCCGAGCCTGTTGCTCGGATGCGCGATAGCTCTTGACTGCGAGATCCCGAGCCGTCTTTGCTTTCGGATACGCGATAGCTCTTGACTGCGAGATCCCGAGCCGTCTTTGCTCGGATGCGCGATAACTCTTATTGCGAAATCCTCTTCCCGAGCCTGCTTTGCTCGGATCGCGATAACTATTCGCTGCGAGTTCCTCATCCCGAGCCGTGTTGCTCGGATGCATATAGCTCCTCGGCTGCGAGATCCCGAAACCTGTTGTTTAGATGCGCGGTAGCTCTTGACTGCGAGATCCTCGTCCCCGGCGGTGTTGCTCGGATGCCCGATAGCCCTTCATTGCGAGATCCCGAGCCGTGTTGCTCGGATGCGCGATAGCTCTTGACTGCGAGATCCCGAGCCCTATTGCTCGGATGCGCGATAGCTCTTATTGCGAGATCCTCGTCCCGGCGGTGTTGCTCGGATGCGCATGATAACTTTTATTGCGAGATCCCGAGCCATGTTGCTCGGATGCGCGATAGCTCTTCGTTGCGAGATCCCGGCCGTGTTGCTCGGATCTGCGGTAGCTCTTGATTGCGGATCCTCTTCCCGAGCAGTGTTGCTCGGATGTTGCGATAGTTTTTATTTGCAAAGTCCCAATCCTCCCTATGTGTCTAGAGGCTTAAAGCGAAGGTTCGATCTCGGCGACTTCCCCTAAGCCTCGGGGCTAAACTGTCGAGGATTGGGAAATTCTATAAACGACCATCGGCGGCACCAACCGACCATGCCCTTGCGGAACAACGCATGCGGGACCGACCTTCGTGCACCGGCCCGAAACAAGCCAGCTCGGGGTCCTCGTCAAGCGGCGTGGCATTAAATGCATGGCGGCTCAGAGATCGCGCGCCGGGATCCATGCCGCCCCGGTCCATCTTGACTTGGTCGCGCCCTTGTGCCGCGTCGCGTGGTTCCGTGAGCTGCTGGCAACCTTTGCTCTGCGTCGTCCTCTATAATGTAGCGCCCGTAATAAATGATTTGTCTCCTATAATTCCCTATAAATACTCCCTCCCACGATGGATTGAGGTGGAACTTTACGTACTCGCACCCACTTATACACGCTAAACGCTTGCTTACGGAGTCCTTAGGATCGCTCGGGGCCCCCAAGCAAGCGCATTATAACCCACTTTTCGCATACTAGTGCAATCCTTTGGATGTGGGTTATTATCTCCCGTGAGAGGCGAACCGGATAAAAACCCCTGCGCCTTCGATTGTCCGATATACCTTCGTTCCATTGCTTGGCATACTCTCGGGCGTATAACCCTTGCGGAAAAAGGGCCGAGTTGATCCCTCATTCAACAAGTAAGCTCGGCGGGGACCTGTCCCGAATCGTCGACAAGGCAGTTACAGAGATTGAGCAAATGCAGGATGACTACACCCCAGACGGTTCAATCCTAGAACCGTCTTGAATGGTCTTCCCGTGCCACTCAATAAATTCCGCACGCTTGCCATTTCACCAAGTCCCGTGCATACTTAGTTTATTGTAACCCTAGCTCCCCCCCTCGGCCGCGCCCTAGCTCCCCCATCGGCTGCGACCTCACTCTAGCTCGGAGGTGCCCTCCCTCGGCCTTGGTCTCCTCCCTCGGCGGCGCACTCCCCCCTTGGCCGCGCCCTCGCCCTAGCTCGGAGGTGCCCTCCCTCGGCCTTGGTCTCCTACCTCAGCGGCGCCTTCCCCCTCGGCCACGCCCTCCCCCACGGTGGTGTCTCCCCTCTCCATCGGTGGTGCCCTCCTCCCTCCCCCCTCCGTTTATTTTTTTGCCTTGCTTGCTCCACGATTCGAGTGCTGTTCCCTCTGTGAGTATTTTCGGTTCTGCATTTGATTCTTGTTGGCTGAGATACTAGTGTTGCTCTATGATAAAATTAGGGTTACCACATGAATATGACAATGGATGAAATGATTTAAGCCTTGAACTGCTAGACTTGTATGAAATTATTGGATTATATTTACGGTTCTGCTCAATTTGTATTCATTTCTGTTATCACTTTGATTTTGTCGGTATTATATCGCTGTCTGTTGATTGGTTCATAGATGTTGATCTGATTTAGCTAGCTAGTGGTCATGTACTAGTTGCTTCTGTCAGTTGATTTTGCTTATATTAATCTGAACTAAGTTGCTTATATTTATTCTGTTAAGTGATCTTTGAACTGATTTGAACCTACAATATTTATTGGCTCTATTATTAATCTGATCAGATCTTTGCTTGCGGATAAAACTGACATTTTCTAGCTAATCTGAACACATTGATTTTATAACAGTGAATAATACTTAATCATTTCACGTGCATACTAAGGTGGTAAGGGTTCAAGGCTTAAGTTATTGAATTGATTAGTCTAGTCCATTTGTGATTGTAGTGAAGATCCTTATCTTCATCCAAACCCTAAAATCTGAGAGCACAACAAAATTAATTCCTCTCTTAAACATTCTGCAAAACAAAGTTAGCTTGATAGAGTATTATGTAGAAGTTGCAGTAGGTACTCCCCCCTTAATGAATGCATGATCAGAACTTTAATAATCATGACATATTTGGACTATATTAGATCTTTAATATGTATTATTATCAATTTTTCTTATTAACCGCTAAAGATCAGTTTAATTTGTGTTCAGAAAATATCAGAGCATAAGGGAATAAAACAAACAAGCATATTATGAACTGAATTAAAAGGATACTAAGCATTAGATCATTAAAATCGTCTCAAGTTCATTGAGGCGCACAAAATTTGTTGAGCAATCAAAGTTCTGAGAACTAAAATAATATGTAAACTTTGATTTACTCTGAATAACTGCTGTGTTTGTTCTCATCTATGTTTGTTTTTTTTGAAAAAATTAATTCCTCTCTTTGAGCTAAAGTTTGATGGATGGCTTAAACTTGTTTAATATCATCTTGTTTATGTCATGTTGGTTGTTTGTTGATTATATGTATTCTCGTATATATATACACTTAGAAGTAATAATGAATAAAATCTTACTCTTACACTCGCATCTTTTCCAACAGTCCAAAAAAAATCTTCTCTTAAATTTGCTTCTCTTAACTTACCTACTCTTAACCTTACATCATACAAGATGGCGTCTCCTCAATCCTCCGCGCCGAAGGGATTTGATGACGCATCCAACGTAGAAAGAAACAGGCGCAGTGCAAGAGGGCTTAGTAAAAGGCCTCAAAGCCGATACACCATCACGGCGGTCGATCCGCATGATGGGGCCCCTACCGTGCCTCCAAAGGCTGCGACAGCTTTTCGAACCATGTGCGGGATCGTTGGGCGTGAACGGGTCCCCATCACCTATCCATCATGGAAGACACTGATAGATGAGGAGCATGATAACTTGGTGACTGAAATATTCACGTCATTCGAGCTTCCACAAGACGCCATGCCTGTACTGCGACGGTACGCGTTGCTAGTGGCGGGAAAGGCGTGGAAGAACTTCAAGAGTGTCCTTGTTGCTAATTACGTCAATAAGAAAATAACTCCGTTCCAGAAATACGGGTTCATCTCTGAAAATGTTTGGGGGTAATTTGTTGAGTTGAAGATGACGGAAGAGTTCATGCTTCAAAGCGCGGCTCACAAGACCGTCCAGTCAAAAAACACACACCCACATAGACTCGGCTCAACTGGATACGCAGGTAAGATGGCGCAATGGACGAGAGAGGATGACGAGGCAGTCCAGAATGAGGTCGCGCCACCATTTGCCTCGATCGTGGACCCGCGTGCCCGAAACTGGGTAAGAGTGAGGTCACGTCACACTTCTTCGGGCAGCGTGTCCTTTGCAAACCCCGCTGATGAGGAAGTGTCGCAATGCCTCATATCGTTGAGCACGGAATCTTACTAGGGCTCTTTCACTTCGAACAGAGAGAAAGACATGCTCTCCACGGTCTTGGGAAATAAGGAGCACCCGGGTCGCACCAGAGGCCTAGGTGTTTTCGTTCCCTGAAAAATGGGATTCCCACAGGACTCGGCCACGTACCGGAGTAGAAAGAGAAGCAAAGTCGAGCGTTTGGAACAACTAGTAGCCCTCATTGAGGAAAGGGTTGAGGAAAGGCTTAGAGCGCAGTTTAATGATCAGCTACGAAGCCTCGAGGAAAGGCTGGAGCAAAGGGTGGCTGAGGAGAGGCAGCGTAACGCTAGCCCAAGAAGCACATGTGCGCTTCACCAACCAATCGTTGAGAGGCAAGGCATCCGCCTACGAGGCAGGTGCATGAAGCCAGATTTTTTCCTAATGACAACATGCAGGTAACATGTCTGCAATGATCCTTACCTACATTTTTAATGTTGGACGTGTTAGCTAATTACCTATGTACTCTTATGTAGGTGCCCATGTCGTGCAATCTGCAAGTGAGGCTTGCCAATGGCTCTGTTCCCCTGCAGGCTGCTTGGGGACAAGCGTATGCATCCGGAGAAGGGACATTACTGCACGGTCATCCGTTACAGCCAGGCTACGCGAAGGTCAATGTCGATGGTGTACATGAAATTTTCAAGGCCGTCACGCTGGACTTCCCCCCAAACGACGAGATCGTCACACTAGGGGATGCCATCGGCACATTCATCTAGTGGCCCAAGAAGGACATCTCCTTCGATGCCCGCCTAGGAGCAATGAAGGTACAAGCAGTCCCAGAGGCACCACATCATGCTCCAGAGCTACCAACACTACCGAAGCCATGCCATGCACGGAACGAGCCAACCAAATCGGCTACAGCGTCTCATCCTGCGCAGATCGTTCCTGTAGTAAGGGCCCAATCATTTCCTGTGAAGACGAAACTTGGTAGCAGGGCATGCGGAGACAAGGGCAAATCGAAATATACCACGTCAGCCCATGACTTTCCATTTGCCCCATTGGCGCGGCAATTTGTCGGGACCCGAATTCGCATTCCGAAACCCTCTGTGTTTTCAAAGACTAGTCCTGTCGATCGCTAGTGCCCACAGTTAACAAAGATAAATATCACAATCATACACAACGGAATAATAAATAAAGAATTCATCTTTTAATATAACATGTTGAACAACCTTAAGGTCAACTTACAATTGTGAAGCCTAGATGGCTTCAATTCAGAGTAAAATGAACAGCAGCGGAATGAAGAACGTCGGTGAATCCCATCAAAATACCACAGGCATTTGATAAGGTTCAACTCCTAGATATTCGCCTTCTTGCAGAACTTCTCCTTCTTCGAAGACAAAGACTTCTCCTCAACTGGTGATGTTTTGTTAAAGCAAGGGTGAGTACACAACCGTACTCAACAAGTCATGCATGTAATGCGCCTATTACTATATGCATGTCTTATTCCAAAGGATTGGCTGAATGGTTCTTTTGCAATAAAGTAGCATTCACAAATAATCATAATAGATAGAAAAGCAGTGAAACAAATAATACCCATAATAAACTTCGTAATCATTTCATTCTCAAGTAAAACATTTCTCATCCTTAACCAATTTCCATATCACATTGTTCACATTCCCAACCTCATTTTATTCTCAAAACTCTACCCCTTGACTGTAATCCCCGAGCATTGTCCAAGATCATGACTCGGCTATTCGAATAGTTTTTTACACTCTGCAGAGGTTGTACACTTTACCCACAAGATACAATCAACTCATCACGTCAGCCGTGAATCGCCATACAAGAGTATGCAAATGAGCGATCATAACAAAGCCTTTCAGAAACTGCTATCTCAACCTAGGAACCTCTCCGGGTTGCCTTCACTATCACTTCCCTCACTCTGAGCCGAAGTATAGGACCGACGAACACCGTTGGATAGGGTACCAAGCCGCAGCACAGGTACGCTCCCCCATACAGTCACCCCCCTGGATGACTGCCACCCGGAGGTATCAAAGGTGAGATATCAGAATCCTACTAAACTAGGTCTTCCCATTCAGACATGTGGTTGTACGAGTGACTCAGGTCAAAGGCTTGCAAGGTGAAGTCCTTAACTGACCAGGGCAAGACATCCTTCTCTCAAAATTGGCGCACAGCCCTCACAACACTCAACCCACCCAAATGCCACGATGGCCCACCTGGCATAAAGCCACTTGCCACTTGCCCCAGTCTAAATCCTTTATCACCCCAGTTGATTATTGCGCAACACAATGCCAACAACAACTCAACATCCATGTAGAACCACACTGGTTCCACATATCAACATCATCGTGTGGCAACACGTCACACCATTTCACAAACACATCTCATAATTCATTAATCAGTATTATCCTTTTATTTTCAAAAGACATGTGTTGCGTGGCATGGCTAAGCAATTATACACGATCTAACCAACCCACATTGGCATGTATTAACAACCAACTATTAATCAACCATCTTAGGGTGATAAATGAATTACGGCATACAAATTATCATGGCAAGGTGATATTAGCAATTGGGTTGAATATCTAATCTCAAATTAATTTAAATCATTTTAATCTTGAACTAGCATGCAATAATTTGAATCAAAGTAAATTTGTAAAACTGGGAGCAATATGATCAAAGCACGACTTGCCTGGCCCTTGCAATTTTTATTATTCTTTACTCTTTATCTTCGATCCTTGTTCCTCGATCTTCAATCTTCGCTTGCTTGATCCTCAGCTCCTTCGAGCGACTTCCGGCAACGCGTCTAACGATAAACAAACACAAATATAACAAAACTCAAAAGGCAAATCAAGTAAACTCCAAATTAAGAACGAATAGCATTGGGCACAACGGCTTAGATGAAATTAGGAACTTGAATGGATTAGGTCAATGATTAGACAAAATAGAACGGCTTTTGGAAAATACACCGAAGAGAAAGATTAATAACTGGGAAAGAAGGAATAGTATTCCGAAGAATATTTCTTCCGAAGTTATTATCTTGATTGGATAGCCGATGACATATGGACTCTCGATCTATAGACCGGGTCCACGATACTACGTTAGTTCGCCATGAACTAAGCATATGCTCGAGGTTGACTTTCGTTGATCGAATGGCACAATCAACCAAAAGGAAGATAGACTGATAGGCTAGGTCTAGCATAAGAATATGATATATGCCTAATGGTCTATCGACCAAGACCACGAATGAATTCTAGGTTAATGGCAGATTAGATTTTCAGGGATAAGACAAGGACGGATGGGATCGACATCCACTACGGTTCGATCCGGAGGTTAGTCTTACATCGAGGACGGGACTCGACAACGACGAGGCGGTGATGACAGGAATACGAGGCTGAACTCAACGAGATGGGCTAGATCACAATAAGGCGATAGAAAAAGGTAAGGACATCACACTAGGGCCTTTACTTGCATGCACACGTGTGATGAGAGCGAAGCGTTAACGACGAGACGTTAACGACGAAACGTTAACAGCGGAACGTTAACGATGGAACGTTAACGGCGAAGCGTTAACGATGAAGGTGAAGCGATGATGGAACGCTCATGGAATAACAAGGTGGCGCCGTCGATGCAATGACATGGCAATGATAGAATGCTACCAGGACGGCTAATCGAGACGTGAATCGATAACAAAGGACTAGGTTGAAAAGACGGCGGTTATAAACCTAACAAGGCTCTAACGGCAAACGGGACCAAATGCACTCAAAGGATGGCCAAAACAGAGGGTAACGACCCACTGGATGGAAGGACTCGTCCAAAGCGAACTAAATTGGGTGGTGGCAAATAACGGTGCGCGGCGGCGGCAAAAGGCGGCGGCCGATGAATAAAAAGCATTTCGGTAGATCCAACAGCAAAGGGAAAATGTCTATCGCGTAGAACGCGGCGACACGAATTCAACAATATTACCGGATTTGGCAGCAACCCAACGGATTTATCACAAACTGCCGATGAACGGCTCCCGGAGCTAATAGATCAAACTGTCATAACTTATTAAAGTACTGCACGAAACCTAACCAAAATTTACAGAGAGCTATCTGGAAACATTTGGCACAAAGTGACGCGAACGGATATGAGTTTTACCTTCTGGATCAACGGGAACGCGGATTTAAGATATCTGCCATCTCGCAACGCATCGATCGGAGAAAATAATTTTCTACGCAAAATTACGAGGTCAAAACCGTGGGTTAGGGTGAGCACCATGTAGGGAATATCAAGAGGAGTCTACCATAAAAATTTCACGGCCAAACTCGCAAAAACGAGGGAGAACGGGCAGAAACATGATTTGATCTTTGGGCGGCTATAACTTTTGATCCAGTGGATGAAATTGCACCAAATTTGGATGGAATATATAGGGTACCTTGAGGCACGACATGACGCAAACGGATCTTGAAAAGAGTAAACGAGTTGGCGGGGAACGCGACGCCAAAACAGGCCGACGTTGGGGGCGGCGCGGACTGCTCGGAGCGCCGGTGGTGCTCTGTTCCGAATCTTCCAAAACTGTTTCACAGGGATGCTCCACAAGAAATTTGGGGATGAACGGAGTTCGGGAGCGCCCGGTAGAGCTCGCCGAAGTTCTCTCCGTAGTTGGGGAAGAAGGCTTGCCGAGGGAGATCCATTGCGATTCTGATACTGATATTTGAGTATGATGTGGAGAATGAGGAGAGGCGTTTAGGGTTAAATTTTCAGCTACAAAGGAGCGGTGGATCAACAGGAAAAGCTCGTCGGAGTTGGGAATGAAATCGGTGGCTGGAGGTGCTCTGGTAGGTATTTTCAAAATCTGATTTTACTGGAGGTAGAGGACAGCAATAGGAAGCTCTGGTAAAAATTTTAGATCGAGAGAAGTTCAGGAGTGACCAGGAGAGCTCGTCGAAAGTTTCGCCGGAGTTGAAAAGAATGGCTGATATAGGACGATCCAGAACTTGGATGGGGAAAATTCTAATTGGGTTGTAAAGATAACACACGTAAAAATCTGTGGTTCAATTTATATGGCGATCGGACCAGCGGATCGTCAGGAAACACTCGCCGGAGTTATGACCGGAAACTGACTGGAAACGGCCGGAATTACTGTAGCATTACTGTTTATTTAATCCGAATTAACCAATAAAATCAAAATAAATAGCAAACGACGGTTCAAAAATCCGGGAAAAATCTGGAACGTCACTCATAGCCTTGGTAACACAAATAAAATACTATTACATAAAATAATAATTTTATTCGTGTACAATAAATACTTTTATATTGTGTTTAATATCTTTTTAATTTGGAAAATACTAAAACAACCCCAAAAATTCTAAGAAAATTCAGGGAGTTTAATTAGGACATTTTGAGATCAACTAAAATATTTTGGTACCACCAAATATTTTATTTTATATCAACATATATTTTTATGTTGTTAAAGCTTTTAAATGCTTTAGAAAATATATAATTTGAAAATTGTAGGAAATTTCGTATAAATTCCCTTAGGTTTATTTATATTAAATAAGATAGTTTTAGCAAAACCAAATCTTTTATTTTGTCTCCAAATTATATTTTTAATTGATGAGACTTTTGGAAATGTTTTGAAATGGAATTTGGATGTAGAATTGTCTTAACAATTAATAATTCGAATTAAAAATCCAAATAAAAATCCAATTAACATCCAAATGTTTAATTTAATAATTTTAATTAATTTTTAGAAAATATCAAATTTGAAAAATTCCCTGAGATACAAAGAACACTGTAAATCTCAATTTTAAGTTACTTGATATAAACAAACGGCACATTAAATTTTTTTAGATTTAGAAAATTCTAGATTAAGCTTCTTTAATGAATTAAAATCAATAGAAATTTTTGGAAATCTAATTTAAATATAAATTTTTGAAAACCCAAATTTTTGGGGTGTTACACAATTCGAGCTGGAGCAACTATTCGTACCAGCTGACCGCAAGGAGACGCTTTCATTATCCTGCTTTAGATTGCAACAATGGTGCATGCAACAAGCCAACAAGCTGGTGGCAGAACGACAAACGAGTATCTCTGTGGCCTTCTCGGATGAGTATTTCTTACACCGGGCTTTAGATGGCGTCTTTGTGGTCGGCTTCAACGACTTGTTCGATCTGTACAACCTCAGAGCGCTCGACGCCTCACTCATAAGATGCTGGTCAATGTAAGTGCACCGTCTACATTTTTGACGCACCGATAAATGTCATATATATATCATCCTTCATTTTGTATATGTAGATTCATGATCTACGAAGCAATAACAAGGAAAGAACCGGTGGGTTTCGTCAACCCACACATTTTGTACAAGCAAACTATGGATGAAAATAAACAATTCGTTTACAAGTACATGGAAAAAGTAATGCGGGCTCATTCGGACAAAAAATTCATACTTTTACCCTACAACCCGCAGTAAGTGCTTCGTCCAGATGCTATACTCGTTGATTCTACTATATATCTCACCTCGAAGTTAGATTCAGTGACCATGACGACATACCTTTGTAGGTATCACTGGGTTCTAATCGTAATTATACCGAGACAGAATTGGGTCATTTATCTTGATTCCAAAACGGGTGGCACCCACAACTTGAAGCCTATCAGAGATTTTCTCGACACGACGTTTGGTGCCTACAAAATGAAGGGAGGGCCACACAAGAAGGGCCCGGCCACTCTAAAGCATATTTTTAACTTTCCGGTATCCGATAGTATGCAATAATCCTTCACACTCTATTATAATACCTTTGAAACTAATTAAACTATTTTGTTTTGGCAGTGCCACCAGCAACCAATGGCCACTGACCTATGTGGATTCTATGTTTGCCACAACATGTCACTCCTCATTGGTTCCAAGCAAACCAATGTCATGCAGGTCTGTCAATCTTTCAACAAATGTCTCCACTTATTAATTTATATACACGTGAGACTTTACTTTTCTCATTGACAGGCTTGGCAATGTGCTGAAACTACATTAGAACAGACTGACCTTCGAAGTATTCGAGGACAGCTCTGTACCTTCTTGCTGTGTGAGGTTTTAGATCCAATGGGCAGATGCTACTCAAGGCTCAACAATGAGTTTACCGGGCATTAATATTAATTTTTAAACCTTCTGAAGTGAATTTGTCATTTATACTTCTGAATCCAATTCGTTAGTACATTTGTTGTAATGTGCCATTTGTACTGCAGATGCTACTCAGGACAGTATACATTTGTTGTATTTCTGAAATGGATTGATGCGCTGTGCATATGTTGTAATGTGTGATGCTAGTTGATTCATCAAATAGATGCGCTGTATGTTGTGTAACATGTGATTGGAGTACAATTTTTAAATTTGTCATAATAATATGCTAGTCGTACTATGTATACTGTCTTTTGTTTCAGAGGGCATGGTTAGCAATTCGTGAGGCTAGCCAATATATTAAATTTAGTATAAAATAGAAAAAAACATCACAGACGGTTCTAATGAAGAACCGTCTGTGAATAGGCACAAATCACATACGGTTCCACTGCGGCACCGTCTGTGATGAGGAACCATCACAGACGGTTTAAAATTGGAACCGTCTATGATATATTATACTTCACAGATGATTCTTCTTCAAAACCGTCTAAGATATGCCAATCATCATAGACATATCGAAAGTGAAATAGTCTGTGATGTTTTACACTTCACAGACGGTTCTTACTTAAAACCGTCTGAGATAAACCAATCATCATAGACGGTTCGTAACTGAAACCGTCTGAGATGATACCAAATCACAGACGGTTTGTAAGTGGAACCGTCTGTGATGTTATTTTTTACAGATGGTTGGAAAACCGTCTGCAATGATTCTTTATCATCACTGGCACTTGCTTACAGACGGTTCAGAAAACCGTTTGTGATGAGGTTTCCGAACCGTCTGTGATTAGCTTTTCTGTAGTAGTGAAACGACGTTATAAAATTTTGAAATTTTTTTTGCATGATTTTGATGAATCACTAATGTCTCCATAAAAGTTTTGGATGGAGACCAAGATTGAATAATTTTGAAAAATTTGGACAATGCTGCTATGCTGATAAAAGCCTTACCGACAAATTTGAACGGAATGAAAAATAGTTGAAACCACATTGGAAAATTTTGGAAATTTTTGTGGAAGGTCCTGATGTATCACTAATGTTCTTATAAAAGTTTCATATGATTATCATACTTAAAGATGTTCCAAAAATTCTGACAGTTTTACGTCCTGATAAAAGCCTAATAATCAATACATAGATTTGCTTTAGTGACAAAACAAGGTTTAAAATTTATAAAATTTTACACAAGGGTGATAAGAAAGTTTTAAACATCTCATAAAAATTTGGAATCATGATCACACTCCAATGAATTTATAAAATTCATACAAAGCACTGTGACATCCGGTTGTTCTTGCTCTCTTTGATTTTTGAAATATAAGAAATGAAGTTTAGTGCTTACTGCTTACATAGAGTAATAGATTTGATTGAGCAAACAAAAAACTGGAATGAATCAATTGGAATCAATCAATATTTCTTCATCCAAGTAATTTCAGTAGTAAAGTTTTAAATTTCGGTAGCATTTTGACTGAAATTCGGAGTTTGAGAGTCACAATTGGAATCAATCAATATTTCTTCGTCCAAGTAAGAACATACCAAAATTTCTTCATCCAAGTTATTACAATATGATTGTAGTGTCCACTGAAAGTGCGGAATGAATGTACCAATATTTCTTTATCCAAGTTATTACAACATGATTTTAGTGTCTACTGAAAGTGCAGAATGAACATACCAATACATCTTCATCCAAGTAAGAAATCGTGAATCAACTCTGGAACATCCCATCTGCAATAAACAAAGAGGCATGTAGTGTAACTAAATAATCCATGTAATGAAGTTATTATGTACTCATGGCATCACAAAATGAAAAATAGAATGCATATTATATACTCATAGCATCACAGAATGGATCTCTATAAGGCCCTCAATGTATTCCTCTTGCATCCTGATAGGACCCTCCACAAGCAATTCAGTAGTTAATACGGACTTGCTTTGTATCTGCATACAATGAAGGACGATAAACATGAGTGCAACAACGGAAACATAAGTGCAACAACAGAACTCACCAAAATTATATAGGAATATATAGAAATCACATATTTACATCACAATAAAATCAATATATATTTGCATGGCATACCTACGAGTAGTAGTACTGTGGTTGAAACACCACCTCGTTATCGACAATGACCTCGTGATACGTTCTTTCGTGCTGTTGCTTGTACTCCTCCCAGGTCATGCCACGCGGTAGCCAAGCAGACTTCCAATGTTCATAATGAGCAAGCCAGTTGCTATAATTCCCAGACTAATAAAGGTACCTGACACTGACAGATGAATGTCGTACGTACGGATCGATATATAGATCAGTGTAGTCAAACAGCCAAGAGACGCTCGATCCGTCACAACTCTGTCTATAACCGTACCCAATGTCAATAGTTGGAAAGCCCAAATGGCTAGAAGACTGGCTGGTACACCATGAGCTTGCATCATACTATTGATGTGCTGCTTGCCGCCCACTTCCACTACTCGATACGCCCTTCCCCTTGCTACTGGACTGCCTGTGTGAGGTACCCCTCCGTTGTGATCTTTGTGGTGATTGTGGCTGTGAACGGATACGCACAGTATACTAGTCAGCTTGTATCCCATCGTCGCCGGGGGAGTCTGTCCCATCATCGCCGGCAGAGCTACTA
This sequence comes from Guadua angustifolia, assembly GCA_036346375.1. Taxonomy (NCBI): domain Eukaryota; kingdom Viridiplantae; phylum Streptophyta; class Magnoliopsida; order Poales; family Poaceae; genus Guadua; species Guadua angustifolia. The sequence goes on along the minus strand of CM070510.1, from coordinate 13,985,240 downwards.
TCTTGGCACTGCTCATCATCAGAAGGTGTCTCTGTTTCATCATCGCTGCCGATAATAGGCTCATCATTACTAGGGACTTTTACTTTTTGCTTAGCACGCTTGCTCTCCGATAACTTCTTCATCCCACTTAAAGCCCCTGCTAGCATGGCGTCGTCGACGGCCTTAGTTGCGTGCTTCCTCTTCTCGGTGTGCGTGTCATCGATCGTGACCTCAGCCCAATCTGGGAGGCTCTTCCCACCTGTCGCAAATTACAAATCACATTAATATAGTTGTTTGGTCCCGACATACATGATTCACAAGTGTAATTAAGAACAATTACATTGATTACCTGTGGCCTTCTTCATCTCTTCTGTCGGGATCGAATCAACCACGAATCTTGCTAGGAGGGGTGGGTCATCCGGGGTGTCCTCGTCGAGTAGGAGCTCCCCATTAGACCTGGACCAGTCGAATCAGTCTACAATAGGGTCACTGCCAACATGCATCGCACCCTCAATTAGTGATCGAGTGGGTCTTCATCTTGGACATGGCGAGTGGATTCATAGTCTCTTAGGCAAAGTCGTAGGTTGTAGTGCACGAAGACGAGCTTCTAGAGCTTTGCATAATTTAATCGGTTCCGCAGCTGCGTGTGCACTAATGCAAATGTGCTCCAATTGCGCTCGCAACCACTCGATGATGCACACTGAGACACTAACCGCAAGGCGTACTTCTACAACGTTGGAGTCTCATTCTCAAATGACATCCACCATTGCACTATGGAGAAAAGAAAAGTGCATCAGTCAGTACACAACAACCTACCAATACTTACAACTATGTATTTACCTGCCGTCATTTGGCCACCAATGGCGCTGGACTCTGCAAGCTGTGTGGCAAACCATCCCCTCCTCTGACGGTATACATCAGCTTCCCGTAGGGCCTGCATCGCGGAAGCGTTGTCATGAGCTATGATGTCTAGTGCAGTTGAGAGTGCTCCCATGTACTGCGGAGTGCTTCCTATATTGTATGAGTAATGGGACTATGGGTCAAGCATGGATGCTGCAATATACAAATCCAGTGCATAGCTAGCATAAGACAAGAGAACATTGCATAGTTGCCATATATAATATAACTAAACCTATTAATGTCACTGACCTGCTTACACGAATGAGATTTCTCTCGTTTCTTTGAACCTCTTTTCTAGGACTTCTATGAATGTCCTGTAATGGTCTCCGTGCTCCTACAGGTGATTGTTGTACTCATTCCGCACTATGGCATACTGCATCAAGGCACTACTGACTGTTGGTAATTTGTCTTGGTCCGCGAATCTCAACATCTTGTACAAAGGTTCAACGGCCACGACGGTTCACTGCATCCACGTCCAAAACTCCCGGCTAACGAGGAGGTCATATGCGTACCGGCCCTTTGCCATCCCAGCCCACCTACTAACTATCCAGTCATGATGTGTCATCCACTGCTCGAACTTCTCCTTTTTTTGTGTAAGCTGTCGAGAAAAACAAAGGTCGTGCCAAACCTAGTGGCATTTGGCCACACCAACTCTCCCCCAATGTGTTGTCGCATCTGTTCATGCAGATTTTTGTGGTTATACATGAATATGCAAATTCTCTTGGCCTGGGCGACAACCTCTCTGATTTCTGGTTCATCACACACGTCTTTCAACATAAGATTTACAGTGTGTGCTAAGCATGGCTACCATATAGTATGTGGAAATTGTACCCGTATCATCTGGCATGCTTTCTTGAAGTTGGCACCATTGTCAGTAACCATCTGTATGACATACTCTGCCCCAATTTCATCGGCTACGACCTTTGTTATCTCGCCTAGTAGGTACTTGTGGTCCTGGATCTTCCCCACGAATGAACAAGCCATCAATTAGTACATGTGGCATTAACAGTCTTACGGAAGAGTAAAAACTGAACTGAATGATGGACCTGATGCATTGATGGTTTTATGAAAGAACATGGTCCCATTGCAGTACACCATGAAGTTGACGATGCTCTGTCCCGTAGGACCAGTCCAGGCGTTACACATGACTGTAACACCAAATGTGGCCCAGTTGTCCCTGAATTTCTGAAGGTACTGAGTTACTAACAAAGACAATATTAGTCTTGTACTAATACACTACGAACAGAGCTTAAATAAGAACCCACTTTGGTGATAGAAGAAATGTAGACTATAATAGAACCCACTACCTAATTTAACTACTTTATACCTGCAAGTATTCCCTTTCTTGTGATGGATCTCTCCATGTAATGAACCCTTATTGTTGCTTGCATTTTCTTTTACATAAACATGACAAAGATACATGCGCTGCCACATTATATTTTTCGTACACAAGCAGTTTGCTGAAATGGATAAGTGCATAATTAATTTGGCAATGTTCAACGTGTTCTGGAACCCAAAAACAGAAGGAAAAGGACTACATTTCCATGAACCAAAGAACAAAATTTCTTTTACATAAACGTGTTCTCTTGTTGAGGTTATTACTACTTTAGCTACTACATTTCCATGAATCAACCAAAGAACTATATTTCCATGAACCAAAGAACAAAATTTCTTCACTTACCTGAAAATTTTGCTTCGCCAAAATTTTTGTCGCCGGCCGAAATTTCGCCGCCACCTCTCGAAATTTCGCTGCCAGCACCCGAAATTTCGTTCTCCACACCCAAAATCCCCTGCTAGCTCGCTGGAGAAGGCCGGATCTGGCCGAAGTTTGCCTAGAATGGAGAGAGCGCCAAAGGTTGCTGCAGGGAAAGCTCAAAGAAGAGAGGAAAGTGCTTCTGGTGCTCGGGTATAACTTGTGAAGTAGGCTTGCAGGCAATGATTGACATACTTTTATAGTCCAAAGTGTTTCACATGCAGTGAAATGTTTAATTCCCAATGAATTGATAGACCAGCACTTTGTAGCTCAGTGGTAAACTCAAAGTTAGCAAACCCATAGGTCTTGAGTTCAAGTCCTCCACATGATAGTTTTTGTAACTATTTTTTTGCATAGTTCCAGGCATCAAAAAATCGTGAAATTTTTTGTGGATAGTCAGAAAGAAATCATGATACCATCATATAATTTTTAGGTCCTGATCAAGCATAAATCATTTTAAAAAAATGTGGAAGTTTTAATTCACACTAGCTTTTTTTTTGCATAGTTCGAAGCATCCAAAAATTATGAATTTTTTTGAAACTTCAAAAAGCATCAGTGATATTATCATAAATTTTTTAGATCATGATCAACCATAAAAGGTTCCCAAAAAAAGTGAACATTCTACTTCGCAGTTTTCGGACTTCAGAGCGCGTGCTTGTATCGTATATAATTTTTGATTGAGCAACCAAAGTGGGTTGAAATTATTTGAAACTTGTAAAAAATGTTTATGAGGTAATTAATGATCTGTAATTAAAATTATATGTCATGATCAAACATGAAAAAATTTATAAAATTCCAACATGGTTACTATCTCGTTTATGCTAATTCTGTTTTTTATTTTTAAAACATAACATATGAAGTTAAAATATTTTGAAAAATTTTCTGTATGATCCTAGACTTCCAAATATGGTACCATAAATGTTTCATATCATGATTTATCTTATTCAAGTTTATAAAATTCTTTAAGTGTTTGTACCGATATTTTAAAATGTGTCAAAAATGAAGTTTAATGATTTTATAGATTTTATTGACCAAACAAAAAATTTTAAATTTTTTAAACTTTTATATAATATTAATAAGGAAATTATTAATTTTCCATAAAAATTTTAGATTATGATCACACTCAAGAAAATTTATAAAAATCTAACAAGTTTATCTTGTCCCAATTATGTCCATTCTATTTTTGATTTTTAAAGATAACAAATGAAGCTCAATTATTTTGAAATTTTTTGTGTAATATCGTACACTACTATATATGGTAATATAAATGTTTTAGAACATATCAAGCTTGTAAAATTTTATAAAAATCTGATAATGTTTCTGCCCAAATTTTAAAATGTCTCAAAAAATTAGTGTTTCAACAAATTTTCATGTAAGATGACTTTCTTAAGGGTTATTGGACTAATTCCGGTCAAATCCGGCCATAAAACATTCAAATCCGATTTCAAAACCCAAAATTTTGTTGAAATTACTGTAGCCGTACTGTAGCAAATTCAATTTTTTTAAAATTTTAAATTCTGCCGGTAGTTCCAATCTTGCCTTGCCCCGAAATCCAAAATTTTGCCAAATTTCGACGAAATTTTGTACCCTGGTATTGCCTATTTTGTTCGCTCTTGGATAGAACAGAACGCAATGTAGAAAGTCAGTAAACGGCAAGAAAAATACAGCAATCAGAGTTATGAGTTTTGGTGCTGCAAATACTTCCACAGCTTTTCTAATTTCTCTTAGGATTTTGATAAACATCATTCGGATGTTTTTGTTTGTAAGAATCATCCAAAATGCGAACCGTTGGATGTATGCTGTGATTAGTGTATTTTGACGGGCATGATTTGTGTAAGGGGATTTAGAGTCTTCTTGGGTTGATCCAATAGCTAGAAATTTGGATGATTTTTAACAAGAAAACATCTGGTAGATCACTAGACATTTCTCTTAATACTTATACAAGTTAGAGATTACAACTATAAACTGAATTCAGTTGAAATTTGGCAATCCGGATTGCTTAACTGGTTTGACACCAAATGGACTCTTTAGAGAGTAGCCGAGTTAAGCACTATGTGAAACGTAGTCGTTTACCCGCGATCAATCACGCAATTCGTCGTCGCAATCACAAGAACAAGAACAATGAAAACACAATGTAGGGGGGTGGAATTCTCTCTCGCTTTATTAATTCATTCAATACAATGGGGAAATGCCCAATATATATATGAAAAGAGGGAGAGGAGTTCGGATTCGCCCACAGAGTCCTAACCGTATTCGGTTAGATTTTCTTGTCTCATAACACTTCCCCTTGGGCGAATACCGCGTAATGCACATATCTCGTTAAAAACTCCACTCAAAAACCCAGTAGGAAAAAGGAGATAGAGAAAAGAGTACATTATACTCGTACTTTATATTGCACTAGTTGTCTCATTAAAAACCTTCATGTGAGAAAACTTCAGGAAAACTCATAAAGGAAAAAAGAGTACAACTTATAATCTTCACGATTTATATTAGGATCTTCAGGATCATAAGAAGGGTTATGGTTCAAGAGTTTTCTCCCCTTGAACTTTGCATCTCTCTATGTCTTCTCATTCCAATGCCTTGAACACATCTTTGAAATGTGGATTTGGGCAAGGATTTAGTGAATAAGTCTGCAAGATTTTCACATAACTTAGTTTGCAAGATCTTTATCTCACCGCTCTTCTAGAGTTCATGAGGTTAGAATTACTTAGAAGCAATATGCTTCGTGATGTTGCTCTTTACATAACCCAATTCTATTTGTGCAACACAAGCAATATTATCTTCATAGATAATTGTGGGGGTATCGACGGTGTTAAGGTCACATGACTTCTGGAAATGGTTAATCATATGTCGCAGCCAAACACATTCCTGTGAGGCTTCATACAGAGCTATAATCTCTGAGTAGTTGGTAGAAATTGCTACCAGGGTCTGCTTACAAGACCACCAAGAAACGGCTGTACCACCGCAGAGAAACACAAAACCAGTCTGTGATTTGGCACTGTGGGAATCAGACAAATAGCCAGCATCCGTATATCCCACTATGGTTAAATCTTGGTTCTTCTAAAAAAATAATCCAATATCTTGAGTACCTTAGAGATATCTGAGTAAAGTCTTGACACCAGCCTAATATCTTCTGGTTGGAGCTGAACTGTGTCTTGCTAACAAATTCACTATGAATGCAATATCAGGCCATGTGCAATTCGCAAGATACATGAGTGCTCCAATGGCACTTAAATATGGGACTTCAGGTCCTAAGACTTCTTCATTTTCCATCCTTGGTCTGAAAGGGTTTTATCCACTTCAAGGGATCTTTCGACCATAGGGGTTTTCAAAGGATACGATTTATCTATTAAACCTCTCCAATACCTTTCGGGTATAGGAAGAGTAGTGAACAAGAATTTCTTCTGGGAAATGCTCTAGCTGTAGGCCTAAGCAAAATTTGGTTTTACCTAAATCTTTCATCTCAAACTCCGTCATGAGGTAAACATTTGCTTCCTTTATCTCCTATGTGGTTCCAATGATATTCAGATCGTCGACATATACTGAGATGATATAGAATCCATTTTGGGATTTCTTTATGAACACATAGGGACAATCATCATTATTGGAGTATGCCTTTTTCAGGAGAAACTCGCTAAGCCGGTTATACTACATTCTTCCCGACTGTTTTAACCCGTACAACGATCTCTGCAGTTTGATGCTATACATGTTGCGATTATTAGGATCTAGGACCTTGACTCTTCAGGGACTCTCATACAAATATCCTAATCCAGTGACTCGTATAAATATGCGGTAACTACATCCATCAACTACATTTCTAAATTTAAGCTAGCTGCCATTGATATTAAATATCGGAATGTTATTCTACTCATTATAGGAGAATAGGTTTCATCGTAATCGATGTCGGGTCTCTGTGTGAACCCTTGTGCTACAAGCCTCCTTTATATCTCACCACCTCATTGTTTTCATTTCTCTTCCGGATGAAAACCCATTTTAATCCTATAGGGAACATTTTAGGAGGTGTCTGGTCAACAGGACCGAATACTTTTCTTTTATGAAGCTAGTGCAATTCCACCTTAATTGCTTCTTTCCATTTGACCCAATCTAAGCGCTTATGGCACACTACCATGGACTTTGGTTCGGATCTAATTCAAGAGTTTTAGCAATTTTGGAGGCAAAATAAATGCCGATAATTGTAGTCTTTCTTTTATATAATTCTCCTGAATCCACATAATTGGTGGATATTTCTTCATTCATTTCTTCCAACTCATCGTGATTTCCCACAACGATGAAGTCTGGGTATTCCGACTTCCTAGCGTCAGATTGTGCGTGCAAATGTTCGATGGGATTCTCATCTTCAGGATGGCTCACTTTAGGGAGGTTACCATCTTCAAGATGGCTCACTTCAGGGATTTTCTCAACAACAGGTTGAGCTTCTTCAACTATCTCATGTAGTGATCTCATTTGATCGGTTCTTCATTTCTGCGGACGTCTCCGCAGAACTGACTCCCGTACACCTGGAGGCCTCCCTCTCTTTTTGTCATGAGGAGCAAGAGTGGGTTCAAAAACCTTCTAGGGTATTTTCACTCTTTCAGGTGCATTTACTATAGGTATATAAGATTTTGTCACCCCTTTATGATCAGTGAAGTCATATGGTAGATTATCGGCTATTTATTGCAGATTTATTATACTTTGAACTTCAAATTCGACTTCTTTAGTGCATGGGTCTAAGGACTGAATGCCAGTGGCATTCCAATCTATTTCCAGTATTCTTCAATGTGGTAATTATCTCCCCCTAATGCCAAAAAATTGTCCTCATCAAAAATACAATCAGCGTACCGAGCCATATACAGATCCCCTGTCATAGGCTCTAGGTATTTAATAATTAATGAAGATTCATAACCTACATAGATCCCCAACTTCCGGTGAGGTTCCATGGTGGTACGCTTTAGTGGAGAGATTAATACGTATACAACACAGCCAAATTTTCATAGATCGGAAATAGTTGGTTCTTTCCCACGCACTAGCTACAAGAGGGAAATTTTATGGTATGCAGTTGATCTAAGTTGAATTAATGATGCAGCGTACAGCACTGCATGGCCCCAACAGCTGGTGGGTAACTTACAATTCTGCAAGAGTGGCCTAGCAATAAGCTATACTAGAACTGTAACTTTTTTAAAAAACTGCTTTTTAATTTTGTAGAATGAAAAGCAGCTGTAGTTTTTTTTATAAGAGGTCGTTTGACAAATATCCAATTTTCCTCAGCAATAAGCTGCAAAAACATGTCCTACTCACCTTTTAGCTTTTAAATTTTGCTTGTTATATGTGGGTTCTAGCTTATACCAAAAACCAATTAAAAGTTGATCAGTTTGGGGGCTTAAAAAGCCGGTAAACCCCCTTCGCAAATAGGGCCTTTGTCGTGCGCCGCTGCTAGTTTGCCTACCAATAGTGGATAGATGGATGTGAGACAATGAGAGTGATGGAATTTAGTAAAGACTGAAAGAGAAGAGGAGAGGAAGCGTGGGTACTCCCCACCAGGGTTAACAAAATCATATCTAACTCGAATTTCGACCTCCCTACGGTAGCTAAAACCGTGAAAACCTGTTCGAAAACCATTGAAAATTGAATGGTTTGCAAAGTCAAATGAATTTGAAATCTGGTCAAATTGGTAAATGATTTTCACTGTAAATGAACGAAAACCACTCAAAACCTAGCAGATTTAGGCGAATACCGCCAAAAACTAAAGACAGTTGAAAAAAAAGGGAAAATGTAAAAAAAGGAAATTGCAAAAAAAATGTTGTCAAATTTGTAGAAATCCATTAAAGGCCAAAAATAAGGGAAATGTAATAAATATATAAAAAAGTACGTAAAAATATGAAAAATTCGGTATGATCTCTTCTAGATCTGGAAAAAAAATTTGACATGATCTTTGCTATATTTTAGACATTTGCAAGTTGTAAATTAGGCATTTAGAAATAATATGTCAATAAATAATCTTTTATTTCAATACTACTCATATATCAATCCAACAAATGCAAAAATAGGCATTCACATAATCACGCACTAATACCATTCACATATCAATACCTTTCATATATCAACACCATTTATATTGTAACACCTTTCATTTGAGGTTGTGAAGTAGGCATAGTTTCATCGTTCTCCTATTGTCACAAATATGTCATGTTTGACCTACATGAATAGAATGTTAATAAAAAATTAGGTTGCAATGAAATAAAACATACAAATGAAACAAAATTTTGGCATGACCTTTGCTATATTTTAGGCAATCTAAAGTTGTAAAGTAGACATTTAACAATAATATATGAACAAATAACTTTTCATGTCAATAGCATTCATATTTCGATACCTTATATTTGAAGTTGTAAAGTATGCATATTTTTATCATCCTTCCCACACAAATACCATGTTGGACCAGCATGGTCGCTATGTTAGTAAAAAATCAAGTTGCAATGAAGTGAAACATGTAAATGAAACATTACCTTCGGGGGCTATGAGTAGTATTGTTACGTATACACTTGGTTGGCTATGTTGTATTACTCAGTGGACATTAAGGCCAATCCTCGTGTACCTAGCAACTTCGCCTTATAATCATACCAGCTTTGCCCCATCCTTGTACTTATAGTTTCTCATTATTGGTACAATATGGCATAAAACTCAGGGTCGTACCACTCGTAGACCCATTGGGTGAGAGGTTGTGCATAAGTATCAGGGATGGCATAGTTATAGCTACCATATAAGCCATAGCTCCCATGAGTCTCAGCAACGTCATAGGAGCTAGAGCTATCCTATGGTATATCCTTTCCCTTACCTCCAATAGTTGTCCTCTGTGATTAGAGAGCACTATGGTTTTTGTCCTGTGTTGCATGAGTGAACTACGATTCCCCTGTAAATTCGACGGCACGTTGCTCTTTTGATTGATGTGTAGGAGGTTTGGAGGCATAGCCACTGGACTCACCACTCTCAGTGAATTCATCACTCCCTACATAATACGGCTCATCTGCAGGATGCTTCCCCTTTCCTTTAGAGGATACTCTCCTTTTTCTTGCATCCTAACTCGGCACTGATTAGTGCTTTCTCTTCCATGTATAAGTGTCTCCTACTGTTTTGTCTACCTATTCAAGGATGCTTGCAGCCTTAGTATCCTTTCTTAACACAAGAGGGTGAATCGAATTTGTCACAAGCTGTGACGGGAGAGAGGTATCGCTCGCTGTATCCTTCTCATCAAGTAATGGGTCTTCATTAGACTTTTCTTTTTCCATCCATTGTCAGATTGGATTTGCATTGTCGCGTAGTGTAAGCTCCACAAGAAGCTGGAATGGATCGTCTTTATCTATGCACTTTTGATTTTCTGCGGCTTGAATTTGAAGCTGAAGATTGTAGTTGACGTACACCAGCTTATATAACTTCTTGTATGACAAGTTGTTGCAGATTTTTGTGTGGATGAACACAAATGTACTCTAATTGCACTCACATCCGCTAGAAGATGTGTATTACAACACGAGACATAGGGCAAACTGCTGAAGGATGGGTGTTTCTGAACCGAACGCATCCCACCAATTGCTGTAAATTAACGAATAGAATAGTAAGTACTAACGAGAGTACTATTACATTAAAGACGGTGTAAGCCAAATACCAGAGGATATTTTGCCATCTTGTGCCATCCTTGCAGCTAGAGCACTTGAGAACGATCTAGCCTTCCTTCTTAAAATGTCAGCGTCATGAAGAGCTTGCACAACGCTTTTAGTATTATCAGCAAGAGCTTCAAAGGCATCCTAGAGATTGGGCAAGAAGGTGCTATTCATGCCATAAGCGTAGGTAGTCTAGGGATTTAAGGCGGCAGCTGCATGAAGTAAAACGAAACATATCGGTACAAGTATGTAACATATGTGCAACTGCAAGATACTGTGTTTCAAAGAAGAATATATTACCGGCATTCATATAAGTATGGTGTGTTAAGTTGTCCATTCTTCAGTTCACCACATTCATGTACATCTCCTTTGTTGCTAGAGAGTCATAGAACAAACTATTGTACTTCTGTTGCACTATGGTATATCATAGAATCATCTCGCTCAATGTAGGCACCATGTCCTGATCGGCGAGTCACAGAAAGGTGCACAACAATTCCACCGACTTGACAATAGATCGAAGATTATCCCACCAGTCCAACTTCGACAGGCATCCATACAAATACCTCCCCTAGGTGGTATCAACAGAGAGAGATCTTACAGATTCTTGACACACATTCATTGCATGAACTTGTCCTTGCGCCGAAAGAAATTGTCCAAAAACAGTTTTTGCTCTTACAGAGCTAAAAGCGAAGGTCGGTCGGTAGTTGGACAGTGCACAGTGGCGGCGAAGCTGTCGGCACTAGGGTGGAATGGGGAAGTAGGACTATGATTGGTGTTCTAGTTTAAGCGTCATCGACTTGGCTACACATTATGGCTCTTGGGTGGGCTGACCGGCTGAAGTGGGCCATCCAGCCCACAAGCAGCTTGGCCTGTGGGCTAAAAGTCCATAGGCTGTCCTTTTCTTTTTTTTTTTCTATTTTCTACATTTTGAATGGCTCAAAAATGTCTCTAAACTTCATTTTTTTAAAAAAAATCACACCAGAGGTTATAAAGCAATTAATACTAATTTTAGGGAATTTTAGATAATTTTTTCCAAATTTTCTGGAAATTTTGAATTTCAATTTAAACTCCATGGGTAAATTGACCGGTTCCTCTTCTTGAACCGGCGCGGTTTTCTAGCGGTTTACCGTGATTTTTGGAACCCTGCTCCCCACCACCCAGATTCGAGTCCTGGTTGGCTCGAATTTAGGTGTCTATATATTCTTCTTCTTAATTAAAAAAATAGATTTTCATATGTCACCACTACAAAACATCACATCACTGCCAGTTCCAAACTGGTATCACTGCCGGATATTGGAATCGACAGTGCGTGGTCAGAGTGATAGTCAGATCACTGTCGGTTTGTATTAGAACCGGCAGTGATAGTGTAAATTCAAAAATCACTTGGTAAAGTCACAAAATAAATTTATTTGCACCTGGACCAACCTGTATTTACTACTATGCATGGTCGCGCAGTGATAACTCACCGACGGTTTGGATTCGAATAGACAATGATAATATTTTTAAAAATCATAACTTTTGCATACAGAGTCTGATGGAGACAAAATTTATATAAAAATTGTAACTCTCGATTAGATCTACAAGTTTGTAGTTGATAACTTTTTTATTTGAAGCCATTTAGACGTCCAAATAATCATTGACAACTTTTATCCCTTCATATCCGAAAGTTTCAACGATTATTTGGATGTCTAAATGATTTCAAATTAAAAATTTGTCAACTACAAAGTTGTAGATCTCATCGAGAGCTACAATTTTTATATAAATTTTGCCTCCATCCGACTCCGCATGCAAAAGTATGATTTTTTCAAAAAATATTATCACCGCCGTTCGATTCCGAACCGGCAGTGATACTTCGTCTATTATCACTGCCGGTTCTTAAAAAGAACCAACAATAATAGTATCATTGCCGATTTAGCTTATAAACCGACAGTAAAAGTGTTATCACTACCGGTTCTTAAAAAGAGGTTTTTTTTGTAGTAGTGTGTATTCTTGATCATTTGTTAAGAAAAACACCTTTTCCTTGACCTATCACCAGGGGCCAATCTCATTTCTCTAATCCACTTTCAAATATTAAAAGGCGCCAAATAAGAGCTGGTGGTGATTTTGTTAGTATACATCTTGCTGCAGCGCTAGCACAATTGCTGTTGCCCCAAGGTTTCTTTGGGCTCCCTGCTGGGCAAGTACTACTTGCATGCCTCGGAGCTCCTATTGTTTTATGCACTGGAATATTACGGTTCTCCGTGAGAAAGGTGCATATCATGCTTATTCAAACATCCTGCAAGGACGTCCTCTACCAAATTAAGCGTGAGTTTCCCAGAAAACGTGAAGTTCACTGTCCACAGGAATAATTGTGAAAGAATGAGAACAATTTATGTTTTTTCTACCAAGAATCTGACATGAATTGTTGGATAGAGAATTGTGTTAAGGTATTCGTAGATAGATCATACTACTAGAACAAGTTCATAATATATACTCTCTTTGTCCAAGTATATAGGATTTATTTATTTTTTTAATGATCTTGTCATAAATATATGATGTATTTGATGTTCCAATGTACATTGGTGTGATTATAGAAGCGATAACACGTTTTTTTCGGCTTCCAAGATCTTTGGTTCGATTTAGGGGTGAAAATCGAGCAAAGTCCTCGTTTTTTCAAGCTTTTTCTAAAATTGACATAGTTTGATTTAATATCATTTTATCTATAATTTGGATATATTTTTAGAATCGAGCCAACGAGCTGAGCCAAGCCGAGCCAGAGCAAAATTTAATTTCATTCAAAATTGACTCATTTCAATATTTAACCAATAAACTAGTGTAATTAAAGCAATTTTAAACCGAGCCAACTAGCTCCACCACCAAGCTTTTTTTTTTCAGCCCTAGTTTGATTCCATCCTCGGTCGCATTTTTTCGGCTTCCAAAATTTTAAAAGAGCGTTGAGAACAGGATTCGAACACCCGACCTCATGTACGTCAGCTGCCGTCCTAGACCACCCGATCAGCATCCGTTTCAAGCTCTCCGAAAGGTACATTAGTATTTTATAGCATTTTAAATGGATTCCAAAATTGAAAAAAAAATAGTTTTTTTTATCAAGGCAGTGGCACCGTCACAATTTTTAAAAATTCCTCAAGCTTTATTATCATCTAAAAATTTATGGAAATATTAATGATGCATTAGGACTATTCAAAATTTTCTAACGTGGTTTTAATTATTTTTCGTTCGGTTGAAATTTGCCAGTCAGCCTTCAATAGCACTATCCGAATTTTTGAAAATTTCTCAAGCTTGATAAGCATCTGAAAATTTTATGGCAATATTATGGATGTGTTAGGACCATCAAAAAAAATTTCAAAAGTTTCTAACATGGTTTGCACCATTTTCCATCTGGTTGAAATTTGCCAGTTAGCCTTTTATCAGGATAGTAGCACTGTCAGAATTTTTAAAAATTTATCAAGCTTGATCCTCATCTGAAATTTTTATGGGAACATTAGAGATGTGTCAGGACCATCCAAAAGAAATTCAAAATTTTTTAACATCGTTTGAACAATTTTTTGTTCGGTTGAAATCTGCCAAGATTTTGGCAATTTCAGACAAAATTTTGGATTTTTGGCTGAAATTTTGGAAATCTCGGCCCAAAAAATTCTGGATTAAAATTTTTCTTTTTGAATTTCGTCTAGCTTTTTATCCGAAATAACGATATTTCGTCGAAATTTCGGATTTCGGAGGATGACGAGTTGTGAACCGAAAACGAAATTTGGAACCTTGGTGCACTCACTTACACTCCATAAATTGTTTGATTAAGTTGTTACAAATGCTTAAAACAAATGAGAGAACATTGCTAACCAAAATTGGTGTGTTACCACATAATAGCGAGGCCCACATGCAGGGAGAGTGATCAAGGACACAAGGTGACCATGCATGAGCATTGCTCATTCATGTTATATTAATTAGGGTAGATACATTGGGGCTACTATGGAGGAATGATAAAAGCTGAATTTGTTGGTTGTCTCAGGTAAGATAGGCAGCAATTGCTCCAATTAGCACTTATGAGCCTTTCCTTTTCATCTCTTATTTTAATGCACCTCAACTGCGAACAGATTGCAATCACACACACACAGTGTGGACTATGCAGTCACAGAGCCATAGAAATCACTGTGGCATGTGAATTAATTATACTGGAGCTATGAACATTGCAAGCGATAGACCGATAGTACAAGGTGGGAACGAAGGAAAAGATGAGGGAAGCAATCTACAGTTTCTCATCTTTTGATACCCCAGCAGTAACAGTGTTGGTTTGGTACAAATAGTGTACATTGTTACGGAAGTCCATAATTCCATTGCATTGCTAACCCCAGTTAGCTTAATTAGGAGGGCAAATTGTTAAATGTCAAGCCCTCAAAAAAAGGGGAATAGGATATGAGCAAATGGTGGCAAGCTGGAGTATTACGTTACTTAATTATGGTTAGGACATGTACCTGCATGCTTGTGGGTCGGTGGACCGTCTTTGACTTGTACAATGTATCAGAAAACAGCTCTCTTAAAGCAACAACAAGAAGGCTACTCTGCATCACCATTGCTCGTTGTAGCGATGCTACCAAAGTTTGAACAACATCATGATTGCCGCAACCAGTCAACCACTACCTCAGTAACCAACAAATGTACTTAAAACATGTTCCTTAATCAGCTCAGAAAGTAACATATCATTGGATGCATAGAGGAATTAGGCGCATTAGCTCTTAAAAATATGAGCATTAAGACTCTAGTGATCATATAAACATCTCGGAAACATTTGAGATGACATGACGTCAAAAGCTTAAAAAAAGTAAATTTTGTGTAATAAGAATCCTTAAATAAAAACAAGAAGACATCCTTCGTCCTTGCAAGAAAAAAAAGAGATGTCCTATCTAATTATATAATGCCAAGTAAGAATATTCGTTGTAATTTTGGGGGGAATGAATTAAAACATGAGCATCTGGTGTCAAATGATTGAGAAGCTAGCGCAACAACTTAATGATACATCAGTTTTATTTAATGGGCAAAAGTACCTAGAGTGCGGGGATTAAATAGTACCACAAGCCCTAATGAGTGTACATGATGACATGAGGCTGGGACTTGCCTTCCTCTTGGTACGGACAGGGGAGAGATAATCTTATCAAATCCATTTTTAAGGCCCAAGCACAGCAACTAGTGATGTGATGCTATGCTAATTATGACAGCTTGTGAAAGGAGAGGGAGTTCCATTAGTTTACTGAAGGTGTCATCAAGATCAGTAATGATCATCTCTCTCTCTCTCATCACGTTGGTGACGAAAGAATATTAATATTTCTAAATGTGGCACTGTCAGGTTTGCTTTTCTAGTGTGTTTTTTCAGTGGTTTGATTTAGTGAGACTTAGGTTTCAGTAAACCTCGTGCCTCTGATTTATGGACACCACATCGTCAACTTTAAATGGTAATTGATTGACCAATTAATAGATGGTTTCTCTGAAATTGAAGTAGCTTTTGCCATTTGATGTCTGAGCCTTGATTTAACTAGTATAGACTTGAGTATATATTCGAACTTGAACCACCATTGACAGGGCCGTAAAAAGGCAGAACCTTAGAACTGAAAGATTGATGATTCATTAATCCAAATCTGATGACGGTTCTTGTAAAATTCAACGTCAAATCGACAAAAGGAAGAATTGGAGTCTGATACCTCACCAGAACTTGCTGATGAGATGCATGCCATTGTCTCTGGATTTGTCATAGTTAATTCATTGCTGAATGTAGCATGGTAGTTTATCTGTAAGTTCCTGCACATTCTGCGGTGTAGCATGCATGCAGGCTGAATTCATGCATTGGAGGAATTATAGGAGGTTGAGCCTGAGATCAAGTGAAGGCTTGCAGGTGCAGGTGCTTCCACAGTGTGTAGACCCGTTTTATTTACTAAGTGCATGCACACTGGCATGTTGATGCTGATGCATATGCATGGTCCTATGTCAGTAATGCCGTGTATGAAGGATGAAATGCTAAAACTTAACTGCCAGAACAGCAGCAATATTCATGCAAATTAAAGATGCGCAATAGAAATGGGGAGGTTGGTGGCATCAGGAGATGACGAAAAAGAATATAAAAAGAAGAAGGCCATTACTAGAGAAATAGATTAATCTCTTCATACCTGTCTTGGTTAATTACTTATATATGTAGACAATTTTTTATTTATGTGTTTCTGCTTGGATTGAATATTGCTTCGAGGGACTTGTATAATGTTCCCAAGCATGAAAAAACAGGAATCATAATGAAAGCATCCAATCGTGGTGATTTATTATACACTACTACAGAACGGCACATCAGAATCGGTTCTTTTTTAGCATTAGAATCGGTTCTAGTGGCGATACGATGTCCTTAGATAGTGATGAGGTGGAGCTATCATAATCGGTTTTGACCCGATCATGATAAAATGTCATCAGAATCGGTTCTTTAAGGGAAATGATTCTGATGACCCCTTCATCGAATCGGTTTTTAAGGAAGTGATTCGATGACTATCGAGAATCGGTTCTTTAAGAAAAGTGATTCGATGACACCGTCATCGTAATCACTTTCCTTAAAGAACCGATTCGATGAGGGGTCATCGAATCACTTCCTTAAAGAACCGATTCTGATGACCTGATTGGGTGTGCCATTTTTGCAAATTCTCCAAAAAAGCACAGATTAAATTCTCAATACGTAATGCACAATATATATCATCACATTCACAAAATGTAACACAGTGATGCATATATCACATTCACGTAATGTAAACGCTTTAATTACAACACATATATATCATAGTCGTTCACAATATACAACTCAAACATGCTTGACAATCAAGACATGGACTTCCTCCGATACATATCAAATTGACATATATTATTAATATTGTTTTCATATGGACTAGTAGGATGCTTCAGATCTCTAAACCTCCACCTCTCGATATAACTTCTAACCAATACCACCGCATAAGTGGTCTCGTAAATTGTTGAGTGCTTTGTCGCCTAAACTCTTCGGGGATATTGATCTTCCGCAAAATGTAAATGACCAGATTAATTTCAGTTTCAAAATTTCTATGTAAAAGGTTAAGTATATTATTATGCACGTACATATACCTTAGGGAAAAGTTGTGAGTTGCCGACCACGATGAGCATGTGTTTGCATGACATAGAAGCCGAATGGTCACCGCTGCCTGTTGATGGCACCGTGAAGAGAGAAAAGAAATTCAGCCCACGAAGATTAGATGTCAAAAAATTAATCATATATATGCTAGGCACTTGTACCTTAAATCGCTTATATCGCAGTTGTCTTGCCCTTTTTGTCGTCGTCGGCCCTCCTTCATCGACATAGTCCGAGAAACCCCTATATACATTGGAGAGCACCATTGAGTCAAAAAAATAAATGTAGTTAAATTCCTCGATGTGTTAGGTTTCAATAATGCGCTTACTTCGCAAAGGAGGCTTGATCACAGATGCCATCGGTCTCTTCTCGATCGAAGTTAAATGTGTAGATCTGTGTTTTCACTTAACGAGGACACGTAGAACCCAATGGTTGCTTATTAAATAAAATGTAGTGCAAGGAAATAAGTTCACATACGGTTTTAAGTGCGCATAAGTAATTGAATCGAAAAGTACTACTTACTCCTCGTGGTACGGCAATACAATGAAGTCCTTCTTCGACTCACTTGCAATACCCCTTGATGTAGCTAGCAACGAACCCGGTTGAAGCCTAGCCATGATCGCAGACACAAGCTCGGGTCGACAAACCCAACTTCGTAGATTCGCACGGCTCGTTGTCTCATTATCCCGCAACTCGTGTTGAATGTGAGAAAACATAATGCAAAATTCTATAAAAGTCATGAGCGCAAGCTATATGGTGTGATACTCACAGCGTCCATGATCGTAAAGTAGAAATATCGACGGCTTTCATTTGGTACACACGGAATAGATCCTCAAACCGACGGGAATGTTCCATGCTCCTCACGGTGAAAATGTACCATTTTATACTTCACGCTGAAGTCGACTCGACGCTTTTCCCCTTCACCTTATCAAGGTACCATCCATGGAGGAGGCGAGTCCACTTGCCTAGATCATTCAGCCAGGCGATGCAATCGGGGGCTTTCTATGCTCAGAGGCCTTATAATCATACAGGTGCTCAGGGCTGTGGCCGACTCTTCTTTCTGGGCGAAGGAGTCTCCAGGTCGGGCAATGGGCTTTTAGGTACCTTAAGGGCGCAGTGGCCTCTGGCTGCCTTTGCCCTCTTGGCGGAAGGAGTCTCGGAGGCCTCTTGTGGTTGTACGAGAGTCTCGGAGGCCTCTGTGGTTCTCTGAGAGCAGGAGGCAGGAGGAGGCGCAAGCGCAGGAGCAGGAGCAGGAGCGAGGCGGTGTAGCAGAGCAGTGATCAAAGCAGAGCAGAGGCAGGAGCAAAGTGAGGAGCAGGAGCAGGATCAAGCGCAGGAGGAGGAGGAGCAGCGCAGGAGGAACCTCTGAACGCATATATTTAACTTATCGCAGAGTAATCGAATGGTAGAGAAGACGTGGAGGAACTTTTTACCTTGACCAAGACGACACCCGTCGTGGGCCACTTGATGAACGACATGCGTGCTTGCCCGAGAGTGGTGATATCTTCGTTGGAAATCGAGCACATGTGATAAGAAGTCTTCGTGGGCGAGTCCACCGCACCCTCATGTAGCCCTTCCCCACAGGCTGACCATGCACAGTGTCGGTCTCGTTGCATGGAAATGCAACCCCGCGTGCAGCCTCGACGGGAAATCCATCCTCCGTCATGATGGTGAGCTAGCACTTCGCAGGCACCTGCAAGAAGTGTACAACTTGAGGAAAAACATTGCAGGAGTTACACTCGTAGCTTTAACTCAGGAAAAATTAATTATTACCTTCGGCTGGGGATCGGTCTTATCATTTTTGGAACCGCAGCTACTAGGTCGGGGCACAGACTTCTCTATGAGAGTCGAGGGCATCTGGCTCTGACTCTGGGAAATCATCGCCATCATCTCGGCCCTCAGGCGATCCTCATGTGCCATCATCTCCCTCTTATCTCCTCCTCACGCCATGTCATCTCCCCTCATCTCCTCCTTAATCTCCTCCTCACCGCTCCCTTAGTGTGTCCTTGAGGCGCCTCACGTGCTCGCCATGACCTTGATACGGCACTCGCAGTCATGTTGAAAGTAGGATTTCTTCGTGTGTCCCGCCCTCGGCAAGCACCGCCCCTTATGGTCGGACTTCCGATCGCAGACGACAGATGTCCTGCGACCCTTGGCTCAGAAGGTCCCTGTTCTTTTCACCGGCTTACCTCTTCCCGTAATAAGCTTAGCACGAATTAGATTTGAAATACAACAAGTTGGGTCAATTGTATTGTACTAAGTTAGATGTCTTACGATGGTAGAGATGACTTAAGCGGTAGCGGTTTGCAACTACAAGCTGCCTGTCGAGGGTTTCTTTGTCCTCGCTAATACCCGATATGCGTGCCGCTCCTCGATATGTGGGAGTAAGGCATCACCGTCCGGAGTGAGCGCACTCCTCGGCTTGTCGCGCCCACTGCCTTCTTCCCCTCATAGCCACTGCATCGAGGTGGTGCGGGTGCGTGTTAAGCCTCCGGACAGCGGTGTTCCTCTCTCTCACCGCTCTGCCTCGGGCGTACCCTTCATCCTCGTGAACTCCGCCCAAACATCGGGGTCACAAATGGATACTTCTCGAATGGTGTACGGCCTTTCAAAGACGTACTCACTGGCATAAGGGTCTTGAAGTGCCTCAAGGCCACACCCATCCTCTTCAAGGCGCACTGCCTCATTGTGGGTTCATCGTCCTCCTCTATAATCCATTTACTCTTAACCTCGCCCCACAACCGATTCTTCGCTTTCGTGCTGACTTCCTTTCTCCAATCCTTAATTGTTATGGGCACTCTCTCCTCACCAATTGGCCAAGAAATGACCAGTATCGCCCCATGTACTTAGGAGGCCGTGCAGGACCCAGTGGCATTGAAGCGAGAACTGCGGTGTTCTCCTTGTAGCCCCTTTGTTTGGTCCTCGGTCTTCCTCACCTTACTCGGCCCTTGAGTAATTGGAACCATGCTCGGCCCTCAAGAAGACTTCTACTCTGTTCTGCGGCGAGCCGATGTTCTCTAGTTGCGACATTTTGAGTTTTCTTATCCGATAAGGTCATATGTGTGACATGAGAGAAAGCAATTTGAAGCTACTATATGCACTTGACAATAAATCTTGTAAAGGATCAACAGATAATTCATAGTATGCAATTGTTCAACAAAAGTCTATCTATTGACCAACTTAATAAGTTGGAATGATAACTCCTAATCTCTAAATTGAACGGATACATGTGGGTTACGCAACTTAAACTCTAACCTCTCGCTCGATAAAAAACAAAAGCCCATTCCATATGACAAGTGAATTTAGCACTAGCAGATGTTTACTTACACCAACAAGTTTCAGATTTCACAACATCAACAGAGAATTTGAGCATTAATGTACTAATGCAAGAATAGCAACACAAGAAGGTCAAGTTAGTGTTTACATAACATGCAATATCTGTTGACCAACTAAATATGTACCAACGATAACCCCTAATCTCTAAATAGGTTTGGTCCTAATCCCATTCGAGGATATGTGGTTCGAGCAAGTTCCTAAGCCGTTGTACAACCGAGGAAAATTTGAAGATCTCATTGTTCTCCGTGATACACGCCTCGACAACAGGTCAAGAGGGTGTGTATCCGAGAACACCAGGAAACGCTACGAAATCAACTCGGTTGTACAACATAGCTCAGAACTTGCCCAACCACATATCCTCGAACTATCCAAAAACGTGGACAATTCGAGATCGCCGCTTATAAATATGCTATTCCAAAGATATTTATAAATAAGCACTCTCGAACGGGAGACGTAGGTTACGCAACCTAAACTCTAACATATGCTGAGATAAAAACAAAAGTAATATGTTGAAAGTAAACACATGTCTAAACAAAAGTAATATGCTAAAAGTGAATATTACCAGTAAGCAAGAACTAAAGAAAATGACAGTGAGCAAATTCCTGAATGAGCATTTCACTGTGAATGACAATTACACTAACCAAGTATATCACAATTATATATATATATACCAGATCACAAGTTTGTTGTCACAAATCATCTATTCCAAATCCCAGATATCCTCACGTAACACTTAAGCCCTCATGCAAGGTCCCCAAGTCAAACACATAGATTTGGATTGTTGAAGTAAATTTATGGTATTAGCAATTTTAACATGATTATATTTCCAAGTACAGTTAATAACCATGGACTAGATAATTCATAACAAGACATGTATGTGAAAAGGACTTTGATGAAGATGTAACAAAGAAACTCAAGGTCATACACATGAACATGTACAAGACCATGAATAAATCAATTAACATAGAGCTCAAGTTGATTATTAGAGTGTTCTCGGATGTCGGGTTGCCTTAAGAGGCCCTCCTCGCCACAATAGACGAGAAACAGATAGATTTGTGACAACCTTTCCACAATTTCAATTCAATACTTGACAGTTTTAAGTTAATCAAATGTCACCAAACATGCACAGCTTCAGAATCACTTCAACTACTTTATCGGATAGAAATTAGCCCTCGCAATCTCATCGGAATCATCACTGAATGAACACCTAATGAACTGAATTGAGACAAAGCAATTAACAAAAATATAGCGAAGTGAATATTACCAAGAAGCAAGAACTAAAGAAAATGACAAAGGTGAGCAAATTCTGAATGAGCATTTCAATCGTGAATGACAATTACACTAACCAAGTATATCACAATTATATATATATACCAGATCACAAGTTTGTTGTCACAAATCATCTTTTCCAGGTCCCAGATATCCTCACGTAACACTTAAGCCCTCATGCAAGGTCCCCAAGTCAAACACATAGATCGGATTGTTGAAGTAAATTTGCGGCTTGGCTAGGTTAAGCGCGTGGAGCAGTGTCTCTTGTAGCGAATGGTTATGGGCCGGGTTTTAAGAATTGCGTTAGTCATTAGTATCACTTTTTAAGAAAACCGACATCGATGCTTAATCATTAGTATCACTCTTTTAAGAAAACCGATCTCGATGCTTCATCATTAGTATCACTTTTTAATAAAACCGACATCGATACTTTATCATCACTTTTCTAATAGAACAACGATGTTAGTCATTAGTATCACTTTTTAATAAAACCGATCTCGATGCTTTATCATTAGTATCACTCTTTTAAGAAAACCGACATCGATGCTTCATCATTAGTATCACTCTTTTAAGAAAACCGACATCGATGCTTGATCATCACTTTTCTAATAGAACATCGATGTTAGTCGTCAAGATCACTTTTTTAATAAAACCGACAATCGATGTAGTTTATTGCACTATTCCTTTTCGCACATCCGCAAGTTCTGAATTTTCAGCATTTCATCAAAGAGAGAAAATGCCATAACTTTGTCATACATTGTTGAAATTATTAGAAATTTTGCGAAACATATTTCAGATACCGCAAAACTTTTCATAAAATAATTTTTGGAAAAAGCGACTTCATTCAAGAAATATGCCAAAATTCATTTCAGAGACATGATTTGTGCGTAAAGCGAGAAAAGTCAAAACTTTTTCAAATTAATCTGAATTGTACGAAAATTTCCGAAATGAACTTTCAACTATTTACAAGCTTTCCCAACAATAATTTCATCAAATGGAATTTTCTTTCACAAATTATGGCACAAAGTGCAGATAAAGAGAAATTGCATGCATTTCCATCAAGCCTCCAAACAAAGCAATTAATCACCTTGGATTTACAATACTATTTTACATACATTATAATAGTCCATTTATTTACAATATTGCCCTTCATGATGATCTACTCGCATGTAATTGGCTCCATGTGTGTCGCCATCCCCGCTAAGACAAGCCCCATCTCGCAAATGAAGGTATCTCATCGAATTGGTTATACTCTTCTTCATCTACAACATCTTCAACTCCTACGATCCGTCTCTTGCCATGAAGAACGACGTGCAACCTTGGATTGGCGGATCGCGCACGTAAAAACTTGAGTTGCTTGCTTCGCAAGGACAAACGGATCATCTTTGTAGGCGAGTCATCGAGATCCACAATAGTAAAGCCTCTCTTGTCGACCTTCACTCCATGTGGAAGTCGCACCCACTTACATCGGAACAATGGAACTTGGTATATTCTCGTAATCGAGCTCCCAAATTTCTTCGATCATCCCATAGTAGGAGTTCATTGTGGTTGGGGAGACTGCTTTTGAGTGATGATCATCGAGAAAGCATTTATACTCACACCACTGCTTTTGGACAAGACTTTGGCATCTTGACTCTCGGTGTAAAAGGTCTAACCATTAATATCGCACCCTCGCCATGTCTCAGACATTAAATCTTGGTCCGTCACCAACCATTTTACATTCTCAAGAAGGAGACCTCCGCTTTTCTTTGAACCATGTGAGGAATCGATCATTGTGTTCTTGTGCGATGGAAAGCTCATCCATTTGTGGATTCTCTTCCGTAATATCAACTTATGTTTGCCGATGTATGGACTAACTTCGCGCTTATTCTCAAGATCGTGAAATGCGCCTTGCAATACATATCAAACCTCTGACTCATTAGTTTGGACCCAACGGTTCCTTTACCAAAGAAGTCCCCTCATGACGAGATACAGAACACCGATTGCTTGTCTTTACCCGTAGTCCACGAAAACTCAATAACCTCTTCATCCCATAACCTTCAACAATACTACCCTCGGGCTTCAATCGATTCCTCACGCATTTACTTTAATATACCCATGTACCTCTCGAACGGATACATGTAACGAGGAAAGCGGGTCCACATATCTTAATCTCTCGACAAGGTGAACAACAAGGTGGACCATTACGCCAAAGAACGACGATGGGAAATGCATCTCAAGGTGACACAGAGTCTGCACCACCTCACTCTGTAAGTTGTCTAGTACATCGGGTTAATAACTTTGCAGAGATCGCATTGAAGAAATAACACAACTTTGTGATTGCCAACCCGACATCCTCTGGGAGAATATTTCGATTGCAACCGGGAGCATTTGGGTCATCAAGACATGGCAACTCATGGACTTCATGCCCAACAACTTCAAATCATCCATAGACACAAGCTTCTTAATGTTCATGAGTAGCCGATGGAACTTTAATACTTTGGAGACATTTGCAGAGATCTTCTTTCTCCTTCTTGGACAGGTGTAGCATGCAAGCAGGATGTACGGCCTTTTCCATCCTCCTCTATCACCGCAAGTCTGGGCCCGATTCCCATGTAGGCCATGTCGCGTCGAGCATTGACACCATCTTTGGTCTTCCTGTATGTTCAAGCAGATGCCAACCAAGTTGTCGCAGACATTCTTCTCAACATGCATGACATCAATACAATGCCGACATCTAACTCCTTCCAAGACGGTAAGTCCTGCAATATTGACCTCTTCTTCCAAATGGTCCTAGGATGAACAGATTTACTACTCTTTCCAGATCAACATCGATATCCTCTACACGTGAATATACTTGGCTTCCACTCATAGGTCATGTGCCGAACGGACTTCCTCTTCCCATCAAATTTGGCATCCATCTTACTAAGATCGATGACTTCGAGGTAGAAACCTACGGTGACCCATATACACAGCTTTTCTTGGAATTCGCACCATAGACTCTCGGTCCTCTTCACAAATAGGACACGCTTTGGCTCCTTTCAGATCAGAATCTCGCCAAATTACCAAGGGCCGGAAATCATTTATGGTGCAAAATACCATAGCTCGTAGGGTGAAATGCTCTTTTGTACGCATCCCACACGATGACCCCTCATTCCACAATTTTACCAAATCCTCGATCAATGGTGCAAGGTACACATCAATATCATTTCCTACCGTTTGGGTCCCGAGATTAGTAATGACATCATGATATACTTCCGCTTCATGCACGACCAAGGAGGGAGGTTGTAGATACACAATGAATCGCCAGTGTCATTGACGATCGCTCATGTTACCAAACGGATTCATTCCGCTTACTCAACCCAAATCTTATGTTCCTCATTTCGCACCAAACTCCTCATGTTTCCAATCGATGTTTCTCCATTGAGCCGAATCAATAGGTGTCTCGACTTGCCATCTTCCTTTCGAGACTCGTAATGCCAACGCAACAATTTTGCCTCTCTCGGATTTGCAAACAACCGCCCAGACGGGAATGATGGGCAAGTACCACAATACCTTGGCGGTGCACCTTTAGTGATGACCTCTTCACCGTCGTTGTTCGGCTCTACGCTTCTTGTCGTTACGCTTCTCCTTTTGTTTGTACCGGGGCACACCGCAAACCGGACAAACGTGCAGCTCCCGATGTGCGCATTAAGACAAGATGCAATCATTCTGACATGCATGTATCCTTTCTATTTCCATTCCCATGGGACATAGTAGCTTCTTCGCTTCATAAATGCTTGTTGGCAACTCGCTTCTCCCGGCAGATCCGATAGAAGAACTAGTAGTGCATTGAAACTTGTATCCGCCCAACGGTGTTTTGCCTTCGCTTCAACAATGCAAGGACCGAACCCAACTCGGTGTATTCCGCTTTGCAACCTTGTGAACAAATGGTTTGGCATCGCTTTCTATCAAGCTTTTAAACTTTTCAAACTCTCTTCCGTAATTACCTCCACATCCCGCAACATTTGCTCCAAATTATCCTCCTCAAACATATCAGTCAGAACTCATCATCCGGTTCCACCGTATCTTCGTTGCATATCGAGGGTACTACCGCCTCCCCGTGATGGATCCAACATGTGTAATTCCTCACGGCCACGCCGAATCGTGGTCCTCAATTTGAGATGAGTTGTTAAATCTCCTCGATTGGTGCAATCAATGCAAGGACAATATATGAAGTTTACACCCTCCTCACCATGTCGCCTTCGCAATTTTTTGAACTCCTTAACACCCTCTCAAATTCAGCACTCACACGGCTTTTCGATACATCCATTCCTCACGGTCCATCTACAATTAAATTTCGCACAATAAATTAAGGAAAAATCGAGCGACAACTAGCTATAGCTATTTTAAATATTGAGACATCATTTCAATTAATATTACCTTTGCAAAATAGTGGATGTGTTCCAAGATATATAAATGTACTCACGATCGATACCTAGCTTCTTCCCCGGTTTAAAGCTTCCAATTCCCTACATAAGAGACATAAATTTTAACATCAACAACGATATCAAATAATCTAATTATATAGCTAGTGCAAGAGCTTGCAAATCTTTCTACTACAACTAAACAAATCAAGGGTACCAACGATGACTCCTAATCTCTAAATAGGTTAGGTCCTAATCCCATTCGAGGATATATGGTTAGGGCAAGTTCTTGCCGTTGTACAACTCAGAGAAAATTTGCAAGATCTTCATTGTTCTCCGGATACACGCCTCGACAACAGTCAAGAGGGTGTGTATCCGAGAACACCGAGAGACGCTATCAAATCTACTCAAGTTGTACAACACACCAGAACTTGCTCGAACCATATATCCTCGAATTGTCCAAAAACGTGGACAATTCGAGATCGCCATTATAAATATGCCCTTTCGCTCAGATATTTATAAATAAGCACCCTCGAACGGGAGACGAGGTTACGCCGCCTAAACTCTAATAACAGCTACTACATGATAGCAATAATAATTCCATATATATAAACAGAGATCGCACTACAAAATTAAATAGATATGCGCTTGTCAAATAAAGAGTGTGAAATCTGAAAGCACGACACAATTCCAAAGGCAACCTAAACTTTATTGACGACATATCGAAATTACCAGAGCAAAATTGAAGGGTTTAAAGAATTGTCTGCTCACATTTTGAAGAAAACCGCAATAGAGGGCAAAAGAGGGAATCTCCTCAAGATAGGGTTTCAATTTTGCCCTCTTAATACCCACCCATGAGGACTTCAAATTTTCTCACCCAACTATTGCTTCCAACCACACAATATGAGCTATTTTCTGGGTGGCGGCGAGAAATCTCCTCTGAGCAAAAACAGAGAAGAGTTCAAAGTCGAGTGGTATATATAACCTAGCGAGGCACATCGAAATCGGTTCTTTTCAAAAGCGATATCGATGTGCACGGCCATCACTTTAGACATAAGCACGAGCACATCGTAATCGGTTCTTTTCAACAAGTGATAGTGATGTGCACGGTCATCACTATCGCTTCTATAAAAAGAATGATGGTGATAACCATGTGCACATCGAATCGGTTCTCTACTAAAAGTGATAGTGATGTGCACGAATCGTCATAGAAGTGATAGTGATGTGCACGTGATTTATCATAGAAGTGATAGTGATGATCACCGTGCACATCACTATCACTTTTAGTAGAGAACCGATTCGATGTTCCATCTTACATCACAATCACTTATAATCTCGTAACCGATAGTGATTATTACTAACACCCTCCGAAGTTACTTATCACAATCGTTTTTTTTGAAAAACTTAAGAACCGACACAGATACAGTGATAGTGATGTGTCGTTCTGTAGTAGTGTATATATACAGCTTGCAACTTTTTTTTCTCAAAAGTGCTTCAATATAAAATTAAGAAGAATAGCCGTGATATTAGTTTATTTAAAATTTTGAATTGTAAGACCAGTGGGGTGTCAAAAGAACATGCATCTACAGGAGATCGGGAGCAAACATCCAGCAAACACTTCAACTTTTATGTGGCATGCCTGGTGTTAAATAGTATATGATGAAACGACCTATAGATGATGACTAGGGCTGAAAAAATAGCTTAAGATTTACAAACCAACTTGACTTGTGATAGCATCTAGGCCCTCTAATTATTTTCTCAAGGTTAATTGTATGGTTTTGATGTTGATGACTAAGATAATAACCTCCAAACTACGAAGAATGCTATTTGAAGTATGGGAATGTATCCTGTATACACAGCCCTCCTCATGCACACACGCACACATCCCATCTAGACCATACCTTGCTAATCCAACGCACAGCGCCCAAATTGCAAAAAAAACCTCGCGCCTCCCCTTCCGCTTGCATCGGCTCCTCGCGCCCGAGAAAAAACCCCCGCGGCTCCGCCTCGGCTCCTCTCACGCCCGACGCGTGCGCCTCCACGATCACCGCTCCCTAACCCGCCCGCCAAGACCTCCACCGCTTCCTTGTCCTACCTCGTCGCTTCTAAGCCTGCAGCCGTCTGGCCCTGTCGCCTCCGCGCCCGACGAGGATCGCCGCGCCGGACGAGGATTGCCGCACCACGCCGTCGTGCCCTCCCCTGGACAAGGATTGCCACGCTGTCGTGACCTCCCCTAGATGAGGATTGTGTAGGGATCCAAATTCACCAACTCGAATCCACTGTGTTTTACCGCACTAGTCCCAGGATCAATGCTAGTGCACACAGCTTAACATCGGTAAGCATCATATCATACACACGATAAGAATAACAAGACTTCATTTATTTGATATAACTAGTGTATGATCTTATGATCACTTACATTATTCAGTAAACTTTAGATAAATGCAGCGAAAAATAGCAGAAAGACGTAGATGTCCCATCAGCACACCACAGGTGACTGACAAGGATTGGCCTAGTGACTCGCGTCCACTTGAAAATCCTCCTCCAATACTGGCGATGATTCCTCCACTATTGTTGGTTGTTAAGCAAGGGTGAGTACAACCACACGTACTCAACAAGTTGTGCACAGAATGCAGTTCTACCATAGCTATATGCAGGCTCATTCCAAAGGAAGGCTAAGTGGTTCATTTGCAGTAAAGCAGCAATTAAGAACACATATACTTCATAGATTGAAAAGACAGTAAAACAATAACAACAAGTAAATAGATTCAGTGATTTCCAGGTAAACCCAAGTTTCCATCCTAAGTCAAGTTTCCTTTATCCACATGGCATCCTGCCATCCCATCCAGTTGTTCATTTTAATTAATCGCCTTTGACTGTAATTCGAGCATTGCTCAATACCGTGAGCACGGCTATCCTAATAGTTTGTACACTCGCAGAGGTTATGCACTTTACCCACATGATACAACCATGCACCACACAGCGTAATGATTATAACAAAGTCTTTACAACGCATCCTCTTAACCCAAGGTACCCGCCGAGGTTTCAACACCGAAGGTTACACCACCACGACAGGGCCCCCTCTTGCGCCATGTGAGTTTTCTCTCAGACACCTGCACTCACACCACCACGATAGCACTCAAGTTAAGCATTTGCAAATTAGTCACTAGGTCGCCCCATAATGTATATGTGGTTGCATGATTGACTCAGGTCAAAGACTCGCAAGGTTAAGTCCTTAGGATTTGATTAAAGCAAGACTTGCACATACCCTCAGCTCCACTGAGCCCACCCTGGCACACTTGCCCCTTCCACTTGCTTTAATCATAAAATGATTAACCCCCCCCGGTTGGTTACCAAACACCATGTGCTATTCACAAATCAACATTGTTGTATGACCTCCTCGCCATGACAACTCCATCTCTTTGTGTGACCACACATGACACACAAGTTAACATCATTGTTCCATATTCCATTAGTCAAAATTAATACTCAACATTTCATGTACATGTGATGACGTGGCATGGCTAAGCAATTCTATTCCGTTCTAACAATCTATGTTGATTTCATTATTAACCAACTATAGTGAATCAACCTAAGGTGACAAGTGGATTATGGCATACAAATAACAAGGTAGGGTGTAATTCAAAGGGTACATTAGCTAATCCCAAAGTTAAGTTAAAATCCTTTGTACACATAAAATATCATGCAATAAGTAAATCAAAATAGCGATTTTGCAAACATGGGTGCAACATGATCAAACCACAACTTGCCTTGCTTAAGCTCCTGGTCTTGGTCTAGAAATTATTCTTGAGTTGCAAATTCCTCTTCCGAAGCCTCGCACAATTCAACGTCTACGAGAATCGAGAAGAAATAGCAAATAAACACCAAAACCAAATAATAAATGAACTCAAAAATTCAAATAAAAGTTACCATTAGATAGATCTCAATTTTACAATTTTTTAGAAATTTGAATCACCTCAATCGTAGTTCGTATGCAAAAGTTATAGCATTTAGAAGTTTGAAAATAAATTAAATTGAATTTCTAGATTTAATAGAATTATTCTTATAAAGAAAAATCCGAATTAATGACGTCAGCATGGCGCCGGATTGATACGGCCGACACGTGGCAAAATCTGAGCCGACCGAAACCAATCTAGCGGTTGATATTAAATCCTATGACGTGGCTAAATGTCAGCCATCCGATCTAGATCGGACGACCGAACTTACTCGAGTTAATTACTGTTGCCCTAATTGACGTGGCGCACTATGGACCACACGATCTTAATCTAACGGCTAATACTTACCCATGCGCTTCCCTGTTCAATCCGCAACGTGGCTCCCTCTCGGCGGTGCGATGATTTATCCAATCTGCCGACGCTCGCGAGCGATAATGGAACGACGGCGAGCAGTCACGAGCCGAGGACGAAGACCAAGGCGACGGCGATTCGGCGCTCTCCGGTGACGAAGAGGTAGCGGGTCCGATGCACCTCGACGTGATGAGTCCGAATCCACCCTCGGAACGGCGGAAGAGAATCCCGGTCGATGGCTATGGCGCAGCGAAGATCTTGACAGATCGGCGAAGCTTGCGCGACTTCTCCGTGTTCCTCCCATGACACAACCGCGGGACGAAGTGGGCGGTGACTTGTGGGGATTCTCGGGAGAGGTCTCGGGGCCTTAAATACCCGGCGGTGGCGCGGGAACTTGGAAAGTAAGGCGGCGGCGTCCATATCCGACACGGCGGCGGTCATCCGAGTTCTTTCCGGAGACGACACACAGCCACCGTTCGATCTCCATCCGAAGGCCGAGATCTTCCATGACGTGGCGCAGTCCGGTTCGGAGATGAAGAACGCCGGCCACACGATCTTGATCCAATGGTCCGGATAGGGTAGGGTTCCGAATCGGTACGTTTGATGAAGACCATCCGATGAACATCTAACGGCTCGCAGTGATTAGGGTTCTTTAAATGGCGTGGATTGATGAAGGCCGTAGGATTTCGATCCGACGGTGCATGTTAACCCTCCCGATTCAGCAGCCGGTCCGCACAGTAATGGGCTCGGCCCAGCACTATTCACGTGGGTTTTTCCGATTTTTCCATTTAAAATAATTCGAGAAAATGTTTTGATTTATTTAAGGCACTAAAATACTCTAAAATTTCCAAGAAAAATCTCAAAAATACTTTGAGACATTCTGGACCTAAATAAAATATTTTCGGCAAAACTTTATTTAAAACTTTTCTTTTTATAATTATTTCTTGACAAAAGGCAATATATTTTAATTCAAGATAATTCAAATAAATCTCAGAAAATCCAAATAAATCTAGAAAATTCACAAAAAATATAAATTGTAATAAAATAATAATAATTAAATAAAAAGCCAAAATTTTGGGATGTTACAGATTGCCTCGCCGAGCCTTCATGCCCCTCCTGCACGACGATGGCCGCTTCGTCGCCCACGGATGCCGAGCAGGACATTGGTCGCGTCGGCCTCCATTCACCCATGGTTGTTGTGCAAGGCAATGATCGTGCCGTCCTCCCCTCCACCACGGTCGCGCAGGACATCGTTCACGCCATCCTCTGTTCGCCCACGGTCGCTACCCAAGACGGCGACGGCCAGTATTGCGTTGACTGTCTCCCTCACCATGTCATCATTGAAAAAGAAACCGGCCATGCTGCGCAGGCCTACCAAGACGGTCTGCGAGGCCTGAAATTGGACTCTATTGTTTATGTCCCGCCAACTCAGATGAACAACGGCGAAAATTCATTGAGAATGGCGCCATTGAAATCTCCATTAAGCGCAGAAGAAGTTAGAATGAGCACTCCGAAAAGAAAATGTAGCATCCCTCTCTTAGTGAGTGGTATTGTAGTGTTCATCTTCATAATGTTTGTGTGTCCCCAATTAATATTTTTTATGTGTGGTATTGTAGTGTTCATCATTTACACCTAATTGTGAGGACAGTTTGAAGCCCGTTGTAGGGATGTCGTTTGAAAATATGGATGCTGTGCTGGAGTTCTACAAGACTTATGCACATAAAGTTGGTTTTTCTATTCGTGTTGGTCAACAGAAGAAAGAAAATGATGTTGTTCATTACAAGCGGTTTATGTGCTCAAGGCAAGGATACAAGATATACAAAGGTAAAGGAAAAGTTGATCCCTCCCATCAGAAGAAGGTGGCTGACACTAGATGTGGATGTGACGCACATATCTATGTCAAGTTGTGCAGTGATAACAGGTACAAAATAGTTTCCATGATTGAGCAGCATAATCATGCTTTCGTCTCGCCAGATAAGACACATTTGATTAGGTCGAACCGTGTGATTAGTGAGAGAGCGAAGCAAATACTATTCACATGTCACAAGGCAAGTATTGGCACCTCACAGGCATATAGGATCCTTCATGTTAGTGAGGGCGGCTCTGAGAATGTTGGATGCACTAGACTGGACTTACAGAACTACTATCGTGGTCTTAGGCTAAGAATCAAGGATGCGGATGCTCAAATGTTTGTTGCACAACTCGAGAGAAAGAAGGAGGTAAATCCAGCATTTTTTTATGACTTTGACGTCAATGAACAGGGTAGGCTTATGAGAGTGTTCTGGGTTGATGCTATAAGTAGGAAAAATTATAAGCATTTTGGTGATGTAGTATCGTTAGATTCCACATATACTACGAACCAATATAACATGATATTTGCTCCTTTTACCAAAGTGAACCATCATTTGCAGAGTGTATTTTTCGGGGTTGCATTCTTGTCAAATGAGAAGATTGAGTCATGTGAATGGTTGTTTAGAACTTTCTTATTGGCAATGGGAGGACAAGCACCGAGACTGATCGTAACCGATGAAGATGCTAGCATGAAAGCCACTATTAGTAAAGTTTTACCTGAAACAATTCATATAGACTTTGCATGTGGCATATCATGGAAAAGTTCCCGAGAAGATTGGACCTTCCGTTAGAGAGACTCTCGCTTTTGGACAAGATTAAATTCATGTGTTTGGGGCTCGAGACCGGTGAAGAATTTGAGACACATTGGAATTCTATCATTTCGACTTTGACCTTGGGGAAATGAGTGGTTGGCTAAAAGGTATCACATTCGTGATTCATGGATTCCAAATTACTTCATGAACATACCTCTAGCAGGCATTCTTAGAACCACCTCAAAATCGAGAGTGCAAACTCATTTTTAACCGCTTTTATTCATCACAAGTTGTCTTTTGTTGAGTTTTGGCTTAGGTTTGACACGGCCTTAGAATGCCAACGTCGGGGAGGAGTTAAAAGTCGATAACACTAGTTTACATACTACACCACATTTGTTTACTCCATGGTTTGTGGAGAAAGCAGGGTAGTATATTGTTCACACACGAGGTGTTCAAAAATATCAAGAAGTGGTGGTTGCTACGAGAGACCGTTGTTCTTTCTTGAGAATTATCTGGTCGAGGAAGAAAAGTTGTGACTATTAGCGATGAGTCTACAAAGGATAGGGAGGTTATTTGGCACACATCGAAATGTTTGCAAATTGTTCTTGTAAGTTGTTCGAGTCGAAAGGTATTCCATGCCGCCATATTATATTAGTGCTAAGAGGTGAAAAAATTAATGAGCTACCAATGGCCTACATTATGAAACGGTGGGAGAAAAAGTGCAAAAGGTAAATTTTATTTGACCCTGTACTTAGTTAGCTAGTACTTTACTAACTTTCTTTTTTTTTTAATACAGAGAAAGTGTTTATGATGAAGAAGGAAATCTACTAGACGATAAGCCCATTGACCCTTCGGAGGTAGCAACAAGAAGAATGATTTCGACTGTACGCAACAAGATGGAAGATTTGATTCAAAGGGCAAAGCACTCCAAGGAATGAACTTCTTAGTTTCAGGTGAGTTCAACATGGAGGCTCCTCTACAAGAGATAGTCCCTGAAATGACACAAACTATGCAAGATGAGTACGAGGCTTTTATTGGTTGCAAAATTCCGGATGAAGTTGGGATACATCCTCCGACTGATATTCATTCCAAGGGGAGAAGCAAAAGAATCAAGAGAAGCAAGGAAAAGAAAACATCTGCTAAGCCACGCAAGGAAAGGATGCCAAGAATGTGCAAGACTTGCAATCAAATGGTACTTCATGATGCTAGAAATTGTCCAAACAAATAATTCTATAGTTGGTTGTAACATCCCAAAATTTGGGTTTTCAAAAATTTATATTTAAATTAGCCTTCCAAAAATTTCTATTGATTTTAATTCATTAAAGAAGCTTAATTTAGAATTTTCTAAATCCAAAACAATTTAATGTGCCTTTTGTGTGCATCAAGTAACTTAAAATTGAGATTTACAGTGTTCTTTGTATCTCAGAGAATTTTTCAAATTTGATATTTGCTAAAAATTAATTAAAATTATTAAATTAAACATGTGGATGTTAATTGAATTTTTATTTGGATTTTTAATTTGAATTATTAATTGTTAAGCAATTCTATATCCAAATTCCATTTCAAAACATTTCCAAAAGTCTCATCAATTAAAAATATAATTTGGAGACAAAATAAAAGATTTGGTTTTGCTAAAACTATCTTATTTAATATAAATAAACCTAAGGGAATTTATACGAAATTTCCTACAATTTTCAAATTATATATTTTCTAAAGCATTTCAAAGCTTTAACAAAATAAAAATATATGTTGATATAAAATAAATTATTTGGTGGTACCAAAATATTTTAGTTGATCTCAAAATGTCCTAATTAAACTCCCTGAATTTTCTTAGAATTTTTGGGGTTGTTTTAGTATTTTCTAAATTAAAAGATATTAAAAACACTATTAAAGTATTTACTGTACATGAATAAAATTATTATTTTATATAGTAATATTTTCTTTGTGTTACCAAGGCTGTGAGTGACGTTCTAGATTTTTCCCGGATTTTTGAACCGTTGTTTGCTATTTATTTTGATTTTATTGGTTAATTCGGATTAAATAAACAGTAACGCTACAGTATTTCCGGCAGTTTCCAGTCAGTTTCCAGTCATAACTCCGGCGAGCGTTTTCCGACGATCCGCTGGTCCGATCGCAGTATAAATTGAACCACAGATTTTTACTTGCGTTTTCTTTACAACGCAGTTAGAAATTTTCCCATCAGAGTTCTGGATCTCCCTGTGTGAGCTATTCTTTTCAACTCTGGTGAAAAGTTCGACGAGCTCTCCTGGTCACTCCCGAACTTCTTTCAATCTGAAATTTTTACCAGACCTTTCTCTTTCTGTCCTCTACCTCCAGTAAAATCATATTTTTAAAATAACTACCGGAGCACCTCCGGCCACCGATTTCATTTCCAACTCCGGTGAGCTTTTCCCGTTGATCCACCGCTGCTTTGTTGCTTAAAATTTAACCCTAGACTCCCCTCCTCATTCCCCACATCATACTAAAAAATCAGCATAAGAATCGCAACGAATCTCCTTCGGCAAGCCTTCTTCCCCAACTCCGGTGAGAACTTCGGCGAGCTCTATTGGGCACTCCCGAACTCCGTTCATCCTCAAATTTCTTGTGGAGCACCTCCATGATGTTTGCAACACTCCTGTGAAACAGTTTTGGAAGATTCCAAACAGAGCAGCCGCACCGCCGCATCGCCCCGAGCTCCGCCCCCACGTCGGCCTGTTTTGGCGTCGTGTTCTCCGTCAACTCGTCGACTCTTTTCAAGATCCGTTTGCGTCACGTCGTGCCTCAAGGTACCCTCTATCTTCCATCCAAATTTGGTACAATTTCATCCACTGTATCAAAAGTTATGGCCGCCCAAAGATCAAATCTTGCCGGAGCCCGTTCTCCCTCGTTTCTACGAGTTTGGCCGTGAAATTTTTATGGTAGACTCCCCTTGATGTGCCCTACACGGTACTCACCCTAACCCATGGTTTTGACCTTGTGATTCTGTGCAGAAAATTCTTTTCTCCGATCAGACTGCGTTGCAGACAGCAGAAATCTTCGTCGTGCGTTCCCCATTGATTCGGAAGGTAAAACTCATATCCGTTCACGTCACTTTGTGCCAAATATTCTCAGATAGCTGTCTGTAAAATTTGGTTAGGTTTAAATGCAGATACTTTAATAGTTATGATCGTTTGATCTATTAGCTCGGAGCCGCATTAATCGGCGCCAGTGATCAATCCGTTGGGTTGCTGCCAAATTCAGCAATATCGTTGAGTTCGTGTCGCCGCGTTCTACGTGGTGCTCACTTCCCCTTTACTGTTGCATCTACCGAAATTCTTTTTATTCGTCGGCCGCCGCCTTTTGCCGCCGCCGCGTGTCGTCTTGTGCCGTCAATCATCGTAGCCTTTTGTGACCGTGTCACCATGTCCAGTAGGTGGTAATATCTTTGTTTTGTCCATCTATGAAGTTCCGTTAGCCTCTGTTCGTTGTTAAAGCCGTTACCAAAAGATTAGTCGCCGATCTCACCTTTTCTCGTGTTCTCGGTTTTAGCCGTCTCTTTTGCCATGTCGCCATGGCAAGTATACATTGCTGTCCAGAGCCATGTTATTTCGTTGTTGCCACCCAATCGTCGCTGCATGACATGCCATCTTAACCGTTTGCCTAATCGTCACATGCGTGTATGTACATGTGAAAGCCGTAGTTTCATAGAGCCATGTTATGACCTCACTGCCCTATCTTTCAACCGATGGTCGCCAACTTGTAATTTTATAAGTGTTCTGTTAACGCTTCACCTTCATCGTTAACGTTACGCCGCTTAACGTTCCATTGTTAACGTTTAAATGCGTTAACGTCCGCCGTTAACGCTTTGCTCTCATTGTATATTTGTCATTGCATGGGTGCATGCAAGTGGAAGCCCTAATGTGATGTCCTTACCTTTTCTATCACCTTATTGTGATCTAACCCATCACGTTGAGTTCACCTCGTATTCTTGTCATCACCGCCTAAATAAATAAATCGAGTTCCGTCCCGATGTAAGACTAACCTCGGATCGAACCGTAGTGGATGTTGATCCCATCCGTCCTTGTCTTGTGCCTGAAAATCTAATATGCCATTAACCCGAAATTCATTCGTGGACTTGGTCGATAGACCATTAGCCATATGTCATATTCTTGTGCGGACCTAGTCTATCGATCTATCTTTCTTTTGGTTGATCGTGCGTTCAATCAACAAAAGTCAACCTCGAGCATCTGCTTAGTTCATGGCGAACTAACGTATCATCGTGGACCCGGTCTATAGATCGAGAGTCCATATGTCATCGACTATCAATCAAGATAATAACCTCGGAAGAAATATTCTTGAATATCATTCCTTCTTTCACGGTTATTAATTTTTCTCTTGGTGTATTTTTAAAGCCGTTCTCTTTTGTCTAATCATCGACCTAATCCATTTAAGTTCCTAATTTCATCTAAGCCGTTGTGCCCAATGCTATTCGTTCTTAATTTGGAGTTTACTTGATTTGCCTTTTGAGTTTTGTTGTATTTGTGTTTGTTTATCGTTAGACGCGTGCTTGGGAAGTCGCTCGAAGGGCCGAGGATCAAGCAAGCGGAGATTGAAGATCGAGGAACAAGGATCGAAGATAAAGAGTAAAGAATAATAAAAATTGCAAAGGTCAGGCAAGTTGTGCTTTGATCATATTGCTCCCTGTTTTACAAATTTACTTTGATTCAAATTATTGCATGCTAGTTTGAAATAAACTGATTTCAATTAATCTGGGATTAGATAATCAACCTACTTGTTATTGCCACCTTGTTGCTATTATTTGTATGCCATGATTCATTTGTCACCCTAGGTTGTGGATTAATAGTTGGACATTAATAATTTGCCAACATGGGTTAATTAGACCGTATGTAGTGTGCTTAGCCCTGCCACGTAGATTGGTCATGATTTTGGAATATTAAAGTTCATGTTGACTTAATGAGATATGGAATGTGTTTTTGAAAATGTGACATGTGTTATTGAGTTGATGATGGCACGTGGTGTATGGTAAAGGACTGGGGTGGGAAAGTGATTTAGACTGAGGCAAGTGGCAAGATTGTTTCTGGTGGGCCAAGAGTGGCAACTGGGCGGTCGCATTTGGTTTGGTGGGCCAAGAGTGGCAATTGGGCGGTCGTATTTGGTTTTATGACATGATGTGATGAACTTTTGGTTAGTCTTGTCTCGGTCAACTAAGGACTTAACCTTGCGAGCCTTTGATCTGAGTCATTCATACAACCACAAGTTCTAGAATGGGACGGACCTAGCTGAGTAAATTGTGAAATCTATTATTCGGTACTGTCGTGGTGGAGTGAGTCCCGAATATGCGGGTAGTAAAACTCATAGGCGCAAGAGGGGGGCCCTGGATGTGGTAACTAGTCCCACCAGTGTTGAAACCTTAGCGAGCAGTACTGGGTTTAGACGGATCTTTGGAAAGGCTTTGTTATGATCACTCATTCGTATACTATTGTATGGCGATTCATGGCTGACGTGGTGAGTCGATTATGTCTTGTGGGTAAAGTGTATAACCTCTGCAGAGTGTAAAAAACTATTCGAATAGCCGTGTCCACGGTATTGGACATTGCTCGGGGATTACAGTCAAGGGTTAGATTTTGATAAAAATGAGGTTGGGAATGTGGACAATGTGATATGAAAATTGGTTAAGGATGAGAAATGCTTTACTTGAGAATGATTACGAAATTTATTATGAGTATTATTGTTTTACTGCTTTTCTATCTATTATGATTATTTGTGAATGCTGCTTTATTGCAAAAGAACCCTTCAGCCATTCCTTTGGAATAAGCCATGCATGTAGTAATAGAATTGCATTCTGTGCACGACTTGTTGAGTACGGTTGTGTACTCACCCTTGCTTGAACAAAACATCACCAGTTGAGGAGAAGTCTTTGTCTTCGAAGAAGGAGAAGTTCTGCAAGAAGGCGAATATCTAGGAGTTGAACCTTGTCAAATGCATGTGGTATTTTGATGGGATTCACTGACGTTCTTCGTTCCGCTACTGTTCATTTTACTCTGAGTTGAAGCCATCCAGGCTACACAATTGTAAGTTGACCTTAAGGTTGTTCAACATGTTATATTAAAAGATGAATACTTTATTTATTATTCCGTTGTGTATGATTGTGATATTCATCTTTGTTAACTGTGGGCACTAGCTGCGATCCTCAGGACTAGTCTTTGAAAACACAGAGGGTTTCCGGATTGCGAATTCGGGTCCCGACATTGGTGTAGAGACTCATTTTGTTAGAAATAAAGATACATTCTGTACTTTCATATAGATTACAAAATTATTAAAGTGAATGGTACTCCATAAAGTTGATTTACTTTTTGTTGGTTCAATCCTCGATTGGCATCACTTGAATTTGTTTATCTTCGAAAAAATAACTTGACAAAACTTCAGTTGACAAGCTTGAGTTGGCATTCACAGTTCATAGCAAATGAGCTCCATATCGCATTCATAACCAACTCAGATAAACATACAACAATGAGAATGGCAATCTTCTCATGTTTGCAATTCACTAGCAACAATTTCAGATTGTCAAATGAGCTGATATATTCATAAAAAAATGACAATCATCTTTTATACATCTCCGTTACAAAAATGAATTAAAAAATCATCTCAGATATTAGCCACTAGTGTCTTCGATATTACATCGCAGTTACAATCCTCCAGATATTACATCTCGCCATAATCCTCCGGTGTCTTGAAGAGGACACCCTCCACGTTCTTCTGCGGAAAATATTAGCTGCCACCAAACGCCAGATTGTTGAGCCCTTCACTCGCTAGCCAAACAGGCAGGAGCTCCACAGCACCCTCCTACCAGCTTCTCTTCCTGTACACTGAAAATGGAAGCCACATTTTCAATGGAGAATTCACAATCTGAGATTGATACTACTTAAAATGTGAAGGTGACTACTGAAACCTTCTTTGGCTGTAATAGAATTTTTTTAGGTGTGATGAATGGGACATTAGGATAATACTAAGGAGCAGTAACAGAAAAGATCAATAACGTGCATATTCTGAAATGTGAACAGTTTGCTACTTGCACATTGAGTTCACTTGGGTCGTCAGACCAAATAATGTTCCCCTTGGTCACCATTTTTGCAGGGTCAACACAGATCAACTGAGGTTTGTCGGTGAGAATCAACTGGACTTTCTTGTTTGTTAGCTTATTAATCTTCTTCAGCTTTGATATATTCATCTTGCTTTGTGGTATATTGCTTGTGGTCAACACAGATCATCTTGCTTTGTGGTATATTGCTTGTTTTATCAAGCTTTGATGATTTCCATCCCAGCTTGGTCCTCTGCTCTTGGGTATTGCACTTGAATGCAACAGTTGGCATTTCCTCCTTTAGATATGTAAGCCACCCACAGACTCCTTGGGAACAAGATCTAAAATACAGAAAATGAAATTGAGATGAAGAAAGGCAGTAAACTTCATGTAAGTAAACACTAAACTCAATATAAATTTGCATTATACCTATCTTGTTGAGAAGTAGCACGATTCGTTTACTTGGATCAGCCTTCCTAACCATCTTTTCCATGTCAATGCAACGAGTGCATCCTTTTCAAACTCACTGCCCTGCACAGAAGCTGCAGAGGCCAAATTTGCAATGTCCTCATCCTGAAGCAATCCAAGCTTTCTCTTCCTAGACTGAAAAGAGGTCACCATATTCGATCATTGGTCAACCAGCACAAGGAAAAAGAAAATAAAATGCATATAAGTATGAAACTAAACAAGGATCATTACATAAATGAAACTAAATAAAGGGTGGCAACATTTAATCATGGCTTGGTCACGTATCCGTGCAAGTGCAGTCCTAATGAGTGAATGTGTAGTGTTACAAACAAATTTTTTCATGAAATTTTGTAATGCTCACTACCGCACAGATCCTAATTCCAGATGTGCAATCAGCTCAATTCTCACTTGATGCCCAAAATTTCACAACCAAAAAGTAATCAACACAGAACAATCTTTGTTTTTGCATGCATCTTGTTACAGCAGATAACAAAAATTAGACCAGAATTTATGGAAGCAGACAGCCCCAACGACAAGGCTATCTACCATATGGACCTGTTTCGATTACGCCTTGATCCACATGTCAATCGATGCTGAAAATCTCAAGACAAAAATTCACCGATAACGAGCTATCTACACACAGCAATGGATGAGTAATAACTACATATGGAAGAGTAATAATTTGCAATTACGCCACAATGAAATTTAACAACGGGAGGTGGATTCGGCTACAAAACGAAGAATCACGGATAACATCATGGATTTGCCTCCGGTACCAAAAAAAGGCCAGCTTCACGATGTCTTCCACAAGGATTTTTCATTCAGAGGCATACAAATAGAAAATGGTAAGCAAAAATTGGACATGAGCTATCATGAACAGAAAGGTTGCTGATAAGCTCTTGGATGCAAGGAGCTTGATAATCCTCTATAAAACACCAACACAAGACATTGAACAACAAGCGTGTTCTTCTCTCGCAAAGAAGTAATAAGTAATTAGGATTGTAATTACGCATGAGTATTACACACAAATCATGGAGGTAATCACGATTCTGCTCACACATTTTGGCACCGGGTGGGGGGCTCGTGTCCATCTTGCGCCAGGCGGCCTCACTTCTTGGCGGGGCCGATGGAGGAGGGTCTCCACTACGGGCGCCGGGGAGGCGGCTTCACTTGCCGCCGGGCCGCCGATGGAGGAGGGTCTCCACCCGCCGGGCGCTGTGGTGAGGCGGCTTCATCGCCGCCAGGCACCGGTGGGGGTGCTAGTGGGGGATGTGCCCTCCACTGCCGCCGCCGGGGGAGACGGCCTCCACGTCCGCCTGAGCGAGACGAAAGCAGGAGGCGCGGGGTTTTTTTTTTTGCAATTTGGGCGCTGTGCATTGGATTAGCAAGGTATGGTCTAGATGGGCTGTGTACGCGTGTGT
Source organism: Guadua angustifolia (assembly GCA_036346375.1). Taxonomy (NCBI): domain Eukaryota; kingdom Viridiplantae; phylum Streptophyta; class Magnoliopsida; order Poales; family Poaceae; genus Guadua; species Guadua angustifolia. Next base: position 13,942,966 of record CM070510.1, on the reverse strand, counting down.
ATGAGGAGGGCTATGTGCACAGGATACGTTCCCATCTAAAAGGTCAAGATTAAGGATCTTTGTTACTAGTTTTAGTTTGGGAGATGATTCAAGCCAAGTAGTTAAGATTAAGTTTTGCTTCATCGTACTATTAAGGGGGATTGTGCACAAGTTAAAATTTTGGTTTATAGGCTAAGACTAAATAGACAGTTTGGAGTCAATATCATTCAAATATATTTCCTTCCAAAATCAATCATTTCCTTGAATAAACTATATGTATTTACCTCGGACTCAACTTCATTGCTCATTCCTTAAGTCCGGCGCAATCTCAGTTAGAATTCCATTTTCGCCGAACCATCCCTATTTTAGTCCGGCGTCAAAATTTACTCAGTCAAAATTATAACCGAGCACATTCCATTCACGATGGACCATATTAAACTTCTCATATATTTTAGTCCGATGCAAACCATTTACGCCGGACCTTTTATCCTTTAAGTCCGTGGTAAAAGTATCCATTATTTAAATCAAACCGAGCGTACACCATCTACGACAGACCAAAGTTTGCTAATACAAAATCTTGTCTGGCGCAGATGCATTCCTCTCGGTTAGACTCAAAGCTATTTCTTCAAAAAGTCTGTTGGTATAATCTTTCTTGAAATCCTTCATCTACGGAACAAATATTTCGGTCTAGCGCACATGTACGAGTTCATATCTCTTGCCGGACCAAATTTTCTGAAAATCTTTTGTACGCCGGACCAAGCCAATTCAGTCCGGCGCAAATACTCTTTTCAACAAACTTAGTCCGGAGTACAAAGAACTAATCACTGAGTCTATTTTTGCTAAGTCCGTTGCAAATGTATTAGCCTATTTTTGACAGCCTGACACGTTTCAACAGCTATTGTGGTAGGTGTAACAGCTCTTTTTAGCTCAAATGGCTATATAAGCATTTCCTAAGCCATTTACCAGAAGAACTTTGCATATCTTTGATCTCCTTGACATATTAGCACTCTAAAGCTTACTTTCCACCAAGGAGACTCTGTTTCAACTGAATTTCTAAACTTAACACTTTCTTGTTATGAAATAAGGAGACCTAACCATATTCAGTTTAGAACTCTATCTCTTATTTGTGTGGGCGAATCCGAACTTCTCTTTCCCATTGCTATATATATTGGGTGTTCCCATTGTAATCAATTAATCTAATAAAACGAGAGAGAATTCCACCCTATATCGTGTGTCCCTTTGTTCTTGCTCTTGTGCTTGCGACGATGAATTCTGTGATTGACCGCGGATGAACGGCTACGTTTTACAACACGTTATCAATACGAAACTCTACAAAGCTAAAGATAACGTTTGTCATTTCATATTCTTTGTAGTAGATCAATCTTGTTTTCTTGATACTAATCACGGATTGATCTATATTTATTTTGCATGCTGCTTATACGAGAGATCAATCTATGAAATTGCATATATGAATGAACGCACGATCATTCTACCGATGCCAATTGTGATCGTCTGCCTACGATAATCTACACGGCATCAAAATACATTCTGCTACACGCGATCGTCCTACGTCAAATCTTACGTAAGCGATTCTACGCAAATTCCGATCCCACGAGTCGTCGTACCATATTTATAGATTATGTACTTAAACTAACCGCAATCTGTGAATACAATTTTGTTACTGTTAAAAAAGGCCAGTGACGCCTCGCCGCCCGCCATGTTTCTCGATCGTGTCGCCCTCCTCGGTGCTCCTCGCCCGTGTTGCCTGAAGCGCCGCACCGCCTGCCTCGGCGGCCACGCCCGATGCGTGTGCGCTGGCAGTGATAGAGCTCCTCTCTGCGCCCAAGCCGGTGCCGCCGAGCGTCGCCGGATCCGAGCGCGCTGCGCGTCTGCGCCGCCGAACCCGCGCTCGTTGCCACGTAGACTCGGCCGCCGGATCCGCGCCTCCTGCGCATCTGGTTTTTCGGCTCCCGCGCCCGCCGCTGGTTCCGCTCGTCGCGTCCTTGCCCGAAGCAAGCTCGATCCGACGCCGTCGTCTTGCTAGTTGCGCGCGGATGATATCGACCGAAGACCGAAGTGACGACGGTGCTCTTCGCGCCGGTGGCCGTCGTCCATGACTTTGCGCCCGCAGCGCCGCCACGGATCGGCGCCGTCGACAGCCTCGCGCCCGCTGAATCGCCTCGATTCACCCCGACGTGTTGAGCCCTGCGCGCATAAATGGCGGCGGCGTATGTGTTAGGGTTTTCCTTTCCAGGGGCGAATCCGGACCTTGCGCTGGCCCACGCCGCTGCCGGGCCACGCATTGCTATCGGGTCGCGCATCGCAATTTGGGCCGAGCGCTGCGCATGGACCTGGCGGGCAGCATAGGCCGAATTTTTTTTTATTTAATATTTATTTTAATCGTTTTTTCAGAACTAGTCGCCGCGGAAAAAATTTCAAAATACCCTCCGTCGCCCCGGCAAGGGCGATCGCCCTACGGGCGAACGGCGGCCTGCCCTAACGGCAAAACTTCATGAACGTGCGGCGGAACTAAAAAAATAAAAAAATGTCTGCGATCGCCTACCGTAGGCGATCGGCATCTTATAGATATTTTTTGAAATTTTTTGTTGTAAATTGTTTGTAGAATTGTTGTATTGAATCGGGGCGAATTAGGAAAAAAACTTATTGTCATGTAATGAACCGGAAAAATTGTTTTAGTTAGTTAGTAATACACATCTCACTTAGGTATTTTAAGTAGCCTCGTAGGGTCCGCCGAATCTGACGAAAAAATCTGAGGAAAAATCAAGGCGGCCTCACATAGCGCGAAACTCGACTTTCGTCAGGCGAGATGGCGGACGTTGCCCGACATTTTGTTGCTGTCGGAAAAGGCACTCGCATGCCACTAAACCACGTAAATCGTGGCCACTTAGGGGTTTTGTAGCCCAGCGACAGGACCGACACGGTCAAAAAAATCTGGGAAAAATCAAGGCGGCCTCGCGAGCGCGAGCTCGACTTTCGTCTGCGGGCGAGATGGCGGACGTTGCCCGGCATTTTGTTCTGAAAATCGGAAAAGGCACTCGGCCACTAAACCCACGTAAATCGTGGCCACTTAGGGGTTTAAGTAGCCCAGGTGGCAGGCGGACACGGTCAAAAAATACGGGAAAAATCAAGGGCGGCCTCATAGCGCGAGCTCGACTTTCAAATGCAGGCGAGATGGCGGACGTTGCCCGACATTTTGTTGCGAAAATCGGAAAAAGACACTCGTGGCCCGCGAAACCACGAAAACTTTTACGAGGTCAGAAAATTTTGAAACTTTTATGGAAGTTCTGATAAATCAGTGATTTTACCATAAAAATTTCAAATGATTTTAATATATGAGGAATTTTTAAAATTCAAACAATACATATATAAGGGCACATACAATCGAAAGTTCGGATGATAAAATAAGCGTAGATTAGATTATATTATATTACATGGGCATTACAACGATGTGAGGTTAATAAGGAAAGCACTTAAATGGTGGTGGAACAAATGATCGTTCGCCTATCCGGAGTCTGACCCGAATGATGTCAGACATTTTACGCATATTACGACCGTGTTAATTTTGCGATTTGTCCTCGGACACCGCTCAATCCCTACTATGAAAGAACTCCATGGGGTTCCGCGATGCTCCCAAATGCGCCCATTGGGTGGCCTATGCCGTCGTCTCGGGTGTATAAGACTTAAATTTTGGTTGTTGTTTATGTGGATTTACGCCTCCCATATGGGCATGTCATCCCGATTCGGCGTCCCCTATGATAATACCACCCGGTTCCGGGTGGTCCAGCTTTCTTGTCGAGGATTTGTTGCGTGGTGCGGACCTCGTGCAAATTGCTTCCTTGTCCCTTCTTCTTGAGAGGAGAACCCTCTTGCGCCTCTCTTTGTGTTGGCCGTTGGCGGAGACATGCTTGAGGCCTACTGCTCTGTTCGCTCTCGCTCCACTATATGGTGCAGGAGGTGTGTGTTGGGCTTATGCTTGGACAACGGAAGCGTGCCTGCGATCAATGCAAGATGCCCTTTGGTGGTTGCATAACACCGTAGGCGTACTCGGTCCAGCTTTTACAGGCGGTAGTGGCACCACGGAAGGTTGCTCCCCGATTATCCCATGCAAGGTTACTGAGATGTGGGTAAATGCGTCTCGGGTCCACCGATTGAAGTAGCCGCCACGATTCATCCTCGGGCAAGGGGCAGGTAGAATCTCCGGTCCGCTAGATCACCGTGGCGGTATCAACCACTCGCCTCCGAGCCATGTTACATAAGCGTCGGGGCTTTCGGTGGCCCCGGAGGAGGTTCCTCCTTTGACTTATTGATGTTGAAAGTGTCCTTTTGAACTCTGTGTCACGATAGTGGTTTAGCACTACTACTTTGTGAGTTTAACATGGTATGTCGCATGAAACTCACCGTCGGTTAGCCCCTTGCTGCACGGCCCTAAGCTCTGATCGATCTAGAAAAATTACATATCTGGCGGCCTCTCCCGGGTGAAGTTCTCGGCGAAGCGGGTTTGGCGTCGTGGCGGTTGTAGAAATTAAGTGAGTCGCGTCGTTCAGGCCCGTCGATCCATTGGAAGAAGCAACAGGTCCTTGTCTGAGAAAAAAGAAAGAACGAAGCATGAGATAGTAGTGTTACCATGTATTGTGTGGACACGATGGGTTTACCACAGCAGAGTGCGAACCTGATGAGTGGTGTGGTGCCGTCGCTCCATGGGTAGATGCTCCATCTTCGCGGTAGGTTGCGATCGCATTTGGGTCGGAACAACTCCGCAGAAGCTGAGGCGTCGGCGCCTTGGCATCCGGATATTGGGCGGGAGGACTTACGCTTCTTTGAAGGCGACAGTAAACGACATTGTACTCTCTCCTTCCCTTCTCTGTTGTTCTTTCTTGTTCTCTCATTCTTTGGGTATCGAGGCGTCTTGAGCGATGATTATAAAGGTAGAATATCGCTTTGGGTATGGGCGTCGCCCATTTCGGGCGATATTTACCTGAGGCGATGTGCCTCGACATATCGGAGCTATCGCCCCATTTCGAGCGAAATTACCTTGGGGCGATGTACTTTCTTGACCTTTGTGAGGGCTATCGCCCATTTAAGCGAAATTACCTTGAGCGGTGTGCCTCCTTACATTTTCACAGGAAGCTTTTTTTCATCGTTTATTAATAGCCAATTATACATTGTCGAGCTATCTGGACGTTGCTCCGACACGAAGTTGCAAAATCGAAAAATAAGGTGAAACGACATGGCTAAGGAAACATAACCTCACGCAAATGCAAGCACTTAGTTGAGATAGTTAGACAACATGGTGTCAAGATAAATAAATTACAAAAGTACAAGCTGTACAATAAATCGATCCTGACGCCTCTGATCGCTTTCGGTGGAGTGCGTGAGTGGCGGCGGCGAGCGGACGCCTGCTCCTCGGGGTAGCGTAGTATGTCGGCGGCTCGGGTGTCTGCTGGGGTGGTGGCCCGTGCTCCTCGATTCGACATGGCCCTGGTCGGTCGAAAGTCGGACCCTCGTCAATGTCGTCGTACCTCGAGTAGTCGACAACACCGTCTTGTTGTCACGAGAGGCGAATGGCCCGCACACCCACCCCGACATTCTGCGGCCGTGTCGCGAGATTTAAGCCCGCGTCCACCCCACCGTAGCATGCGCTGCGTGGAGGAGGACAGAGCACGCGTCTTGGGTGGCGTCGCGGCGGTGTGGGCCGACTTCATTGGGCGAGTGTGGGCACGCCTCCACTAAGCGGGTGAGTCTTGGTGGCGGGGCACCACGTCTCGGCCCCGGCGGTGAGTAAGTACCTGCCGCCGCCCCATCAGCGCCGCCACCGAACTACTTGTTTCCGATCTTTGAGCAGGGGTGGCGTGGCGCCCGCGTCGAGCCCGCCAACACGGACTCGAACTCCCGTACATCGCCTACGCAAGGCGTGCTCGCAAGTAATGCCGACTTGATATGAGTTAATTTACATAAAAACATCGTGTAGGGCTTTGGGGGTGACCCTTACCGCAGCGTTCTCCCTCTGGGACATCTGTGAAGAAGTACGTCTCGACACCGATGCGGGAGCTGGCGTGCTTTCTGGTGTGTACCCAACCCTAAGCCGAGTCGGTGGCGCGAACCACTCCATGTAATCGTTAAATGCGTGGCGCGATCGTGCGGTCGGGTCTCGTCCACCACATCTGGCCGCCTCGTCCCCTGCGGCATCCACGGTATCATGCGGCGCAAAGAGCGGAGTGCCTAGTGGATGCCCCGGCCGGGTAATCTGCAAAAGCAAAAGCGACAATTTACATACAACATTCATTCATTTGGAATGGTAAGTATTGTGCTCGGGACACTTACTTGTCGCGGCCGTGAGACAAGATGTGAGTAGTCTGCGGGGGAAAGTCCGGAAGAGGCGGAATCGCCGCGACACGGTCGCGGCGAGTACTCTCGACGCCTGAGTCAAAGAGGAGGACCTTCTGGGTGAGACAGAGTGATGGTCACGCCCGGCAAAGCTTGGACGGCCCGTGAGGTGCTCGGACCAGAGCGTCGCGTCTTGTTATCACGGTGTCCACCGCCGCGTCCTCGTCGTCTGACTGTCAAACTCCGAGCGAACTCGAGTGCGACTTCTTAGTCTGTGGTGGGCGTACACCCGCTGAACAAAAAGTAGTGCGTCTTATTAAAGTGTCCAAATTAGGGGTTAGATACAAGGGGCATACTGTCATTGGACGATGAGGCCCATAGTGGGCGGTCGATCTGGGGAGGCCGTGGTACAGAATCTGTGAGTCTGGCGCTGGTAAACCTCGGGCCTACGAAGGAGAAGTGCTCCCGGGACCACAGTGTAGTAGTAGAACGCAGCCCGTCCATGGCGCCTCTTTGCCTACCTTGGAGCGGCCTCGCCTGAGACCCTCAGCGTGCCGCGAGCAGCAGCAGAGCCCACGACCACCATCGCACCATCGTGTGCAGCGGCAAAGTTAGACATGTCTGTCGTAAGAGATTTTAACGAAATGTGTTACAGTCCGCGGGTGTCGGCGATAAAGCTGGCGAACTTCGATCGGTCTTGGTCCACCGTGTCCCGTGGCGAGGGCGGGAACATGTACCAACCGAATAGGACTAGCAGTGCGCCTCCGGTGGCGTGCGGAGTCCTCCTCGTCGACCTCGGTGGAGATGCTCGGCCGCAAGCGTCGTTCTGATGTTGTCGGCTGGCTTCGGTCGCGTATCCGTTAAGTTGCAATGAGCGAGTACTAGCAAGTGAACTGGAGCGCGACGCATACGGACTCCATGCTTCTCATCTGTCTTGAGAACACGTGCGGGCCGGCCGGGGTGTCGGTCCACCGGGCGGTTGGTCCAATCCGCCATGCCAATCGGGGCGTCGTGGCGGCTGCTGCGCAGACCCGTGCGAGGGAGGCCGAGGAGGTGCGACACGTCTGCGGCGTGGGAGCCATCTCTCCGCCGGCAAGTGGAGCGTGTGTGTCTCCGGTCTCAACCGGTCCACGAAGCGGTCGGCGAGGACCGTCGTCAGACGAGAACCGTGTGACGTCGGGCCCTCCACGGTCGTCTGCTCCACCATCCGTGAGCGGAATAAGCCGTGACTCGTAAGAATGCCGCACGTAGTGTGTAGCGTCGTTAAAATTCCATTAGCGGTAAGTAAAGAGTCACGAAAATCTTCGGCGACTTCTTTGTGGAACCCAAATGGTCGATCCGAAGAAACTTCGTTCGCACCGAGACCAGCATGTCCCCTGACCTTGACCCTCAACCGGACAACCTAGACCGGTGGGTCAAGTCCACGTCTTTGGTCTAGCAGCTCGGGAGTAAGCGTCGGCCACGCCCAACCCTCGCCATAAATGCCTGCAGTACAAGATGGTTACAAAGCAAATTCATTGTTAGAAAGCAAATTAAGTGGTACCGTTGTAACTAAAAAATTAAATGAAAAGTAATGCAATGTTCCATATTCAAATATTACATTAACGGGGACAACAAATAAGCGGTACATAGAATCGAAAATACATTGACGGGACAACAATTAAGCGTACATAGAATCGAAAATACATTGACGGGGACAACAAATAATTGGTACATAGAATCGAAAATACATTGACGGGGAAAACAATTAAGCGGTACATAGAATCGAAAATACATTGACGGGGAAAACAATTAATCGGTACATAGAATCGAAAATACATTGACGGAGACAACAAATAAGCGGTACATAAATTGCATTATCCACAATTACGTAGCGCCTCGAGACTTCGCCCATATCGTTCCTATCTGGCGTGTCGCCGGCGCCCGACCTTCGCTTCAACATTCGGATGTCCGGTACCCATCGATGCCCTAGAGGGGGGCCGTGAACGATCCATCGACCCGCACCGTACACCTCGTTATGCCACGTGTTGAGAACACTTTGCTTGTAGTAGTAGTGGAGAAGCACAGACGACATATTTGGTGTGTCTCGCTTTCTTCGCAATCACATGCGAGCACGGCAAGTCACGTGAGCGTAACCTGGCAGAGCACTCGCGGTCGGCGGCTCGAGTGCGCCACAGATGGGAAGTCCTCTGCGGTGGGCACCTCTTGACCCGGTCACCGTAGTGCACGTGGTACCTCCGTTCCACGCCACTCTCCGAGGTCAGCGATGTGTGCATGCCTTCCGTGTCTTGTTTGCCATGTACGTAGAGACAACCGTCGAAAGTACGACGGCGATTGTCCGACATACATGCAACGGAGGTCTTGTACCGCTCAACGAAATATCTTTGGGTGCCTAGTAACACACCTCAACAATGCCCACCAACGGAGGCATCTCGCGCCTTTCATTACCCGGTTGTAAATCTCCGCTAGGTTGGTTGTCATTATTCCATAGCGGAACCGCCCTCGTCATGCGAGAATGGACCATTTCTCCAACGGCTCGTGTAAGTATCCAAATTGAAACTCTTTATACTTGCCCTCGCCCACGCCGATGTTTGAATCGTCGGTCGGGGCGCACACAAGGTTGTGGTCATCTCCTTGCTCGTGGTACACCATAGGGTTCCTTGATTAACTAAGCGCCATCCCTTGGATTGATGATTGCTTCTTGGTTAGTTCATCCAGCGTCTTCCAAATGACTTCGAACTTCCTCCGTTGGTTACTGTTTGCCTGACGGCGCTGAACATGTTCATAAGTTCCTTGTTCTGAACCGACGGAAAAATTGGCACCCATGTGCCTCATGCACCACCTGCTCTTGAGTGCCGCCACTTTCTTTGCTCCTGACGTCGGACCCTTGTTGCATATCCACGATCGCCCTCGGCAACCCTCGCATGTCGGTCATGGATGACACATACATCGGAGCGGTCTTGCACAACAATGCCATCTTGACTCTTTCAAGAAACCATACCAGACTCTCCGTGTTTTCCCCCTCCACGAAGGCCAATGCGGTAGGCAGAGAACACAGTTGTTGGCGTCCACCGCGATTCTTTGTTAGAATCGCCCTTATATTTCCTGTGAGGAATGTGTCGTCCATGCAAATGACCGGCGGCAGATCTTGGGAAGGCATTAATGCATCTTGTAGAGGCGAAGAAGGCCATTGCAAGACCCACTTACCCGCCAAGACGCACCATCCGCGGAAACTCCGCAAGGTCGATGACCGTGCAGGGATTCCTACTTGATATTGCCCCGAGCAAGTGTGGAATATTCTCGTAAGAAGCCTCGTATGTCGAACCGTATTTGCAAAGCTGTTCTTTTTGCTCTCCAAGCCTTCCGTAGCTAATCTTGTCTTTGAAACCTCTCCTCCACGACTCGATAATGGATCGAGGTCTGCGGTGCGGATTGTCCATGATCCGCCATAAAACACATTTGCCACCCAAGTGGATGACAGATATGGTGTTCTGCTCGCTTGCTCGGTTAGCGATTATGCTCCGTCACTATGGAACATTTCGATAGTCCTCCACTTCCTTGTATGCATGCACCGCCATGGGCACGAATCAACTACGCACTTCACGTCGTAGTCTTTTTTGCTGGACTTCACTACCCTGAATTGGCGCCGAAGAGACATTGACCAGTACTTCACCGCATCCATCACGGCCTCCTTGTCTTTATATATGGCCCCCTGCGCGACCTCGTTCTCATGATACTCCCATGCATCTCTGTTCCCTTCATTCATTGTCAGGTCTTCGAAATTATATTTAGTCCACGCACCGGGGACAGGCACCTCAGGAGTATTGTCCTCCTCGTCCGAGCGTTCGCCATCAGGGACTTCCTCATCCGCACGGTCCTCCTCCTCCATCAACTCAACTATGTGCTCCACCTCCTCCCCCTCGTCGGCCACCCCCCGCGCCTCCACGGCTGGCTCCTCGCCCCCCTCGATCCCGTCGCCACCGCCAACCTCGCCACCACCTTCATCATCGCGTTGTTGCATATCTCGTATTCCTCCTCCGTAATATCTACCCGACATCACGCACCTCGAGACACCGATGGAGGTACACGTACCAATCTACGGCAACATGAGCGCCAACCCGCTCTACAAGTATCCAACATAGCTCCTCCATGCCGAGGTCGCGTTAATAGGAATCAGCTCTCCATAAAAAAGTCCTGCGCCGCGACTTACTCTCGCTCTAACCCGCAAATTAGGAACACTCTGGGCATCAAAGCTGAACATCCAAATATAAACTCCATCAAACCCAGTATGTCCTATCTCTCGGCCTAGATATGCCTGTATGATCTTTGAAAATCCCGACAAATCGACTCCATTAAATACCTGCTATCTCCCCATCTCCATAGAATATCTGAAAATACAATGTCTCCGACATACGCCTACAACGTCGAGCAAGAAAAAATCATCATTTCTCCACCTAACTACTATACAAATGTCACAATATATTGTCGTCAAATTTTACCCTCTTGATTTATAACAGCTACACGCCATGTTTTTAAATATACTAATTTTTAACGTAACACGGTCATTGACTATAAATAAGTAATTAGATTATCTATATTACATACATAAATATTACATATCTAAAATATTAAATACCGCAAATACTAAATATTAAATCTCTAAAATATTACATACATAAATACTAAATATTAAATCAGTAAACATTGCCTAATATTTCTACTATCCAATCCTAACTAAATTAAATTTCCAAATACTATATTGATTCTCAACATTTCTAAATAATACAATCCTAATATTTCTAAATACTATATTAAATCTCTAAACATTGCCTAATATTTCTATTATCAATCCTAACTAAATTAAATTTCTAAAAACTATATTGATTCTCAACATTTCTAAATACTACATTAAATCTCTAAACATTGCATAATATTTGAACTACCCCATCCTACTACATTAAATTTCTAAATTACTACATTTCTATATTTCTAAATATTACAAAATACTAAAATTTCAAAAAATTTACATATAAATTTACGGACTTACCTTCAAAAAAGCGATGAATATTTTTCCCTCTTTTTCTTCCCACTCTCTTTTTTCCTCTCCTTCCTCTCCTCTTCTTCTCCTCGCTCTCGCTCTCGTGGCTGAAGAACCAAATGGGCCTTATGATGTCGCTTGAGGTATAAAAATACCGCCGATCGCTTTGGGGCCAGACGCCTCACCACCATAGGCGATCACTGCGACGGCCGACGCCAGCGTGTCATGTGCTTTTAATAAGCGCGGCGTTCCGACAATTAGGGCTGGCCTCCGATCGCCTCGGTGCAGGCGATCGCCCATCTTTGAGGCGAAGGCGGTATTTTGAAATTTTTTCCAGGCGACTAGTTCTGAAAAAATGATTAAAAATAAATATTAAATAAAAAAAATTCGCATAGGCCAGAAAGAGTTGATGGGCTTGGAGCCTATCCGTTTTATAAAGAAAAAAACTGAGAAAATTCATTAATCCCGAAAATTGATAAGTAACCCTTAGAAATTAGTTTTTCTAGGTTTAAAGGCTCCCGGGAAAAATTTGGAAAAAATAAGATTTAGCATACTCTAGATGTTCCATGCCCTGGGCTTATTTTCTAACTTTATTCCATGATTAATATGCGTAGAATATTCATTTTTTGTTATTTAAGTAATTCTAAAAATTGCTTAGTAATTAACAGAAATGCTAGAAAATTATGGAAAAGTATGTATGACCCATTTCTCTGTACCATATTGCTAGATTAATTTTCTTAGCATGTTTTTCATGTTTATATGTGCTGGACAAATTATTTCCTGTTATTCAGCAATTCTGAAAATTACTTGGTAATTAACAGAAAACATGAAAAATACTAGAAAAATTTTATATAGCATATTGAAAGTTCCATATCTCTGGGTTTGTTGTCCTAGTATAATTCCATATTGATATATGTTGAAATTTATTTTCGTATTACATGGTAATTCTGAAAATTGCTAAATACTTAGCAAAAAACCATGAAAATTACTAGGAAAATTCTGGGAAATTTTAGTTAATTATCTACTGAATAGATATAGACCAAGCTTTACTGATTGAAGAGTGAGCATGCAATATAATGATTTTACCAGTAGTAAAAGTCATTTTGCATAAATAGAAATACGATGTGTTGGACATCGCAAAGAGGGAACTTATCAAGCTTGCCCTGAATGGCATCAATTTCCTTACCCGGGTAATGAATACTAAGATTAATCTGATAGCTCGATCTTTTCGACCTACTGTTTTCCCAATCTGAAGCTAGTATCCCTGCTCTTCCCAAAAGCCACTAGATATGCGGCGTTGCACCTCCTGAGGCACCATCTCCATATGGACCTAAAGGCCAAATAGTTGATGGAAGATGATTAGGCAGTATTTTTGAAATCCTTGAAGGAAAAATATATAACTAGTAAAGATCCGTTCTGTTGCCAGAAGCACAGTGCGAATGGATCCTCCCGTGCTTTTAGGATATGCACCTGCCACCCCAATATGAGGATACTACTGTAATAGTATCACCATGCTCAGTACTAGAAGTATTTCGAGCTTATATGCATTTGCTAGAAGCAGAAAAACATAATGAACTCCTGGTGAAGAATCATCACGTACTTTCTAATGGAAGTCTTGCAGTACCTGAAGCACATGCAAATACTCAGTAAGCTAGCAATAGTCGTGACCACAAAAAGGGCTAATGGAATAGAGGGGATAAAGGGAAGAGGCAATTCATGGTGGCAAAGTAAAGGTAAAGGGTCATGGACTTCTAGAAGTAATGCTGCAAACCCTGTTTTAGGTATGAATGCATTGACTATTAGTCATACAACTATTACATCCCGAAGCATGTGGTAAGCCTTTACTCAAAATCCACTGGGAAAATCAATAAGACCCAGGGTAAACAATGTTGAATCATACTTCACCGTTCAACTTATTGTTGACACGGATGATGGAAAGTGTGATAATATGATTATTGAAATTATAAAGTTCGAGGAGTCCCAGAAGGACATATATGACTCATATGGAGACCTAGATTAGTCTCCTAATTATTCCTTCTCTTTGCCAATCAATGTCACATATTCTTTATAAGTCTCCTTATCAGTTTAGCCTAGTTCCTGAATGAACATTTGGTCTGCGCTCATGTTGAGCAATTATCATATAAAATTGAATAAATTGATATTTCCCAGATATTAGTTTAATTGTGCTATGTTTGTTCTATATTCTACAATTTGTTCCTGATGCAACAATTGTTTGATTAATAAATCATACTTCTAATATAGAACAAAGTATAATCCGATAAAGGAGGAGAAAATCTGTCTAGAAGACAGTTGTACCATACTAAGTGAATTGGAATTATTATGACTATTGCCAGAAGTGATACTCTCATAGTTGGCACTGGAAGAAGGCCATATTATACCCTGAGTCCGATCGCACTCTCTTAAGTTTTAAAGACATTGGTCTAAACCGTTTCCATATGGAGACAAAGAATGAGGATGGTACAAAATACCTACTCATGACTAAGTTTAATGGGTGTAATTAAAGTGTGGTTAAAAAGCTTCATTCATTCTCCTCCGGGTTAGAGTATCTCCAACAGCTTTCAATAATTTGACTCCCAATAACCCTGGATTGGGAGTTTTCCAAAAAAATTTGTACCTTAAAAAAAAGACATACTTCAACAGTTCCCATTTTTCCTAAAAAATATTTTGACTTGCTCCCGGTGGACCCGGTTTTGCCATCTTTCCGTTGCGTCATTGTGTTTTTTTTTTCTGTTGGCCGTTGCGTCGCCAGGAGACGCGGACTCCTTTTTCTTTTTGATCGACGTCTGCGCCGCCACAAGTCGCCAGGAGACACACAAGATCAAAGGCGCGCAAGTGCCGATGTCCGTCGAAAAGCTTCGTGCGATCCTACGTCTACGCCGCCACACGTCTGGACACGCCGACTGGTTTTGTTTTTTGATCGACGTAGCCACACATTTGGACACGCCGACGGCTTTTGCTTTTTGATCGTCCTTGCTGCAAATTCTTGCTTCCTGGGATCGTACCGCTACTGCTAGGCTTTGAATTGTTTATTGCAATTACTCAACCATTGAGCTTGGCCATCAGTAAGAAATTGAAGGTACTTCTGGCTTGGCTTGGCCATAGATTGAAAAATGTGCTAAAAATTCTTTCTTGGTGACTCCATCATTATTTGCATCGAATTGACCGGGTGGTAATTCCAGCACCATTCGCAGGCTTCAGGTGGCAGACTGCAGCATGAGTCATCGTCCATCCCTCTTCCAAAGACTTTTGGACGAATCGTCGTCGGACGACGATGATGAATTGTTTTTTGCCGCTACTCAAATCGTTCAACATTATTCGCAACCTGCATGAAAACATGGTGGTTATGTCCCCGGACATCAAGTCAAGTATCGGGACAGAGAAGGGGGGCACTCAAGAATGTATCAAGATTACTTAGCAGATGATCCTACATACGACCCAACTGATTTCAGGCGGAGGTTCGTATGTATTCGTTTGGTTACTTTAATTTATGTTATACATTACAAGATTGGTCTCTTATTGTTTTTGGTTGCGCAGGTATAGAATGAGCCGTGATCTATTTTTACGCATAATGCATGCAGTAGAAAATCATGATGATTACTTCGTGCAAAAGAGAAATGCAGCCAATACACTTGGATTAAGTTGCTTCCAGAAGGTCACTGCAGCATTCCGTATGCTAACTTATGGAGTACCAGCGGATGCTACGGATGAGTATGTTCGTATTGGAGAAAGTACTGTCATACAGAGTCTGAGAAAGTTTGTCAAGGCAGTAATTGAACTTTTTGAAGATGAGTTTTTGAGATCACCTAATGAGAGTGATACAGCTCGATTACTTGAAATTGGAGAGGAAAGATGTTTTCCTGGTATGCTAGGTTCCATAGATTGCATGCATGGGAGGTGGAAGAATTGCCCTTCAGCATGGCAAGGTATGTACTCGGGCCACGTGCACGAGCCTACAATAATCTTAGAGGCAGTTGCTTCCAAGGATCTTTGGATTTAGCATGCTTTTTTTGGTTTACCTGGGTCTCACAATGATATCAATGTTCTTCATCGGTCTCCACTATTTGCGAAGTTAGCTGAAGGCCTGGCTCCACAGGTGCACTACAACATAAATGGTCATGATTATAGGATGGGTACTATCTTGCCGATGGCATATACCCATCGTGGGCAACATTTGTGAAGACTATACCAGAACCACAAGGCAATAAGAGGAAATATTTTGCCAAAGCGCAAGAAGCTGTTAGGAAGGATGTGGAACTCGCTTTTGGAGTTCTACAATCCCGTTTTGCCATTGTTCGGGGTCCAGCTCGATTTTGGGATGAAGAGACACTAGGTGACATCATGAAAGCCTGTGTTATTATGCATAACATGATTATCGATGATGAGGCAGAAGTGGACCCTAACGAACGTTTCGACTATGGGGGAGAAAATGTTAATCCTTCCTATGAGCAGCATCCTGATCTTGACGAGTTCATTAGGACACACAAAAAAATTAGGGACAACGAAACTCACCATCAGCTGCAAGAAGACCTAGTGGAGCACCTATGGCAACATCATGCAGATCAATATTAAGTTTTATTTTTTGTTGACACACTGTATTGAATTAAGAGCTTGAATAAATTTGACTTCTGAACTAGTTGAAGATTTTCCAGATAGTACTTGAGAAAGAAAAAATAATTGTGGATGAACCAAGGTTTTTGTGTCAGTTCTCTAGGGATATCCTTCCTGTCTTGATCATGGTCTGTTGATAATAACAAACTAACAACTCATAACAATGCTTGTGCTCTAAAATATGAAAGTATGTTCTTTTGTGCACTTGTGTAGGCAGTCCACTCGGGGGCAATTTCATACATTTGCTACGGCTGTGCTTCAATTGTAAATAACATATGTTACTTCAGTAAACCTGAAATGCTACAAGGGTTGCTCAAGGAAACAAACATATTGTCTCGGCTGGTTTATTGTCTCGGAAGGATCAGCATGTGCTAATCTCATCACTAAAGGTCATTGAGATTCTCATGCAAAAGCTTCCTGATGCTTCTGCCAGTTTGATGCATATACGTTCTATTGCTCAACACAAACACTCTGTTGGACCCACACTTCTGCCAGTTTGAGTACTATTTGCTGTTTAGTAAGAGAATTTGACTGTCCAGAACAGTGATCACATAACACCTGATTGCAGGTATCAACCCAAAAAACATAGACAACATGAGTGTATATTTCTTTTACTCCAGTAGAGCGATTAATTGACAAAGAGCAATAAACTGAAATAATCAACTAAAGGGACTCGTATACATGAGCCAAACATGCTGTAGTCCAGAGTAGAAGTTTTTCCATCAGCATTTCAAGCATATAGTGCTGTTTAGTAAGAGAATTTGACTGTCCAGAACAGTGATCACATAACACCTGATTGCAGGTATCAACCCAAAAAACAGAGACAACATGAGTGTATATTTCTTTTACTCCAGTAGAGCGATTAATTGACAAAGAGCAATAAACTGAAATCATCAACTAAAGGGACTCGTATACATGAGCCAAACATGCTGTAGTCCAGAGTAGAAGTTTTTCCATCAGCATTTCAAGCATATAGTGCTGTTTAGTAAGAGAATTTGACTGTCCAAAACAGTGATCACATAACACCTGATTGCAGGTATCAACCCAAAAAACAGAGACAACATGAGTGTATATTTCTTTTACTCCAGTAGAGCGATTAAAGGGTGGCTGGACATCATGCACTGATATAAAGTATACAGTTTATTTAAAGAAAACATAAGCACTCCCAATTCCATTAAAATCAACACAGCTAACACTAAATCATGTCCAAAATGTCCAAGCCAAGGAGACACTTTTCACAGTTTTTCAAAAGAGTTTGATGAACCAATGGAAGTTTTCTCAATGGATACATAATTAACAAATGGGGCAAGAAGCACAGAAGGTCAATTAAATTAATGGATCATATAAGAAGCTACCTATAAGCAGAAGTGGTATGCGCTGAACACTTAAAAGGAATCAAGTGTCACTGATATTTATGAAGCAACACCCCACAAGCACTCTAAGCTATTTAGAAACACGACGAGCAATGATTTCATTTTGTAGGTTCTTGTAGAACTGTTGCAGATGGTCAGGCATTGAAATAATGTCCATTGTCATAATCCTCTCTTCCTCTAACATTCTCTTCAACTGTAATTCAATTTCCTTTATCTCTAGATTTTTTTCCTCATTTGCAGCCCTCACTTGTTCAATTTGCAGCCCTCGCTTGTTCGATTTGCAGCCCTTATTTGATCTAGCTGAAGTCTCTCTTTCTCTAGTTCGTACGACTGATTGAATCTTTCCTCTTTCTTCTTTTCTTTCTATGCATCATACTCCTTTTTTTTTGCCCAAAAATGCTCAGAAGCCTCCATGTAAGAATCACCTCCACCTCGCCGCAATGCTTCTTTGGCTTTCTTCTTGCCAATTGGTCTCTTGGGGGCATTGGTCTCAGGACATGTATTCTCAATGATAGGATCAGTGCTACTATCAACAACGATTGCAGTGCACCTTCCTGGACTAGAATCCGTGTTTGCCTTTGGTTTTTTATTGGCGGCTTTTTTAATATCCTCCATCTGCTTGCGCTTCTCATGCCACTTTGGTTGATTCCGCAAACTATTCCAGCAATGCATGTATTGGAATGATTTGTGGTCCTTGTCTTCAACTTTAAACAAAGCCAAGGCTTGAACAAGCTGCACATGTCAATGAAGGTAATGTATGAATCACAAAAATAATGTACAGGCCATAATACATAAGTAAAACTTCTCCCTGCTTAAGTGGAATTTTTGGCATACCCAAATACAAACATGTAATCGTACTATTTATTGTTGAGCATGATTTCATATATTGAGAGTTATGCACAAGTTGCTAGTAATACCAGTTCAAATTCTTGTCTTCGGTCCATTTGTATGCATGTCATGTATTTACCATCGGGTATAATTTCAATGCTTGATTTTATAGATCATAGTTACTACAAGTTTTCATGCATCAAAAAAACTATCTAAGAACCAAAATTCATAAGAATTACCTTGTCTTGAAAAGTAATCCCACTTTGCCTTCTATCCTCAATCCTTGTTAGACATCCACAGAACTTGTTCACGTTCTCCTAAATAGATGCCCATCGATGCGATATTGAACTCTGACTCCGATCTGATGCAAAGTCCTTGTTGGTGTTGTAGTAATAAAAAACTCTCTTCCAAAAAGTACCATGAGTCTGATTAGTGCCATTGACTGGATCCATACTAATGTTCAACCATGCTGACACAAGCAATGCATCCTCCTCTTCACTGAAATTTTTCGACCTTTTCTGGTTTGGTCTTGATGAGGGAACAACGGGCGATGGCTGCTGCTCATGCGGGCTACTGAAGTCATCCAAAGAAAAGTTATTGTTGTCCTCACTGATCAAGTTACTATAGTATCCTCCTTCCATTGTCAATACCACCTAACCAATACAACAACATATCAACAGTGAGTTAGTAGTATGAACAAGCACTCAACAAAATGGAAGTTTGGCATTCAACGGCCTGCTGGACAGATAAAGAAAACACATGTGCAAGAACTAAAGTACAACAAGGAACGTGCAGATGAGCACAAAAATGACAGCAATCTTGTAATTATAAATAGCCATAGCCGTTATTATCAATAGATTTTTCGTGTGGAATTTCTACGCCGAAAGGACGCTGCACGGCAGCGAGCTCTGCCGGATTCTCGCTGAGCTCTTCCCAGAGTACCCCATTCCTACAAGGTACAAACAACAATGTTCTGGTTTGGTTGTTGAAACAGGTGCTAGCTACTCCCAGGTGCTTATATTGAAGAATCAACTATAACTATTAAATTTCTTGCAGCCAGAACTAAAAATATCTTTATATCGCGCGCACCTTCATTTCGAGATCAAATCACTATCTAGGTCTTAAATACGTTGCACATCACATTCGCTCAGGAGATAAATATGATGCCCTTATCTGATATTCTGATTATCACTAAACAAAGCATACCTCCACTATGCTTGTTCTGTTAATTACAAGAAAGAAATTACAATAGCAGCAAATCGCTAGTAACTGCGCAAACAAGTACTTCAATCATCTAACTGCTAAGGAACTAAATAGCATCTCACTTCCTGTTAGGACTGAAGTACAGGCCTAAAACTCAGATTTTTTTGTCACTTCTGAAATTTCTTGAAGGCAAAGCAATGACTTTGATAACAAGCGCAACATGCGCGTGCGCATATGCGCAAGCACATGGTGTGCGCATTCTGGCAACCAACCCGTGGCCGCGACGCTGCAGCTCGGCATAGAGCTCCTCCACCCACAGCCTCGGTCCGCTCCTCGTGGCGCGAAGAAAACCCGCGCAGAAGATTTGGCATGGGGGCGAATCGCAGATTGGGAGAGCGGAATCGCCGCGGGAATATGGGGTTGGCGGGGGCTGTTTTTAGGGCATGCGAAGATTTAGGGAGGAAGACGAGGGACTGTTGGACGCGGTGTTTTTTCGATCGAACCCAAAATTACATATTCGGTATGGATATACGGGACTGTTGGAGATGCTCTTATACTATGCACATATAAAACCTGAACTTTATGTTGTGATAAGACCCAGAAATATTTAAAGATCTAGCAGATCAACTGGGTTATCTTGAGTTGAATATTATGAAAAAAAATAATTATAATTCTACTGGCCATAGCATAAAGACTTTCCTAGACCTGAAGTTTTCTTATGCCCTTGTTGTGCTAAAGGAAAGCTCATACTTAGATCTTCTTACCTAAAAAGTTAGGGAAGAATCACTAAATTTCCTGGAGAAAATTTAAAGTGATATATGTGGACCTATTCAGTCCCTGTTGGACTCATTCTAAGAAATTTTATGGTATTGATAGATGTTTCTACTAGATGATCCTACGTAGATCTCTTATCTACTAGGAACCATGCTTCTACCAAATTTAATTGCCCAAGTTATTAAGAGCCTATTTTCTAGAAGAAAGGATCAAGTCTATTTGAATAGGCAATGCTGGCGAGTTTATCTCAAAACATTTAATGATCATTATATGGCTCTGAGAATTAATGAAAAGCATCTCGTACCTAATGGCCACAGTTAAAATGACCATGCAGATTCATTATATTAAAAGGAACAAAACTTATTATATTGCTTGGCCGCTCTTGTAGAACAGTTGGTTTCCCACCAGTTGTTGGGGCCGCGCAGTGCTGCATACTGCGGTAATAATTCAACTCAGAACAACTGCACATTATGAAATTTCTCCTTTGCAAATAGTGCATGGAAAAGAATTAAGTATTTCCTATCTGCATAAATCTGGCTGTGTTGTATACATGCCAATCTCTCCACCACAGCGTACAACCATAGGACCTCACTAGAAATTGAGGATCCACGTAGGTTATGAATCTCCGTCATGTATTAAAATACCTAGAGCTTATGACAGGAGATCTGTACATGACTCGGTACGCTGATTGTACTAAGGATATTTTTCGGCATTAGAGAGAGATAAGTACCACATTAGAGAATGCCGAGTTCTTAGATCCACACACTAGAGAGACCGAACTTGAAGTTCGAAGGATAATAAATCTGCAATAAATAAGCTAATAATCTGCCAAATGCTTTCATTGGTCATAAGGGAGTGAAAGATCTCATATACCTGCAGTATATGCACCTGAAAAAGTGAAAATACCTTAGAAGGATATTGAACCCACTCTCGACCCTCATGATATGAAGAGAGGGAGGCCTCCAGGTGCACGGGACTCACTTCCACGAAGACGTCCGCAGAAGTAGAGAACCAAACAAATGAGAACACTACCCAAGACAGTGGAAGAAGCTTAACCTGATGTTGAGAAAATCCTTGAAGTGAGCCATCCTGAAGATGGTAATATCCCTGAAGATGATAACCCCAGCATTTATTTGCACACGCAATTCCACACTGGGAAGTTGGAACACCTAGACTCCATCGTTGTGGGAAATCACGAGGAGCTAGAAGAAATTAATATAGATATATCCTTGAAGTGATGTAGGAGAAATGAATAAAAGAAAGACTACAATTGTCGACATATATTTGCCTCTAAAATTGCTAAAAGCTGGATCCAGAACCAAAGTCCATGGCAGAGTGCCAGAAGCACTCAAATAAGGTCAAACAAAAGAAGCAATTAAGGTAGCGCTCGCTTAATAAGAGGAAAGTTTTTGGGTCCTGTTGACCGAACATCTCCTAAAGTGTTCCCTGTCAGATCAAATAGGTTTTTCATCCAGAAGAGAAATGAAAATACCCAGGTGGTGAGATATAAAGGCGAGGCTTGTAGCACAAGGGTTCACGCAGAGACCCGACATCGATTACGATGAAATTTATTCTCTTGTAAAGAGTGGAATAACGTTCCAAAATTTAATCACTACTAGATTTTCAACTTTTACCGAGTGTAAAAAATATGTCAGCCATTGCAAAATATCATAGGCCATGTATATGGCTGAGCATAAACCATCGGTAACCTCCCCTCGGCCACTCATGGTCGGCTATTCATGCGATTCCCGACGGTACCCTCGGTTATTAGTTTAACGAAGGTTTTCATAGCACTCGGTAAATACATGGGTGTGAGAGGTTTTTTCTTCGGGTATAGAAACCCCCAGTAATTTTTCACAACTATATGTAGGATTTTTTGGAAACCCCCAGTAATTTCTCACAACTATATGTAGGATTTTTTGTGTAAAAGATGTAAAAATAATTTCAAATCTAGGGACTAACCTCACAACTTATTTGCACCACAATCCTTTAAGTCGAACATTTTTTATCTTCAAATTAGAAATATGTGATGCCTAGGATTTGAACTCACAACCTCCTGAACACAACCTCTCCCTCCTAACCAACTCACCTCAACTGTCTTCTTGCTAGAAGTAAGATAAGTACTTCTTTTAACTCTTGTTCTCATGATGCTTTATCAATTATTTAGTCAAATATATGACATTAAATGGAGAAGTTGTCAACTACAAAGTTGTAGATTTCAATGAGAGCTACATTTTTCATATATACATCATCTTCATCCAGCCTCGTATGAATTTTGCAATAGCCCAGTGTTTGATTTGTACTCTCGCTAAAAGTTGTACACTGCGGCAAATCATTGTAATAACCGAGTGTTATCTTTACACACACACTAAATGTATTTCCACTTGGTGATTGTTTGTAATGGCCGACGGTTAGTATTGCACTCACAGTAATTGTTGTACCCTCTCGGTGATTTCATACTATGACTGAGAGTTTTCAACCAACCGTCAGTTTGTGGTAAACGCCATCGGTAAATCTTCTAATAGTCGTCTGTTTTTGTTCTACCGTCGGAAAAAATATGCATCGTCGGCCACCTTATTTTTTCCCGACGGCCCGTAGGCCATTACATTTCACACTCGGTAAAAGTTAGATTTCTAGTAGTGAATATTAATGGCAGCAAACTTAAATTTAAAAATGTAGTTGATGGATGTAGTGACCGCATATTTATGGGTCACTAAATTCGGATATTTATATGAGAGCCCTTGAAGGAGTCAAAGATCTAGATTCTAATGATCGCAACATGTATAGCGTCAGACTGAAGAGATTGCTATACGGATTAAAACAGTCGGGAAGAATGTGGTATAACCGGCTTAGTGAGTTCCTCCTGAAGAAGGTATATTGTCCATGTGTGTTCATAAAGAAATCCTAGAATGGACTCTGTATCATCTCAGTATATGTCGATGATCGAAATATCATCGGAACCACAGAGGAGATAAAGGAAGTGAGTGCTTTCCTCACGACGGAGTTTGAGATTAAAGATTTGGCTAAAACCAAATTTTGCTTAAGTCTGCAGCTAGAGCATTCCCAGAAGGAATTCTTGTTCACTAGTCTTCCTATACCCGGATTGTATTGGAAAGGTTTAATATGGATAAATCGTATCCTATTTGAAAACCCCCATGGTCGTAAGATCCCTTGAAGTGGATAAAGACCCTTTCAGACCGAGGATGGGCAATGAGGAAGTCTTAGGACCTAAAGTCTCATATTCAAGTTCCATAAGAGCACTCATGTATGTTGCGAATTGCACAAGGCCTGATATTGCATTCGCAGGGAATTCGCAAGCAAGATATAGTTCAGCCCCAACCAGAAGGCATTGGGTTGGTATCAAGACTTTACTCAGATACCTCCAAGGTACTCAAGATCTTGAATTGTTTTTCAGAAGAACCAAGACTTGGCCATGGTGGGATATACGGATGCTGGTTATCTATCTGATCTCCACAGTGCCAAATCACAGACTGATTTTGTGTTTCTCTGTGGTGGTACAACCATTTCTTGGCGGTCTTATAAGTAGACCCTGGTAGCAACTTCTACCAACCACTCAGAGATTATAGCCTTGTATGAAGCCTAACGTGAATGTGCTTGGCTTCGATGTGCGATTAGTCATATCCAGAAGTCATGTGGTCTGAACACCGTCAGCACCCCCACAATTATCATGAAAGATAATATTGCTTGTGTTGCACAAATGCAATTGGGTTATAAGAAGAACAATATCACGAAGCATATTGCTCCTAAGTTATCTGTAACATCCCAAATTTTAGCCTTTTATTTTAGCTAATATTGTTTTATTGCTATTTGTGTTTTTATGAATTTTCTGGATTTATTTGGATTTTTTGAGATTTATTGGAATTATTTCAAATTAAAGTATATTACCTTTTGTCAAGAATTAATTATAAAAAGAGAGGTTTAAAATAAAGTTTTGTCAAAAATATTTTATTTAAGTCCAGAATATCTCAAAGTATTTTTGAGATTTTTCTTAGAATTTTTCTAGTATTTTAATGCCCTAAATAAATCAAATGATTTTTTCTTAATTATTTTTAAAGCAAAAACCCTAAAAATTCCATGTGAACAGTATTGGGCGAGCCCAAAGATGCGTGTGCACGCGTCTGCGGCGTCGTCGTTCGCCCAAATTACCGTTTCTCCGGAGGATCGATCGACCGTTGATCGCAATCCAGCGGACTTCATCAAGTCGCATCGCCAGCCGAACCCTAACGCATGCGAGCCATCGGATTCTCATCAAACGATCTTTATCAAGTGATGCCGATTCAAAACCCTATTCTATCCGGGCCATCGGATCAAGATCGTATGGCTGTCCGTCTTTGTGTCTGAGTCGAACTCGCCGCCGCCGCCGTATTCGTTCCGGACGCTGTCGCCGCCAAAGTTTCCAAATTTCCGCGCCCGTGCGGGGTATTTAAGGCTTGGGGCACCCCTCCCAAGATTCACCACAAGTTGTCGCCTCGTTTCCCTGCTGCATCGTCGCCAGAGGATCACCGAAGAAGTCGCGCACTCTCGCCGGAGTTTTCGAGGAGTTTTCGCCGCATTCCGCCTTCGCCGGGAACTCTTCCGCCGTTTCGAGTGGGGTTCCAGATTCGTCGCGTGTTGCCGTGTCTGCGCCGCCACTTTTTAGTCGCCGGAGGTCGCCGCATCGCCGAATCTGTGTCATCGTCTCCAAGTCCGGCGAAGATTCACCGCCGCGTCACCATCGACGAAGCCGAGCATCACCGACCGTCGGATCACCATTGAACCGTCGTGATCGCGCCGCGTCGCTTCGGGAACCAGTAAACCGCTCAGGTAAGTTCAGCCGTTTGGTCTTGGATGAGCGATCATGATCGTGCCACGTTAGTTAGGGCAACAGTAAATGGCTCGGTAAAGATCTACCGTTAGATCCGAATCGGGTGGCCGTCGCTTCGCCACGTCATTAGATTGAACGGTAACCGTTATATTGGTTTTGAGCGGTCGAGATCGCGCCACGTGTCAGCCGTATCGGCTCAGCCCAGGGCTGACGTCAGCTGACGCCATAATTCGGATTTTCCTTTACAAAAATAATTCGGAATATTTTGATTTTCCAATTTTATGGATTTTCAGGAATTTGAATTTTCCGAGGGCTCGTTCTCCCTCATACGAACTCCGATTGAGGTGATTCAAATTCCTAAAAATTTGTAAAATTGAGATCTATCTAATGGTGATTTTTGTTTGAATTTTTGAGTTCATTTGTTCTTTGTTCTTGGTGTTTATTTGCTATTTCTTCTCGATTCGCGTAGATGTTGAATTGTGCGAGGCTTCGGAAGAGGAATTGGCAACTCAAGAGCAATTTTCAGATCAAGACCAGGAGCTTAACCAAGGTAAGTTGTGCTTTGATCATGTTGCACCCATAGCTAGATTAGTTGCTATTTGGATTTACTTTATTGCATGTTATTTTATGTGTATAAATGATTTCAACCTAAATTTGGGATTAGCTAATGTATCCTTTGAATTACACCCTACATTGCTAATTGTATGCCATAACTCACTTGTCACCTTAGGTTGGTTCACTATAGTTGGTTAATAATGAAATCAACTTGGATGGTTAGAACGGAATAGAATTGCTTAGCCATGCCACGTCATCACATGTATATGAATCATTGGTTATTAATCTTGACTAATGGAATATGGAACAATGATATTAACTTGTGTGTCATGTGTGGTCACACAAAGAGATTGAATTGTTGTGGCGAGGAGGTCACACAACGATGTTGACTTGTGGATAACATGTGGTGCTTGGTAATCAACCGGGGTTGGTAATCACTTAGATTGAGGCAAGTGGTAAGGGCAAGTGTGCCAGGGTGGGCCCGATGGGCAGAGGGTATGTGCAAGTCTTGCTTTGATCAAACCTAAGGACTTAACCTTGCGAGCCTTTGACCTGAGTCAATCATGCAACCACATGTCTGTTATGGGGCAGCCTAGCTGAATAATTTGCAATGTATTAGCTTTGGTACTATCGTGGTGGTGTGAGTCCGGGTGTACGAAGGAAACTCACATGGCGCAAGAGGGGGGGCCCTGTTGTGGTGGTGTAACCCTTCAGTGTTGAAACCTCAGCGGGTAATACTGGGTTAAGGCAGAACATTGTAAAGGCTTTGTTATAATCATTCGCCTGTGTGGTGCATGGTTGTATCATGTGGGTAAAATGCATAACCTCTGCAGAGTGTACAAACTATTCGGATAGCCGTGCTCACGGTATTGAGCAAAGCTCGGGAATTACAGTCAAGGGTTAGTTTTATAAACTAGACAACTGGATGGGATGGCAGGATGCCATGTGGATAATGGAACTTGACTTAGGTGGAAACTTGGTTTACTTGAGAATCACTGAATCTATTTATTGTTATTATTTGTTTTACTGTCTTTTCAATCTATGTATTGTATTTGTTTGTAAATGCTACTTTACTGCAAGTAAACCCTTAGCCATTCCTTTGGAATAAGCCTTGCATATAGCTATGGTAGAAATGCATTCTGTGCACAATTTGTTGAGTGCTTTTGTACTCACTCTTGCCTATCAACAACCAACAACAGTGGAGGAATCATCGCCGTTATTGGAGGAGGACTTTTAGGTGGACACGAGTTACTAGGCCAATCCTTGTCAGTCGCTTGTGGTGTGCTGATGGGACATCTACGTCTTTTGCTATACTTTCCGCTGCATTTGCTTAATTTACTTTCAGTCTAGCCCATGTGGCAGAATAATATAAGTGATCATAAGATCATACACTAGTTATATTAAATAAATGAAGTCTTATTATTCTTATCGTTGTGTATGATTTGATGCTTACTGATGTTAAGCTGTGTGCACTAGCATTGATCCTGGGAATAGTGCGGTAAAACACAGTGGATTCGAATTGGTGAATTCGGGTCCTTACATTATCCTATCCTCTCGAACTCCAGAAGTGCAGTGAGATAAAAATCTTGCACACTAAGTCACGTGAAAATCATGCAGATTTATTCACTAAGTCCTTTCCCAAATCCACATTTCAAAGATGTGTTAATGGCATTAGAATGATAAGACTTAGAGAGATGCAAGGTTCAGGGGGGAAACCCTTGAACCATAACCCTATTGTAATCCTAAAGATCCTAATGTAAATCCTGAAGATTATAAGTTGTACTCTTTTCCCCTTTATGAGTTTTTCTGAAGTTTTCTCACATGAAGATTTTTAATAAGGCAACTAGTGCAACATAAAGTGTGAATGCAATGTACTCTTTTCACCATATATTTTTCCCACTGGGTTTTTGAGTAGAGTTTTTAATGAGACATGTGCATTACGCGGTATTCGCCCAAGGGTGAGTGTTATGAAATAAGAAGACCTAACCGTATTCGGTTTAGGACTCTATCTCTTATTTGTATGGGAAAATCTGAACTCCTCTCTCCCATTGCTATATATATTGGGTGTTCCCATTGTAATCAATTAATCTAATAAAACGAGAGATAATTCCACCCTATATTGTGTGTCCCTTTTTTCTTGCTCTTATGCTTGCGACGATGAATTCTGTGATTGACCACGGATGAACGGCTATGTTTTACAACATTTCTAAGTGTTTTGGCTCCAAGCTTAGTCTAGTTATTGCTGTGCTGAGTGAACCAAGAGACAGGACTTGTGTTAGTCTATTACTCTTGGATCTTAGTGGTCCTAAATGACTTGGAGGAAGTCTAGGTGCGACCTATCCAAAAGGGTTTGTGGAAGGTCACCTGATTGTGAGAGGTTGGGACTCACCTCATTGGAGTTGTGGAAGAGTCACCCTAGTGGACACCGAAGCTACTGCGATTAGCTTTGGAGGAGCTATACTTCGAGAGAAGTACTCTAACGTGGAGTAGGAGGCAGGCTTCGAACCACAGGATAAAATCCTTGTGTCACTTATTCTAATTCTTGCTTTTATGTTTCTTCCCGCTACTCTTTAGTTATCTATGCATATTCATTCTTTCAATTTGTATCTAGTAACTAAGTACTTAAGTAAGAAAGTTGTTCTGTAATTGATTCTGAAATTTTGTAAAGTTGCCTATTCACCCCCCCTTTAGGCCAACTTGATCCTTCAAGCGGTATCAGAGCTAAGTTTACCTTGATAAGCTTAATCAGCTTTGGTAATGGCCGAGGGTAATGGATCTGTAGTTGTTAGTGTAGGAAGAGTACCTGTCTTTGACGGTACAAATTATGCTTATTATAAGATTAGAACGAGATGTTATTTAGAGGCCGTAGGGTATGATGTGTGGAGGGTCCTAGAAAAACCATTGCCTCCACGAGTCATACCCGAAGGGCAAACTGTTTATGGGGATCCTACTCCTGGTGAGATCCAAAATTTACAGTTTCATGCTTAGGCTAGAAATGCAATATTTTCTTGTCTTAGCATAGAAGTTTTTGATAGAGTAAACAACCTCACCTCTGCTTATGATATTTGGACAATCTTACAAGAAATTCATGAAGGAACCTTTGATGTTAAGGAAGAAAAGTATTTTGTTGTTAGAGAAAAATTTGATCAATTTAAAATGTTTCCTCATGAAAATGTTAATGATATGCCCTCTAGGATTAATCCTATTGTTAATGACTTAAAGGTCTTAGAACTAAAATTTCTGATGTTGAGGTGTGCAGAAAAATGATAAGGGTGCTGCCTCGGGCTTATCATAACTTAATCACTTATCTGTCTAATAGTGGTGATCTCAAAAGGCTTACACGTACCGAGCTGCTAGGTAAAATTTCAGCTCATGAGCTCACCTTGCCTGAAAAAGATGCTCCTAAGAAGAAGTCTATTGCTCTCAAAGCTAAGGAGAAAATACAAAACTCCTCCGATGATGAAATTGAAGGGGAGTCTAGTGACGATGAAGATGAGGATGTAAAAAAGTTGGCCCTACTCATAAGAAAAGCCAATAAAATTATGAGAAGGGTTAACACAAAAGAAAAAGGAAGGTCAGTTTCTTATCACTCAAAGAAAAACCCATTCACTAACATTATTTGCTTTGAGTGTAATGAAAAAAGCCACATAGCTGTCCGGTGCCCCAACAAGAGTAAGAAGAAGGGCAAGAACAAGGGCAAAAATGATGAAGAGGAGGAGAAGGTCCACGACAAGTACAAAAGGTGATACTTCAAGAAGGGCTACTCCAAGAAGTACTCAAGAAAAGGAAAGGGAGAAACTCATATCGGGAATGGATCACCAATGAAGATTGCTCCAGTGAAGAATCTTCCTCGGATGATGAAGACACAGGGACAAAAGGGTTGCTGGGTTTGCCTTGGATGAGTTGATTCCTCCTTCGCCTTCATTTCCTCTTTGCCTTATGGCAAGAAATGATGAGGACAAGGTAAATGACTCTCCCTCATATGATGAGCTAGTTGATATAATAGAAGAGCTTAATAATACTTTGCATGCTAAAGCAAATTCTATTAAATCTTTAAAAAAACTATCACTGGCTTGAATGATCAGCATAGGTTGCTGCAGGACAAGTATGATAATATTGCTAAAAATCATGAAAAACTTGTGCTTACTCACAATGATTTGGTTGTTAATCATGCTTTACTTGTTAAAGATCATGAAGATTTGCTAAGTATACATTGTGATCTAGAAATTGATAATGAAATGCTTGCTAGCAAATCAAAGGTTGTTTCTTCATATAATGTATCTATTGCTTGTGATTTGCGTAATAATGAATATGTTGCCTCTAGCTCATCTAGTACTTGTGATGGAAATTGCAAAAACACATCTTGTGCTAAGGAGCTTAAAATTGAAAATGAAGAACTGAAATCTAAGGTAGCAAAATTTGATAAAGGATTAGAGAGGTGCTTCCTTGGTAGTGCCACTCTTGACAAAATCGTAGTTGAGCAGAGGGTCAACTTGGGCAAAAAGGGATTAGGGTATAAGCCTAAGATTTTGCACAAGAAAATTGGATGGACCAAATCTGAACAAAATTTTATCAAGAAGGGCACTCAATGTTATTATTATCATAAATCAAATCATGTGACGAATAACCGTACCAGGGGTACCCCACAGCAAAGTATACATCTATTTCAAGATCACTTTTCTCTCTGCCATTCGGAATTGACGACACGGTCGGCGACAACACAGAGCATCGAAGGAAGTGTTGCCCAAGTCGCCGCCCCTCGCGGATGGGATTATCGCCAAACATTGGTCGGAATTCCCAATGGGCCATCCTGGGCCCAGCCTCAACCAAATGCTCCGCCGGGTCTCGAAAGTTCTCCGCCCTCGATCTAGCCCGCCAAGAAGACTCCGACCAGGCTTTGGGTCCGGCGCCCCCACAGGCTCCGACCCTGACCCGGGTCCGGCGTCTCCGTAGGCTCTGACCAAACCCGAGTCCGACGCCTCTGCAGGCTCCGACCTGGCCTCAGGCAGGAGCCCCAACGAGCTTCTACCCAGCGACCTCGCCACGCCTACCGACGACGGCAGCTGGCCACGCCCCACCGGACATGATGGCTATGATGGGATAGGAGGTTCCTTCCTAGGCGGCCACGGCCGCCAGAGTCAAGCACTGCCTCTTCGCACCGCTTCCGCTCGACAGCCCGGAGGGCAGGCGCGCACCTTCCCAACGGAACACTATCCATTGTGTCTACTGACCTGGCGTGGGGCAAACAGGGACCTGTCAGTCACCAAGGCCAAGGATCGGGACTCCCGGGTGCTGCATACCCTCACCCTTTTTCTAAACTCCCGTGTAACCTGCCCCCTCCGCCTATATAAAGGGAGGCAGGGCCCTCCGGGAAGGGCAGCTCTCTCCAGCTGATAACCAACCCACACTTCGCGATCGAGTCCATCATCTGGCTCAGGCGAACGCTCCTAGCTCCCGAGCCTCCGACCCCTCGCTCCTCTCACTCGGACGGGCGCTCAAGGCCTGTCTAGAGCCCTCGCTTGTAACCCCGTGCAGCCTGCTGCACCCCTATAGCAATACAAACGCCACCACCGCGAACTGGACGTAGGGACATTCGGCCCGAACCAGTATAAATCCTGGACCCCCTGCGTCAAACCATTCAAGGAGAGGGAGCGCCAACCCCTACATCTACAAATTCACTTGCCGGTCATACGAAACAACCGATTTGCTACATGAGGTAGGGCTCCGTCGCCATTATCATCTCCGGATTCCCCGCTTGCCTCCTTGATGGCTTTCTTCACCAACGACGCGCTGCTCAGGTCAAGGGGCGAGATCCGCCCGGCTCCCTCGATTTAAATCGCCACTACGGGGGTGAGCTCGTGCTCGTCCCTCGACCCGTGCCCAGTTCCCTCAGAGCTCGACTCCATCGCCGACGCTCTTTGGCGACCTCCGGCTTAGGGCCCTGCATGGCGACCTCGACGCCGAACCCGTTCAAGATCTTCGCCACTCCCAATGGCGGCCGAGGGCTTATGTCGACGGCCATATCACCCCCATAGGCTCACGGCTCGAGCAATGGTCTGGCTACGCCACCTCCGCCCACGCTCGCTGGAGGTCTCGTCCGGCAATGACTCTAGTTCCGACGCGAACGATTCCCCAACGTGTTGCGCTTCTCGCGAGTGCAACATGGCGGAACAGCAACTGGTCGAACTCCTGTGGACCACGACAACCGCTGCCAGCACGCCAAGCACAAAGCATGGCGGAGGAGGACCTCCAGCTCGCCAGCGAGCTCCAACAAAGCGGCATGAAAGCAACTGGAGGCTCAAAAACCCGGTGGGCGATTTAACTTTAGGTCGACCTAGGCGGCGCCCACTGAGCCCTCAGATGCGTACCCAAGCGCTTGAGGTTCAATGTCAACTCGCCGAGGAATCCGGCGGTCTCCGTACTTCCCCACCGGCCAAAATGTCGCCAGCCGAATGACATCGCTTCATGGCATTCCGAGCGAGGACCCGGAGGCTAAGCTCAAATGCCGAACCTCCGGGGTTGGTGGAGCGTCTTTGCCAGACAAGACGCCCAAGCTTCCGGCTCCCATCACTGGGGCCTCCTCAAGCCACCTAAGTCGTGTAACTCCGCGGGACCAAGGTGAGGTCCAAAGAAAGACGGCGTCGCTCACGAAGCGGCCCAGGCCTCGCGCCTCCGGCTTTGCCGATGCTCGAGAGGCGATCGCAACGTCCGCGACACCATCGAGGCGCCTAGAAGGATGATCGATGAGGCGCCCGATCGCGGACCGCCGGCAATGGCCGGCGGCTAACGCCGCGGCCAAGCCCCTGACGGCCTGGACCTCGGCGTTTGGCGAGAGATCCGCCACGGATTTCCTACCGTTCCACGCAGTCAACATCGCCAAGTACATCATGGGCGACAAACCCGATGTCCGGTAGAAGATTACCGCTTATGTGTTGGGTGGGAGCTACTTGATGATCTCTTTATCATTCAAGATTCTCCATTTATCTCGCGGACTCACCGAGCTCGCTTGAGTATCCGCCCATAACACCATCAGGAGTTGGGCCGACCTGAAGAATCTCTTCGTCGGCAACTTCCAAGGCACTTACAAGCACCCTGGAAACTCCTGGGACTTGAAAGGCTGCAAACAGCAGCTAGGGGAGATGCTCCGGGACTACATCCGGTGCTTCTCCCAACAATGCAATGAGCTCCCCGATATATGCGACGCCGATGTCATCGGGGCATTCATCTATGGCACCACCTCCAAAGCCTTGGTCCACAAGCTGGGCTGCGCCAAGCCCCGAACCACCAAAGAGCTCCTAGACATCGCCACCAACCACACCTCCGGCGAGGAGGCCGTGGGGGCCATCTTCGACAAAGGGAAGGCCAAGCGCGAGTCCGGCACCGAGGCCGGTGCCCCTTTCGACCGCTCCGACAAACGGAAGCAGAAGGGGAAGCAGGGCCATGAAGGCCACGTGGTCGCGGCCGCCGACCACCTCTGCTAGCGGCGAACCTGAAGGTGGCGAACACTTCGAAAGTGATGGACAGCCCGTGTCCGCATCACAGGTACCCCGTCAGGCACAAGTATAGGGACTGCGAGACCCTGAAGCGCTTCATTTCTGGAGCCCCCACGCAGAGCAAAGGAAAGAAGCAGGACCCGGCACTTGATGCCGGGGACAAGGGGGCGAACGCTGAGTTCCCGGAATCCGACGGCTGCCTCATGATCTTCGGCGGGCCGGCTGTTACTGCCGATAGACGGCGTGAAGGTTGTTTTCCGAGAGGTCCATGCGGCGGCGCCGCCGCCCATGTACCTCCGGTGGTCGGAGTCGCCGACACGCTCGATCGGGCGACCACCCCGACCACGCCCCGCACCCGGGAGATATCCCGGTCGTGGCCCCCTGCCAGGGGACAAAGCGCTGCCTAAGGTGCTTATGGACGACGGCAGTAGTCTCAACATCCTGTATGTTGATACTTTCGACGCCATGGGGATCCCTCGCTCACGTCTCCGACCAAGCAAGGTGCCCTTCCACGGCGTCGTCCTAGGCCAACAGGCCTACCCACTCGGGCAGATCGACCTGCCCGTCACCTTCGTGAGCCCGGACAACTTCCGCACCGAGACCCTGGTCTTCGAGGTTGTGGGGTTCCCAGCTCCTACCAAGCCATCATGGGAAGGCCATGCTACGCCAAGTTCATGGCGGTCCCTAACTACACCTACCTTAAGCTGAAGATGCTAGGGCCGCGGGGAGTTATCACCATGGCCGCATCCTTTCAGCTCGCCTACAACTGCGAGCGCAGCAGTTACGAGCTGGTGTCGACACTCATTGCATCCACCGAGCTCAAGAGCCTCCGGAGGGAAACCTCTGGATCCGCCCCCGACTCCAGCAAGTCGGGGCCGGGATCCTTCAAGTCCACCGAGGATATGAAGGAGGTCGTGGTCGATCCCGAAGACCCGGCCAAGACCGTGCGCGTCGGAGCCACGCTCCCCCCCAAATAGGAAGGCGTGCTCGTCGACTTCCTCCACGCCAACCGGGATGTCTTCGCATGGAAGCCCTCCGACATGCCAGGCATCCCGAGGGAGGTCGCCGAGCACTCCTT
This sequence comes from Guadua angustifolia, assembly GCA_036346375.1. NCBI lineage: Eukaryota > Viridiplantae > Streptophyta > Magnoliopsida > Poales > Poaceae > Guadua > Guadua angustifolia. Next base: position 13,908,846 of record CM070510.1, on the reverse strand, counting down.
GAACATCCGACCCGGCTCAAGGCCGGTCATCCAGCGCTTGCGCCGCTTCGACGAGGAGAAGCGCAAGGTCATAGGAGGGGAGATCGCCAAGCTTCTGGCCGCAGGGTTTATAAAAGAGGTACGCCACCCCGAGTGGCTAGCCAACCCTATGCTTGTAAAAAAGAAATCCGGGCAATGGAGAATGTGTGTTGATTACACGGGCCTGAACAAGGCATGTCCCAAGGACCCTTTTCCATTGCCTCGCATTGACCAAGTCGTCGACTCCACTGCGGGGTGCGAGTCTCTGTCCTTTCTGGACGCCTACTCGGGCTATCACCAGATAGCAATGAAAGAGTCCGACCAGCTCGCAACCTCTTTCATCACTCCGTTCGGCTCGTTTTGTTACGTAACAATGCCATTTGGTCTGAAGAACGCGGGTGCTACATACCAGCGATGTATGCAAACGTGCTTCAGCGACTAAATAGGTCGTAACATCGAGGCGTACGCCGACGACATCGTCGTTAAAACTAGGAAGGCCGATGACCTTGTCGCCGACTTAGAGGAGACTTTTGCGAGCCTCCGGCGGTTTTGCATTAAGCTCAACCCCGAGAAATGCATTTTTGGGGTCCCCAAGGGAAAACTACTCGGCTTCATCATCTCCGAGCGTGGCATTGTCGGTGTTTCGTATAACCGGCAAGTAAATTCGTAAGTATAGGGGATCACGCGCTCCCTCTCCTCGAATGGTTAGACCAATGAAGCCTCAGATTTATACCGGTTCGGGCTGAATGTCCCTACTTCCAGTTCGTGGTGGCGGTTTGAATTGCCCTGAGCTCGGAGAGCAAACAGAGATTACAAATGGAGGCTAAGGACAGGCCCTTAGCACTCGCTCGGGAAGAAGAAGTCGGGAGGGCTTTCCTAAGCCTGGCGCCGACCCGGGTCGGAGAACCCTGAGCGATCTAAAGGGGCGGTGCCAGTGAACGAACTCGCGTGAGTGCGTGTGAAGGAAAGAAAGAATCTATCCCCCTCCTCCGAGGGCCATGCCTCCCTTTATATAAGCCGAGGGGGCAGGTTACACGATGATTTGAAAAAGAGACAAGGGAATGCCCCGTCCGGGCGTCCTAGTCTTCGGTCATGATGACGGGCAGGCTCTTCGTCTGGGCGACCTGGTCTTTGGTCATGACGATCGACAGTGCTCAGCCGCTGGCCCCATACGGGGGTGGGTAGGCACAACGGCGGCGCTTTTCGGAGGGCGATATCTACCCTCCGAAGCGCTCGACGCCGACGCCTTGAAAAGATGGGTGTTACCGAGGTCGCCCTCTGTTGCCTTTTGGAAGGAACCGCCCGCCATAATATTATCATACGTCCATGCGACAGCGGCCCGCCAAGGCGAGATCGCCGACGCGGCGTAGATTGTGGGGCCGAGGTTCGGGGACTCCGGTCTGCCCTCGGTCGAGCTTGCGAGTACCGGCGCGGGTCGGGTCGGAGTAGGTGCCAGCAGAGGTGTCGGCCTTGGGTCGGTCGGGGCCGTTGGGTGCCTCCTACCCGAGATTCGGCAGCAACCCCCTTCCAGTAAGGGACGAGGGCCATGTCGGTTTCACCTTTCACCTGACCGAGGCTAGATAACTTCGAGAAATGCGATCTTGAAATAGATGTATACTTTGTCAGGTACCGAAACGCGAGCTGCCTCGAGGGACCTTCCGCTTTAAATCCGTATGATCTTCTCGATAGCGTGACACAGCGCAAAGAGGGAACAGGTCTTCCTGGAGAAGGACATCCTGATCGGCCGAGTCCAACCGATCACAGGCTGATTGGCAAGACGAAGCGCATCTGGTGGGTGAAGTTCGAGCCCCGAAAGCGTGCTCGGAGAGCTGGCTCTGGGGTTACACAGCCAAAATGAATCCAACGAGCTGGTCGGAGGGCCCTAATGCGCCACCGCTGCTCGGTCGGGACGCGCCGCGGTGGCTGGGAGGCCCGATGCCTTCGCGAGAGGTTCCGGTTCCCTGGCTTGTTTTAACGTCCGAGCTAGACGCGTAGTGCTATTTTTACGCCGTAGCCGGGCGTGTGGCTATTTTTACGCCGTAGCCGGGCGTGTTAGGCGGCTTTGGTTTAACGCCGAGCTAGGCGGGGGCATCCGTCTCAAGTCCTCGCTTGGCGAGGTGATTCTGCAAGAGGAGAGGCCGCCGATCCCACGATACGCCTGGCCCGCAGTGTGGGACCCGAGGGGTGAGCAGCGTGTTTGCCACGCCGGCCAAACACCGTGCTCGTGGAGCTACAAACGGGTTATCCGAGTGGGCCCCGAGGTCGGCGACCTCCGAGCGACGATCCTCGCGCCGGTGTCTCGACCACTGGGGCGACCCATAAAAACCTTTCTTTACTCAATCTCAGATCGGACCCGAAGTCGTTCAGAATTCCGGGAGCAATGGTCGCTGCCCTTTCGGGCTCCATGAGAGTTTGAAGTATGGTCTCGACGCGAAGCTAAGGCGATTGGGTCGTCCGCCAACCCAACTAGAGACCCACCGAGGGTTCGCCTTAAAACTTGCCCTCGCTCGCTTTGCCTTCGCCGGGTCACGAGGATCCATCTGTGGATCCTGCCTTTGGGACCCACGCCGATCTTATTCGTCAGCATTCAAGCCTTCTCGCCACTCGAGGCCGCGAAGTTCTGGGTGGATTCCCGCCTCGGGTCGGTTTGAGCCGAACTTGAGGCGGAGATTAAAGGGTCGCGGCATTTCGCCTGAGCGATGCCGATGTCCTCGCAAGCATTTAATGTGCGTATGGAATTAAAATGCGAAACAGAAATGATCGGGGCGTATGTCTTACCAATGGCTTGTCGTGGGCGCTTAGACGGACGCCTGAAGCTTTGATCGGCAGTGATCGGCCGATATGTATCCAGCCCAGATGCAGACGTGATTCGTGGGCACCAGAATGGGGTGAATTTTCCCACCTTTCGCCATCATCGCTTCCCTTACTTTCGCGATTTCCACTCCCCGCAAAATGTCGGGATCGACCGAAAGGGTTACCATCGGGGGAACCAAATGGCAGACCGGATTGCCTGACTCGCATGAGTGCAGGAACCTTAGGTATGCGTCGCTCATCCACATTTGCACAGGAGAGGAATATTCCCGACCGATTGGGGGCCGCTCCGCATGGGTATTTCCTCCTTTCGCAGAGCACTACTTCGCGATCAGCACTGCATGGGCGAGGCCGAGTGCTTTCTGCTGAGGGGGTTACCGCTAGGAGGACCATGTAGCCGACGGTCACCCGACCCGTGAAAGTGTGTGAGCTTGCAGCCCCGAGCGATATGTGGGGACTCGAAGTGGAAAAACGAATACAGAAAAACTCTTAAGGAAAAGATCGCCTTATCTTTTATTTTAGATGCGGGAGGTGTTGCGGCGGCCGAGACCTTCACTTGGGGCCACCGTGGCCTAGTCAGATGTCGCTAGCATCGATCGCCGTCGCAACATCGCGTCTGTCTTAAACGAAATCGAAGCGGTCGCGTAGGCTGCCTCTTACGGTCAACGATATTCTTTCACCTCAACCGCCACGCCGCATTTTAATGCGAGACGGGTGCGGACGAGGCACGCCCCGCGCGCGGACGTCAAACTAATGCCCGCGCGACGCGGCGCCCGGGACGACTCCACTTCGACCACTCCGCCCCGGCCCTATAAATATGGTGCGGAGGGAAAGAGCCATTATGTGCAGTTCACCCTCCGCCTTCCTGTTCTGCTTGTGCCCTTCGTCCAAAGAAGAGGAGAAGGATCAGAAGGCAAGGGTGTTGATGGCGAGTGGCGGCGATGATCGAGGGCCGCAAGCGGGAGGCGGCCATGACCTCTCGGTCGGGCTCCAAGAGATCCCAGATGCGATCCGCTGATGCATACGTAGAAGGAGGGCTCATATTGCCCTCGTCGATCTTCCGCATCCAGAATCCTCGTTCGGAGTGAGTCTTTTGTTCGTCCTAGCGATGGCTCCGATCTTCCTCTTTGTTGCTAATGTTGAACTGCTTGTTGTTTTAACCAAATATGTTGGCTCGGGTTCGCGAACCATCTCGCTATGCTCGCGCCGCCGCCTAGCTGAGGGGTGGACGCCATCGCTTTACGACGAGGGCGCGGCAGCCAAGAGATGACGGCCGCTACGACGCGGCCGGATGCTTCCTTAGCGCCTCAGCGCCACTCCGCCCGCCGGGCGGAAGTGCTTGCTCAGCACACGGACCTAATCCGCCGAGGGGAGCCGGGCGAAAGCGCGAGGAGGTGGCGGCGAACAGGCTCGGTCGCCGCCCTCGAGGAGGGGTTTCGCACGGGCGCCAAGACGCTGCTGTCGCAGCCGCCCGGCCGAGGCCGCCGTGGAGGACCTCAACCGATGTACGCAGAGCAACTAGCCTCGCGGAAGGGTCTCCTTTCCCTGCTCTGCCTAGCCTTCGAGAACATGGCCAGGAGCCTAGAGTCTCTGGGGGTGAGGCTGCCGGAGCCTTTGAGCTTACTCCGCTGGATACGCTTTCCGCTTTAACCAGCGGCCGACGCTTTTTCCGACTTGCCCGTGCCTCGCGGAGCGTTCGCCATGAGGTCGGCCTGCCCCGCCGCCGCTGTTGGAATACGATCGGCGTCAGCGCCACCGCTGGCGCGCCCTTCACCCGATTGCAACCGTTGCTGGGATTGAGGGGGACGCGGACCAAGCGCGGGCGAGGGTGCGGCCGGCGGCGGAGAAGGTGGCCGAGCTGGGCGACGTCTTCGAGAGCAGCGACAGCTCCGACGACAACACCGCAGAGGGCGACGCCTGAACGTAGCCTGGAGATGGCTCAGGCTCCCTCCCTGCCTCTTTTCTTCCTTTCTTTTTTGTAATATTCGCACACCACACAGCGCAGCTTTTGGGGATTTTGCCTTATATTACGCGTTTTCTTCCTTCGCGACAAGCGCTTCACTAGGTGACCGTAGACTTTAGGAACCTCCCGAGGTTATGCGGGCGTAGGGCCAGGACGCTTTGAAGGAGACGCAAAAGTCGTGGCGAAACCGCCGGCCCAAAGGCGTGCTCCAAACCGACAAAGGACCGCCTCGCATGGTCATCTTCCGCTCTCAGAAACGCCACTTGGTCTCAGAGCCACCGGCGAGGGCCGTAGCATTCTTGGCGAAATGAGTTACCATTAGGGTGGGTCACGCTGTCCGGTTGGTGCGCGATCTCGTATGTCCAGCAGTAGGCGCCCTTCGAGCGACGCCGATGATCGGGTGTGATCAGGCGCCGGCCGGCCCGGAGGTTTGGCCAAAGTTGCGTAAATAAGGATAAAGTTTTAGGATAAAATTGCCTTAACTTTTCAATATTCCATGCGCTGGGCACAACGCTGTTGCCGGGCGTCTTTGAGCCGAAGGTACCGGGTCAGAGGACTTCCACGACGGTGAAGGGTCCTTCCCATGGAGGGGACAGCTTGTTCCTGCCGACGTTGGACTGGACCTGGCGTAAAACCAGGTCACCAACATTGAAGGACCGTCCGCGACTGGCGATCATGATAACGCCGCAGCTGCTCGCCGATATTTCTGGCCGATCGCAAAGGCCACATCGCTACGCTTCGCCGAAAGCCGGTCGATGGCATCTTCTTGCCGCGCCCCGCGCAATCGAAAGCTTGCGATCGTAAGCGCCAGAGTCCAAGTCGGTAGGCAAAACGGCTTCGCGCGCCATACCGTAAAGAATGGCGTGAACCCGGCCGATCGGGTCGGCGTGGTCCGTAGGCTCCAAGGCGACGGAGGGCAGCTCATTGCCCATCGCCCCGCTGACTTTTCACCGATCAAGATCCGCGCTTTAGCCCTTGGAGGATCATGCCGCTGGCCGCCGACCGCCATTAGTCCGCTGGATGGGCCATGTACCCGCCGACGCGATGTTGAAGTCGCCACGTAACTCGAGGAATTCTTTCCTCGTGAATCGCGTACATTATCGGTGATGATGGAGTTAGGAATCCAACCGATAGACGATGTCGCTAAGAAGAAGGCCGCCGACAAGTAATGGTGGCGACCGGTTTAGCTTCTATCCACTTGGTGAACTTGTCCACCGCGACGCAGCGTGTGTCAAGCCCCCGGCGCTTTCTTAAAGGGTCCGACCAGATCAAGTCCCCAAACGGCGTAATGGCCATGTAATAGGATCGCTTACGTGGCTTGCGCGAAGATGTGTCTGCGAGCAAAGAATTGGCACCTTCGCAGTGCGAACAATCGCTTCAAGATCGCCATCGCCAAGTACAAGAAAACCTTGGCGAAAGGCTTTGCCCACGAGGGACCTGTGGGGCGGCATGATGTCCGCAAATCCCAAGTGGATGTCCAAAGCAAGAACAGCTTCCTTAGTTCGCCAGATGCACTCGAGGACCTCGGAGGGGCTTCTCTTGTAGAGGTCTTCTCCCACCAAGACAAGGATTTCGCCTCGCCGAGCGAGGCGCCTGGCCTTGTGGGATCGGCGGGGAGCGATCCGCTTGCTAGTTTGCTGATGAAAGGTTTCTCCAATGAGTCGGCGAGCAGGACGCCGTGGCTCGATTCAGAAGGCTCCGACTTTGAATTCTCGGCAGTCGGAGTGGGCGCATGCTGAGGGTCGGCCGGATGTTCAGAGGGAGAATCCAGCCGAACGGTGGGCTTGTAGAGGTCGGAGACGAAAATCCCTGACGAATCGGGTCCCCTACCGAAGCCGATTGGCAAGTAGTCGGCTTCCCCATTGTAACGGCGGTAACTATGGTGAAGTTCGAAACCTTTGAACCTTTCCTCCAATTTACGTACCTCTCGGCAGTATGCCGCCATACGACCGCCACGAGGTTCGAAGCCTTCATGACTTGGTCGACGACAAGCTTGGAGTCGCTGTGCGTACGAGACGGCGGCGCCGAGGTCGGCAAAGAATCCGGAGACCATTGATGAGTGCTTCAGATTCGCCACATTGTTGGTGGCGCTAAAGTGCAACCGAATCGCAGATCAAGCTTGTTTCCAAGTGGAGAGATGAGGACGACTTCAACACTGCCCGCTTTTTGGTGTAGGACCCATCAAGCACATCGTCCAAGACTGGGTCTTGGCGCGGTGGCGCTGGGCCTTCGGGTCCACTCGAGACGAAGTCGGCTGTGGCTCGCGACTTGATGGTCGTCCGGGGACATACGATATGTCGGGGCCGCTTGAGCTCGAGAGCCCATTTGGCTATTCTTCCAGAGGCGCCGCGTCATGAATGATCTCACCGAAAGCAAAGATGGAAGTTACCACGAGATCGGATGTCAGGAAGTAGTGGACTAGCTTCCTCTTGGCGATAAGCACCGCCAGAGAGCAGCTTCTGCACCTGAGGGTACCGGACCTTGGACTCGGAGAGTACTTCGCTGATGAAGTATACCGTCGCGCACCTTGAGTACGCGGTCCGCCTTCGCCCGCTTCCAACGAAGCGCCGCTAACGACTTGGGTCGGGCGGCGATGTAGACGAGGAGCGACTCTTCTAACGCTAGCGACTCAGCACCGGGCGTGGTTAAGAATGCCTTCAATTGATTGAGGGCTTCCGCGCGCCTCAAGGCCCGTATGAAGTGGCCTGACTTCTTCAAGAGCTTATAAAGTGGCATTCGCTTTCGCCGAGGCGGGAGACAAACGGCCAGGTCGCTTAGGCATCCCGTCACTCGACCCCTTTCTGGTTGTCTGATCGACCTAACTTCATGATCGCGCGATCTTCTCCCGATTGGCTTTGATGCGCGCCAGAGATGATGAAGCCGAGCAATTTTCCTTGGGGACCCAAACGCACTTCTCGGTTGAGCTCGATGCGAAACCTTCTGAGGTTCGCAAAGTCTCCTCTAAGTCAGCCGACAAGGTTGTCAACCTTCTTAGTTTTGACGATAATATCATCAACGACGCCTCGATGTTACGCCCGATCCGTCGTCAAAACACGCCTCGCATACATCGCCGGTATGTAGCACCTGCCGAGACCGAACGGCATCGTTACGTGCGTAACGAGTTTAACGGAGTGATGAATGAGGTCGCGAGTTGGTCGGACTCCTTCATCGCTATCCGATGGTAGCCCGAGTAGGCGCCCAGAAAGACAGGATTCACACCTCACGTGGAGTCGATAACTTGGTCGATGCGGGCAATGGAAAAGGGTCCTGGGACATGCCTTGTTGAGGCTCGTGTAATCAACACACATTCTTCATTGCCCGGACTTCTTTTTTACTAGCACAGGGTTGGCCAGCCATTCGGGGTGGCGGACCTCTTTTATAAACCCTGCCGCCAAAAGCTTGGCGATTTGTTCGCCGATGATCTTGCGCCTTTCTTCGTCGAAGCAGCGTAAGCGCTGGACGACCGGCCTTGAGCCGGGCCGAATATTCAAGGAGTGCTCAGCGACTTCCTGCGGGATGCCTGGCATGTCAGAGGGCTTCCATACGAAGACGTCCCGATTGGCGCGGAGGAAGTCGACGAGCGCGCCATCCTATTTGGCAGGGAGCGTGGCCCCGATACGCACGGTCTTGGTCGGATCTTCGGGATCGACCATGACCTCCTTCGTATCCTCGGCGGACTTGAAGGATCCGGACCCATACTTGCTGGAGTCGGGGGTGGATTCCGAGGTCTCCTTCAGGAGATTCTCGAGTTCGGTGGACGCAATGATCGCCGATGCCAACTCACAACTGGTTTTCTCACAGTTGTAAGCGAGCTGAAAGGATGCGGCCACGGTGATGACTCCCCGCGGCCCCGGCATCTTCATCTTGAGGTAAGTGTAGTTGGGGATCGCCATGAACTTGGCGTAACATGGCCTCCCATGATGGCGTGATAGGAGCCGTGAAACCCTACTACCTCAAAGGTGAGGGTCTCGGCGCGAAGTTGGCTGTTCTCGGGTTATGGGCGATCGATCCGCCCGAGCGGATGGGCTTAGCGATCAGAACGATGCCGTGGAAACGCCGCCTTGCCTCGGTCGAAGACTTGAGCGAGGATCCCTGTGGCATCGAAGGTCTCAACATATAGGATGCTGAGGCCGCCGCCATCCATGAGCACCTTGAAAGGCGCTCGTCCCCCACAATGGGGGACACGACTGTAGGGTATCTCCTCGGGTGCGGAACGTGATCGGGTGATCACTCCGGTCGAAGGTGATCGTGACTCCGACCACCGGCAGGTACTTGGGCACACGGAGCCACATGTGGACTTCGCGAATGCAAGCTTCGCGGACGCTTTGTCGGCGAGCTCGTTGGTCCGCCAAAGATCATGAGGCAGCCATCGTTTCCGGGAACTCTTCGCCGCTTCCTTGGGCTCAAGATTCGGTGCCGAAGTCGCGCTTCTTCCCTTTACCCCGCAAGGGAGGTTCCGAGATGAAACGCTCAGGTTTCGCAGCCTCAGACTTGTGTTTGACGGGGTACCCATGATGCGGATATGGGCTGTCCATCAATTTTTCAAAGTGGTTGGGATCCTGACGCACTCGCCGCTTTATGGCGTGGTCGATTCTGTGCGACCACAGGTTCGCGGTTCCGCTTCCTTCCGCTTTTCTTGTCGGCGGTCGGTAGCATCTGGCCGGGGCGGCCTCTCGCTTGGCCTTCCCCTTGTCAAAGATAGCCCCAACAGCCTCCTCACCGGAGGCGTGGTTGGTGGCAATGTCGAGGAGCTCCTTGGTGGCCTCGGCTTTGGCGCACCGACCTTGTGCACCGTGGCTTTCGACGAGGTATCAGAGATAAACGCCCGACAACATCGGCGCTTGTGATGTCGTGGAGCTCGCTGCATTGTTGGGAGAAACGCCAGATATAATCCCGAGAGACTCCTCTACCGGCCGCTAGTAGCTTTTGAGATCCTGTGAGTTCCCTAGGCGCTTAGGTGCTCCGAAGTTACCGACGAAGACGCTTTAAGTCACCCACTTTCTCATGGTGTTCGGGCAAATACTCGAGCCATGCTCGGGCGAACTCAGCGAGGTAAATGGGAGGTACCGATGACGAAGAGATCGTCTCGTGGTGCCCCCACCCTACATGCGAGCCGAAAAGTCTTCTAACCGCATATTGGGGTTCGAGGCCCCAGGTACTTGGTTATGTTGGTGGGGCCTCGAATCTGGCGGGAAGTTCGCATGGCGGATTTCTGCCAACGCCGCGCCCCGCACCATCGGGCTCGGCCATGGCGGCGGCGGCGACCGCTATCCGCGACTTCGGGATCGATCGCCTTGCCGTCTGCTTTCTTCGGGTCCCCACAAGGTTGCTAATGTTGTGGCTTTCGCCGTATTCACGCACCGGTGCGAGAGGCTCGGGCCGCTGAGGGCGGCGCCATGGCGCCCGGGCTGGTCTGGGGCGGCAACGCGGTCCGGGTGATCGGAAGAAGCCCCCGAGCGTATGAAACGGAAGGTCGTACATGCCGGATCGCGAAGACGCTTCTACCACCGGAGGTTCCGTAGGTGGCCTTAGCCCCGGATCCTCCGCTCGGGGATGCCGCTGGCAACATTGCCGCGGCGGCGACATTCTCGCCGCACGAGGGAAGTACGAGGTCGTGTGACCCTCGCCACCGCCGTTGAACTCCCAAGGCGGCGCTGCGCAGTAGGTGCATGCGGCGACCAGCTTGCCTTGCTCCAGATCGGTTCGAGTTTGACAAGCTCACCTCTTGAGCCTCCAACCGCCAAGGCGTGCTTGCACGGAGTCTCCGTGGCGGGCTTGGAGAGCCTCGGTGCGCCACACGATTTCCACCTCCCGCTCGACACGCCGAGCGCCGGTTCCCTGGCCGACAGAGGTAGTGGTCGGGCGCCCGGCCCGCCATGTTGCACTCAAGAGGGTACAACACGCTGGAGGTGTGCTCCGCCCGAGCCGAATCGAGGCCGGAGGGGCTCTCCAGCAGATCGTAGATGGAGGTCGGCAGACGGCCGACCGTAGCCACGAAGCGCGAGCCTGTGGGGGGTGATGCCGCCATGTGCGCAGGCTTGCAGGGACCGCTACTAGAGGTAGCGTGGTGGTAGACGGACTCCCACCTTGGGGCCCGCGCAGGGTCCCCAAGCCGAAGGTCACCGAGGGTGTGGATGATGGAATCCAGGCTCGAGGCAGACGCTCGCGCCTGGACAGCGGCGGGGATGAGCACGAACTCTCCCGCCGGGATGGTGATGAAGTTGAGGGAGCCGGTTGTTCCAAATTTCTTGACACAGTATGCTTCGCTTGCGGTGAAGAAAGCCATCGAGGAGAAAAATGGGAATCCAAAGATCGCGAAGGTGACGCGCGAGCTCCCTTACCTGGCGCGCCAACTGTCGGTGTTTAGTATAACCGGCAAGTAAATTCGTAAGTATAGGGGATCACGCGCTCTCTCCTCTAATGGTTAGACCAATGAAGCTCGATTTATCATCGTTCGGGCTGAATGTCCTTACTTCCAGCCAGGTGGCGGTTTGAATTGCCATGAGCTCGAAGAGCAAACATAGATTACAAATGGAGGCTAAGGATGTGCACTTAGCACTCGCCGAAGAAGAAGTCGGGAGGGCTTTCCTAAGCTCGGCGCCAACCCGGCTGAGAACCCCGAGCGATCTAAAGGGCGGTGCGTGAACGAACTCGCGTGAGTGCGCGGTGAAGGAAAGAAAAATCTATCCCTCTCTTCCGAGGGCCCCGCCTCCCTTTATATAAGCCGAGGGGCAAAGTTACACGATGATTTGAAAAGAGACAAGGGAATGCCCCTGTCCAAGGCCCTAGTCTTCGGTCATGATGACGGGCAGTTTCTTCGTCTGGGCGACTGTCTTCGGTCATGATGACCGACAGCTCAGCGTGGTCCCATACGGGTGGTAGGCACAACGGCGCGCCTTTTTCGGAGGGCGATATCTCGCCTCTCGAAGGCTGCCGACGCCGACGCCTTGAAAAGATGGGTGCTTTAGCCGAGGCCGCCCTCTGTTGCCTTTGGAAGGAACCGTCGCCTCTAATATTATCGTACGTCTGCGGCGACAGCGGCCCGCCGGCGCGAGACTGCTGACGTGGTAGAGATTATGGGGCCGAGGCTCATGGGGACTCGGTCGGGCCTCGGCCGGAGCTATGAGTACCGATCGCAGGTCGGTCCGGAGTAGGTGCTCTGCAGAGGTGTCGCCCTGGCTCTGCTGGGGCCCGTTGCAAGGCGTCGACCCGAGATTCGGCAAAGAACCCCTTCCAAAGAAGGGACGATGGCCATGTCGGTTTCACTTTTCACCCGGACTCCGAGGCTAGATAACCTTGGAGAAATGCGATCTTGAAATAGATGTATACTTTGTCGTGGGTATCCCCGTATGGGTATTCGTCAGGCATCGAGGCTAACCGCGAGAAGATCTCCTCTATCGTGAAGATGGGGCCGATCAGCGACCTAAAAGAGGTCCAGAGCCGACGGGTGCCTTGCGACCTTTGAGCCGCTTGTGTCTCACCTCCTCGTGACGCGAATGCCGCTCTACAAGCTGCTCAAGAAGTCTGATCACTTCAGCTGGATGCAGGAAGCCCAGGAAGCCCTCCACCGACTGAAGGCATTCCTAACTTCACCTCCCAGATCGGTCGCCCGACGCCGAGGAGCCGCCTCCTCTACATTGCCGCCACGACCCAAAGTCGTTAGCGCTGCACTCGTCGGAGCGAGCCAAGAAGGCCATGTGCTCAAAGTGCAGCGACCGTACTTCATCGCTAAGTTCTCTCCGAGTCCAAGGGTCGGCACCAGAGGTCTACGGTCGCCTATCACGGTGCTCATCGCAAAGAGGAAGTTGGTCCACTACTTCACCAAGACTTCGCCTCGTGGTGACTTCTTCACCGCTTGGAGAGATCGTCCGCAACCGCGACGCCTCTAGAAGAATCGCCAAGTGGGCGCTCGAGCTCAGCGGACACGACATATCATACGTCCCCCGGACGGTCGATCAAGTCGCAGGTCTTGGCCGACTTCATCGCCGAATGGACCGAAACCCAGGCGCCGCCGGCGCTCGAAGACCCCGAGTACTGGATGATGTACTTCGACGGGTCCTACACCAAGAACGGAGCAGGTGCTGGGGTCGTCCTTGTTTCCCCGCTCGAGAACAAGCTCCAGTACGCCATCCGATTAATCTTCGACGCAACCAACAATATCGCCGAACACGAAGCACTCGTCAACGGTCTCCGGATCGCTGCCGACCTCGGCGCGCGTCGACTCTACATGCACGACGACTCCAAGCTCGTCGTCGACCAAGTTATGAAGGCTTCGGAGCCTCGTGACGCCCGCATGGCGGCATACTGCCAGGAGGTACGCAAACTCGAAGAAAGGTTCAAGGGTTTTGAGCTTCATCATAGCTACCAACGCTACAACAGAGAAGCCGACTACCTGGCCAACCTTGCCTCCAGCAGGGGACCGATCCCATCCGGGATCTTCATCTCCGACCTCATGAGCCCTCCGTCCGATCGACCCAGCCGACCGAAAGCAAACCGATCGACACTCGGCGCGTCTGCCCTTCGATCACGGGCAATCGGACGCTGACCTTCCGGTTGGGCTACGGTGTGCTCGTGGTCGAAGTCGATCGAGGAAGTTTCGTCGACAGGTTGACCGACGGATCACCCCGCCGACCTAATCGAGGCCCGACGCCGCTTCGGCGGGCGAAGTCCTTCGCCCTAGTCGAACAAGATCTCTACAAGAGGAGTTTCTCCGATCCCCGAAGTGGCGTGTCCGGCGACCAAGGAAGCAGCTTGTCGCCGACATCCACGCCGGATCTCGGCCACCATGCCGCGCCGCTTCCTCGTGGGGAAAGCCTTCCGCCAAGGCTTTTTATTGGCCAACCGCCGTGGCCGACATCGAGCAAATTAGCGCTCTGCGAAGGTGCTGCTTTTTGCGGCGCAGACGATCTCCCAAAGACAAACCTTGCAGACGATCCCCATTACCTAGCTGTTCGCCGTTTGGGGACTCGATCTGGTCTGCCCTTCAAAAGGTGCTCGGGCTTGACCCACCTACTGGTCGCAGTGGACAAGTTCACCAAGTGGATAGTAGCCAAGCCGGTTGCCACCATCACTTCGGTGCAGGCGGCCAACTTCTTCCGTGACATCGTTTATCGGTTTGGAGTCCCGAACTCCATCATCACCGATAATGGAACGCAGTTCACGGGGAAGGAGTTCCTTGAGTTCTGCGACGACTTCAACATCCGCATTGACTGGGCAGCTGTGGCCCACCCGCGGACCAACGGCCAAGTCGAGCGGGCGAACGGCATGATCCTCCAAGGGCTTAAACCGCGAATCTTCACCGATCAAGAAATTACGGGCGATGGGCGCCCGAGCTGCCCTCCGTTCTCTGGAGCCTGCGGACTACACCGACCCGATTGACCGGGTTTACGCCATTCTTCCTGGTATTCAGCGCCGAAGCCGTCCTACCAACCGATCCGAGTACGGCGCCCAAGACCGCAGTTTCTTCGAGACGCGAGGGCTCGGCCAAGCAACAAGACGCCATCGACCAACTCGATAAGGTGCACGACGTGGCCGTTCTGCGGTCGGCCAAGTACCAACAGACGTTGCGATGCTACCATGGTCGTCAGGTCCGCGGAAGGTCCTTCAACGCTAGCGACCGTCCTCGCCAGTTCATCAACGTCGGCGAGCATTGTCGACCCCTCCGTGGGAGGGGCCATTCACCGTTGTGGAGGTCCTTCGACCCGGTACTTTTTGACTCAAAGACACTGACGGTAATATTGTATCCAACGCCTGGAATATTGAGAAGTTAAGAAGGTTCTACCCTTAAATTTCATCTTTATCCTCGCGTTCCCATCGAATTTCCCGGGCTCAGAGCAATGCGTGCCGTTCGCACCCTGGTCCTCACGCATGGCCCGGGGGCTTCCCGCTCGCATATCTACTTAAAACGCACATCAATCGGCCGTTGGATCCCTCGTGAGCGGTAACCCAATCGACCCAAAGGCTACGGCCTACGCCCCAGCTGCTACGATTGCGAAGTAGCACTTTGCGGAAGAAGGAAGTACCCACACGATGCGATCCGTGATCGATCCGGGACGCGTCTTTGGGCGGCAGAGTCCCTTGCTATTCTTGCATTTTCCTCGAAGCGTTAACGCTGCGACTTACGCCCTAAAAATCCCAGCGATCACTAAGGGCTACGGTCGCTCGACGAGCGCTTATATCACGAGAAATGCAAAATGTCAAGCGAAGCCCCCAAGGTTCACGACATGTAATATACATGCACTGCATCCTACAAAAAAAACAACAACAACAACAAAAGAAAGAACTGGCCGCCTGGAGGATCATCCGGCGAAGTCATCATCGGTAGTGGAGCTGTTGCTGCTCGCCACGACCGCGCCTAGCCCCGCCACTGTCTCCGCCACCGCCCACACTTGGGCCCGGACCCGGTTTGCGTCGCCCTCGATCCCGGCGACGGCCGCCATTGGATCAAGGGAGGCGTCGCTGGCCGCCCAAAGAAGCCAAGACGATTCCGCCACGCCGACAAAGAACTCTCCGCCTCTCGGGCGAGCGCCGGCAAGGCGCGGGAAGGTCGGCCAAGGCCCGCCACTGGAGATGACGGCGCGCATCGCGACGCAAGATCCTCCAGGGCTGGTTCACCAAGCACTCCAGTGGCTCGAGCTCCCGCCCATGCTCTCAAAGGTCAAGCGAGCATGGATGAAGTTTTCACGCGAGGTCCGGCCACAAGGTGTCTGCCTGGCCAGCTCCTCCCCGAGGTCCTCGGCTCGAGCCCGCAGTGGCGCCACCTCCTCGCACGCTTTCGTGAGCTCCTCCTCGGCCACCTCGGCCCGAGCCCGTAGCGCCAAAATCTCCTCGCGTGTCTTGGCGGGCTCCTCCGCGGCCCGGCATTGGGCCCGCTGCCACAGCGCATCCGCCTCGTGGGATGCAGCCCTTGCGGCCTGGACATCGAAGGAGGCTCACCTGCCAACACGGCCGCCAGATCCGCCGCTTCGGCCACTCCCGACGGGGACACCCGCAGCGACAGGGGGCATCGGAGGTTGCTCGGGCAGCCTCCGCCTCCCCTTGCGCGGCGGCGGGCCATGCGCTCGCTGGCGCGAGCCCAACCGTAGCAGCGAGAAAAAGAAATAGCTCAGCAACAATAAGACAGGGTCAAAGCCGTAGCAAGAACAAGCGAGAATGACTCACTCCGCAAGAGGGTTCCTGATGCGGAAGATCAATGAGGGCAGCGTGACCTTGCCCCCCGAGGCGGCGGCGGAGGACCCAGCGCCAGCGCGGGGCCTCTTGGGGTCCGAACCCTGGGGGTCTGTCGCCGCCTCTTGTTTGCTGGCTCTCCGATCGTCGCCGCCGCTCGCCATTCGTCGATCCAAAGTGCAAGAGCCGCCCCCCTTTGTGTCAAAGGAGAGAGTGGAACGACAAGCAAGCGAAGGCAACTGGCTGGGCGTGCCCGCTCTCATGCCCCTCATGCTATATATATGCGGAGGCGGGACGGAGAGCTCCAAGCGGGCATCGCCCCGGCCAGAGCGTCGTGTGTGCATTAACTCCACATCCTGCGTTACGAGGCGCATTCTCTCCACTCCCTCCACTTCGCATTAAAATGCGATGCGACAGCAAGGGGCGGAAGGACTCGCCGGGCAGGCACGGCATGCGCTCTTTGGTTTCGCTCTGGCCGACCGCCGCCACGACACAAAGAAAACAGCTTGGGCGGCTTTACGGCGTCTCCGAATCGCGAGAGGCCGTTACCTCGCCACCACGTGGATGATAGCGATGGGTCCCAATGGCCTAACGCTCCAACATGGGGAGCAAAGTTAAGGTGACCCCCCAATTTCTGTTCAAGCGGCGTGTGCCGACCACAAGCTTGGTCGCCACGCGACCGCCGGGCTACAAGCTCACACGCCACGGGGTCGGAACCCGACCGCCATGCGATTCCCCAGCGATAACCCTTTCGACCCAAGCATTACTACCACGCCTGCGGCTACGGTCTCAAACAAGTGCTTTGCAAAAGGAAGTGCTCGTGGAGGGCAACCCACGGTCGAACGCATCGTGCCACCAGATTCCGCATGAAAAGCGAAGGCAAAGAGGTGCCAATTGCAGAGGCAGGAACGTGCCCTAGCACTCTGCGCGCTGGGTCTACATGCACCAGCCGGACAAGCGTCGACCGATCGGACGTTGGTCAAGCGGATGTCGCTTCGATTGAAGCGTCGCCCATCACGTCAGGCCGCCACGCCACGCCGCTGGTGAGATGTATCGCTCCCAATCATTTCCCTTCGCATTTAATTCCTGCACGCGCATTAAATACCAGCAGGAGGCACCAGGGCTTTGCTCCGGGCGAGACGCCCCGTAGCCTCTCGATCTCCGCCTCGGGCTAGCCGACTGGGCCAAAACAGGTATGAAAAATCCACCGGGCCACAAATGGCCTCGAGGTTGCGAGAGAGCTCTACAGCTTGCGCTTGAACCCGATCCGGCGCTGCGGGTTCCAAAGCCCTAATCCACCAAGTGGATTCGGGGCCGCCCGGCACAAAAATCGAGCAAGGGGCGAGGACAGGACGAGCTCCTAGTGGGCCTCTAGTTGAGTTGGCGGACGACTCAATCGCCTTAACTCGTGTCCGAGACCATACTTCACGCTCTCCCGTGGAGCCCCCCGAAAGGGTAGCAGCCAGCTGCGCTCCGAGTTACGAATGGCTCGGGGTCCGATGCGGGATCGAGTAAAGAAAGGTTTTTATGGGTCGCTTCAATGGCGGTCGGACAACCCGACGCAGGATCGTCCGCCGGAGGTCGCGGATCTCCGTGGCCCACTCGGATAACCCGTTAGTAGCTCCACGAGCACGGTGTTCAAACCTACTTGGTAAACACGCGCTTGCTCACCCCTCCAGCCCCACACCGCGACGGGCGATACGCGGGATGATGGCAATGGCTACTCCTCCCGCAAACAGCCTTCGCCAGACGAGACTCGAGACGGACGCCCGCTTAGCTCGCGTTAAACCAGCCCTACTAACTCGCCTAGCTCCGGCGTTAAACCAGCCCTACTAACTCGCCTAGCTCCGGCGTTAAACCAGCCCTACTAACTCGCCTAGCTCCAGCGTTAAACCAGCCCTACTACTAACTCGTCTAGCTGCGACGTAAAGCAAGCGCCCGGGAACTGGAACCTCGCTGAGGCATTCGGATATCCCTGCTGTGAGGCCGCGTCTAGCTACGACGTAAAACGAGCACTCGGGAACCGGAACCTCGCTGAGGCATCCGGACACCCCTGCCGCAAGGCCGCGTCCAGCTACGACGTAAAACAAGCACTCGGGAACCGGAACCTCGCCGAGGCATCCGGACACCCCTGCCGCAAGGCCGCGTCCAGCTACGACGTAAAATGAGCACTCGAGAACCGGAACCTCGCTGAGGCATCCGAACACCCCTACCGCAAGGCCACGTCCAGCTACGACGTAAAACTAGCGTTCCGACCAACATAACACCCCAACCAACTCTCCGACCCGCTCGGAGACTCGGGGGCTACATCCACCGGATGCGCTCGCGCGCACCCGGTCGCGGCTGACCAACCAATTTGGTCGGGCTTTACCGACCAGGCCAGCCTCCCGATCCACTCAGGGGCTCGGAGCCGATTAGCTTTGGCTACGCTTCATCGGATCTATCGATCATGTCGGTCGGACTACGCCTAACTTCAACAAGCATGCCGAGGGTCCGACCAAACGATCCCGCTACCACGCAATCCAAATCGTTATCGACCAAGGTAAACCCCCCGACTAGCTCTCCGACCGCCAGGGGCTACACTTCCACCGGCGCAAGCGCCAAGACCGAGCGGTTACCAACCGCGAATTCCTTCATCGCCGAAAGCCCATGGCCCTGCTACATAGCGTCGGGGGATAGACCCCAAGGAGATCGCGCCATCGGAGCGAACGGGCCATTCAGGAACGCGCGCGTTCCAGGACGGCCCCGGGGGCTACTAACGAATAACCGTACCAGGGGTACCCCACTGCAAAGTATACATCTATTTCAAGATCACTTTTCTCTCTGCCATTCGGACATGACGACGCGGTCGGTGACAACGCAGAGCATCGAAGGAAGTGCTGCCCAAGTCGCCACTCCTCGCGGATGGGATTATCGCCAAACATTGGCCGGAATTGCCAATGGGCCATCCTGGGCCCAGCCTCAACCGAATGCTCCGTCGGGTCTCGAAAGTTCTCCGCCCTCGATCCAGCCCACCAAGAAGACTCCGACCAGGCTTCGGGTCCGGCGCCCCCACAAGCTCGACCGACCCGTCCGCGCCCGCAGTTCACCTGCACCCGAGTCCAACGCCTCTGCAGGCTCCGACCTGGCCTCAGGCAGGAGCCCCAACGAGCTTCTACCCAGCGACCTCGCCACATCGGCTGACGACGGCAAGCTGGCCGCCTGCCCCATGGACATGATGGCTATGATGGGATAGGAGGTTCCTTCCCTAGGCGGCCAGCGGGCCGCCAGAGTCAAGCACCTGTCTCTTCGCACCGTTTCCGTCTAACAGGCCTAGAGGGTCAAGGCAAGACCTTCCCAATGGAACACTATCCATTGTGTCTACTGACCCGGCGTGGGGCAAACAGGGATCTATCACTCACCAAGGCCAAGGATCGACTCCCGGTGTCGTGCATACCTCACCCTTTTTCTAAACTCCCATGTAGCCCGCCCTCCGCCTATATAAAGGGAGGCGGGGCTCCGGAAGGGCAGCTCTCTCCACCGATAACCAACCCACACTTCGCGATCGAGTCCATCATCCGCTCAAAGTAACGCTCCTAGCTCCCGAGCCTCAGGCTCGCTTCCTCTCACTGGACGGGCGCCAAGGCTGTCTTGAGCCCTCGCTTGGAACCCCTGCACCATCGCACCCCTATAGCAATACAAACACCACCATCATGAATCGGCGAGGGACATTCGCCCAACCAAGATAAATCCTAGACCCTCTGCGTCAAACCATTCAAGGAGAGGGAGCGCACGACCCCCTACATCTACAAATTCACTTGCCGGTCATACGAAACACCGACATCATGCCTCTAAGAATTGTTATCTTGCTAGTGCTCCTCATACTAAAGTAAACATGGGCTGCATGGTAGATGCTCATTACGTGCTATTCAAAAATTTTAGAGGTAAAATGAATGTCAAATATGTTGGTCCCTCTAATCTTGATAAGAAGTTTAGAGCTGTTTGGGTGCCCAAATCCTTGCATATAAATCTATTTGGCCCAAAAATTGTTGAAACTAACATCAAAGGACTCAAAAGTATTTGGGTACCTAAAGTCAAGAAATGAACTTATCTCTTTAGGTGAATTATAAAAGTGGAGGCCGGCATTGGGTAATCGACAGCGGAGGCACACAACACATCACCAGGACCTCAAGAATGTTCACCTCAATTGAAGGAGAAGATGACCCCAGTCATAAGATCACTTTTGGAGATAATAGCAAGCGAAAGGTAAAAGGTATTAGTAAGATTGCTATCTCAAATGATCATTCAATTGAAAATGTTTTTGTTGAATCGTTAAACTTCAATTTACTTTCGGTTGCTCAATTATGTGATCTTAGATTCCACTGTATCTTCTCAATTGATGGAGTAATTGTGTTTGACAAAAATGAAAACTTATTTTCAAAGGTTTTAGATTTTAAAATCTCTACCTCATTGATTTCAAATCTAACTCCTCATGCATCTCGACTTGCCTCTTAGCTAAAGTCTCTCTTGGTTGGCTTTGGCATAGGCGTCTTGGTGAAGGATCGAGATGGCGAATAGAGGGGGGTGAATGGTCGCAAACAAATTTTCCCCCAAAATACTTCAACAAAAACCTCGACAAGATCACTCAAAGGGAATCGTGAAAAACCCGAAAAACTAGACAACTATGTGTACCCCTAACTTGCATGGATATGTACCATAAAATATGTGGGGATTTTTAAGTCACAATTCTGGTTGTATAGTATCCAAAAATGAGAAGGAATCAATTCAACTCTTGCTTTTAGAAAGGAGATCAATTCAAATTACAAAAGCCACTTTCAGAAAAGCAAAAGCAGAATTTCCAGAACCTGTCCTCAATTTGAACAGATGGTTGGTGGGTTTATGCACCTCAAGAAATTTTGAGAGCTTTTCTCCCGATGAGAAGAAGAGTCATGAAGAACTCCACCAAATTTCACCTTAAAAACGCTTACAGAAAAAACAGGAAAAATCTAAGAACATAGTCAGTCAAGAACTTCAAGCAGAAAGTTTGGGGCTCTGTTTTCACCTCATGGCTCCCAAACGGTGCAACCAGTAGACTCCAAAATTTTTCTATAGATGGATATGAGAGTCCTGAACCTTCTTCAATAAGAATCACTCAAAAATTATTTTTTATATTTTTTAAAAATCAAACACTAACTGCTGCATGAAGAATAAGTTCTGGACAGAGTTGCAACTTACCAGAAAAGATGATCTCTACTCAATCCAAGAGTGCAAAAGAGATGTAAAACCAAATGAACATACTCAAAACATCCAAGATCAGCATTTAGAAGGAGGGGAGGCAAATCCAAATTGCAAGAAATTAATTACGCGAAAGTAAATGCGTAAAGTAAATGCTGAATTTAAATTGCGTAAAGTAAAGACATAATGTAAATGCGGAATTTTAATTCACAATAATGTAAAGAAATTTTTGTATTTCTGGTGGGAAGGTTTACAAAGCCTCACTTCATGTGGGCAAAGCTCAAAGGAGCAACTCAAACCTTCAAGGGGAGGAGGCTACCCCTCCACCCCTATTTATACTACTCTTGGGCCACCTACCACCCTTGGATGAGTCCCTCAACCCTAGAGCACTCATCTAAGGGCTAAGATTAACCTACACACACAGTCATGCAAGGGCTAACCCAAAACCCACTCACATACCGGGTTTTCTTGCACGGTTTTCAAAGCATACTACCTAGACCCGCTAACCTATCAACTAGACCGCAATCCGGCGGCCCTCATTGATCCACGCAACATCTAGTTAGCATCATCTCCTTTCCTTGTTTTCTTGACTTGCCCGGACTCCGTCTCCGATCTTCTTCCGGCGATCTCCCGATCGTCTGGACCTCCGACGCTCCTCGCCTAGTCCCGGCCATCCTCCGCCTCACCATGACCTAGCACCGTCGCCCTGCAACCATCAAAGATAAGGAAAAACCTTTCACATAGCAATGCCCACAAAGATATTCAATGATTATCCCAAAATCATTAGTCGATCATAATTGCACTCAATGGTCCGGTGCTACTGCCCCTAGGCCGGTAGCACTAAGAAAAGCAACCAACACTCAAATTGCTTCAAATCCAATTCACTTCAAATCAAACTCAATTTCAAATCAAATCAAGCTCAAATCTCGTCAATTACTCATCACACACAAGGATAGACTGCCACATGGTCTTTCAATCTCCCCCTTGATGAGTATATTGACAAACACATGAAAAGGCATAAGTTTTGAGTTTGAATAAGAGAGGAGAAAGCAATTTGAATGCAAAGCCAAACCTAATCAAAGAAATGGAAATCAAGAACATGATCAAGTTGTCAACTAGAAATACTTATGATTTATGAAAGATAGCACAGATTTACAAAGATCATAAGAATTAAGATGAATCAAGATGCAAAATGATGCCTTTTCTACGATTTCTCCTCTTTGGCAATATAGGCATCAAGATGACATTTTCTTTTCTCCCTTTTTTGTTATTTTTATGCAAGTAATGCAGCCTAAGGGAGCTTTGAAGATTATCCATGTGACCAACAAGACAAGTTATGACACCAAGCTAAGTTATGGCAAAAATAGACTAAGCTAAGGCATGTCCAAGTGCAAATAAATAGTTTGTTGGCAAGATTTAATTAAAACCATGTCATTTTTAGCAAGATTGAACATGATCAACACTTGTCATTAGTTTCAAAACTAGAAGCAAAGCCATTCAAGGATCAAATGGAAAGCCTAGAGTTCAACCTACTCAACACTTTGGAGAATCTAGAAGTTCATACAAGGTCCTTCGAGCTTATTTTTGTGTCTTGTATGCAAATTTTCCTTTGAATCTTTAAAAGACATAGCGGGGTGCAAATGTTTGACATTATTTGCATTCTTTACCCACGTATGGTTTTTTTTGCATTGTTTAAAGCAATTGACTCAAACCATAATCGATCATCTCAAGAGGGACTCTTAAGAGAATGATCTTGGTCATACACAACACATTTCAAGTTCATCTCAAGTGCAATGAGAAGTCGTCTTGTGAATGTGAGGTGTTGAGTCTAATGAGCACAAAAAGAGTCAATTTTGCTTCACTTTCATTTTAGCATTTTCATTGTTAAGCTAGTGAAGGACTCAAGTATGGATCAAACAAGATTCACCCAAGTTGCTATAGGGACTCTAAATAATTCTAGAATTTCACAAATCGTGGCAAATACATCTAGAGAAGAAACTTAGCAAGTAAACGCAACATGTTTTATCAAGTTTTTCTTTTAAAGCATTTTTTTTCATTTTGCAAGCTTAGCAAGATAAATGAACTTGGTCATCTAAGCAAGTAATTTTCTTCATAATATAGCATGGTATAAAATGAAATATGGATCATTTGCATAATAGACAAAGCTCATAAAATGAAAAATCAAGTCTATATGCAATGCATGAGACAGATTCTTAAACTCTCCCTCAACATATGATTCAATTTTAAGCACAAATCTAGTTCAAATTGAGTTATTAGCAAGATTAAGCTCAAGAATGGTCGAAAAGAACTCAATTAAAGCCAAAAACACGGAATGGAGGGAAGAAGTCAAGAAACTACGTACTGGGTGGCTATAGAGTATAGAAAAGATGGTAGAGAACACTACGGCTCAGACTCGCTCTCATCTTCCCCAATGACTAACATAGGAAAGTGCCTCTAGATCCCAAACTAAGGAGTGCACACAAACCCCGCTACCAGTGGGCCCAACACCTACTAGACTTATAAGACCGTGAGGGAACTCAACCTAGAGAGAAGAGAGAACAACTAATTAAGCATGATAGCAACCTAAAGCACAAGATAAGAGGTCCATGCAAAGCATGCCAAGTCTAAGTGAAGTGAACTCATAACTCTAAGGAATAAAACCCATAAGCACCTGTGAGCAATACAAAAGAAAGGAAAACTGAAATAAAATATAATACATAATATACAGATTAGCTCCCTCACAGAAGGCCGTTAGGGCACACAACTCCAAGCTCACTTCTCAAGGCAACAAATCTAGAGCTATCCAAAAGCTTGGTAAAGATATCGTCCAACTGGTGGTCACTCTCCACAAACTGAAGCATTATATCTCCTTTCTCCACATGGTCTCTAAGGAAGTGATATCTAACATCAATGTGCTCTCAAGAAAACGCGATTGGAAACATGACAAGCAAGAGCTATAGCCTCAAATTTCAAAACTTCCTAGGAGTATCAGATTGCCTAGCATCGTCTCCGCCATCTCAACCAGGGTCCTATTCTTCCCTTCCACTACACTATTTTGCTGAGGGACATATGGAGAGGAGAACTGATGCTCTAACCCAGACTCCACACAGAATCTCTCAAAGTAGGAATTCTTGAACTCGGTGCCATTATCATTGCGTATAGCTCGTAATGCACCTAGGAGCTCAATAGACATCCTACTAACAAATCCCCTGAAATGAGAAAAAGTCTCATCCTTCGAGGCCATGAAAAATACCCAAGAATACCTCGAAAAATCATCAACAATGACAAGGACATACCACTTGCCTCCTGCCGATCAAGACTCTAGCTGGACCAATAGTGTCCATATGTAAAAGATGTCCTCAGTGCATCACCATCGCTACGGATCGGAGGATGAGAAGCAAGAACCATCTTGTCATGTCGGCAGGAGAGCAAACTAAGTCTTTGACCATCTTGAGTTTGGGCAAACCACGAATAAGATCGCGGTGCTAACTCGGTCAAATGATCAAAGCCAATGTGACCAAGTCTCCTATGCCGAAGAAGAGATCACGGACTCGAATAATCAAACACCAAGAGAGTCTCCAAGAAAAGCAGAAAAATTAGCACTAAAGACTCTCCCAAATCTAGAAATCCCAAAACTATCTCTCCGATGAATCAAGGATTCTACAAGCATTACTCTTAAAGCTTACCTCGAAAGAGTCATCGATAAGCCGAGAAACAGAAAGCAAATTATATTGCGCTTCCTCACTAAGGCAACGCCCTTAAGAATAAAATTTTCATTAATGCAGACGGTACCTTTAGCAATGACTCTACGAAGAAGCATCCCCAAAAGTGATCAACTCATCACCGGGGCTCGGACTAGGAAGAGAACTAACTAGAATCTCCGGTCATATGGCGAGAACAACCGAGTCAACAATCCAAATATCTCCTTCCCCATCCGATTTAACCCGATCAAGTCAAAAGAGAGAGAAGACTCAATATTGGAATAAAGTGAGGACTCGAAACCCAATCTCAATCACACGACATCTCAAAGTACCACCCAGAGGAAGAAGATCGACTCTAGTGTCTCTCGACGCCGACTCTCACAAGATCGAAGAAGCAACTCTAGTAGAAGATGTAGGAGCTATCATCGGTTTGGCCCGCTGTGGTGCAATGGCCGGACCATCCCAACGAGGTCGTTTAAATCTCCTACCCGAAACACCTCACGCCGCTGATATCTACCTCGATGGAAAAATGAGGAATATCAAGAGGACGGCAGAAAGATCCGACCACTTAACAACTCTAGGACTAAAACTCGATCAACAAAGATGAAACCCGAGTCCTCGGACGCCGCCCAAAAACAAAGCGACTTTCTAACTCGTCTAGTAGCAGCAGGTGCCTTAGGAGCACTCAGAGCACGGGATGACCCCGAATACCCTAAGAGCAGCAACACGCCACGCCGGTGATCTTGGCGTCTAAAATAGAAATCTACTAGGTGACCATCCTTCTTCTGTAAGGTGCATGAATACTTCACCTTGCTAGAGGCGTATGACAGAGAAGCACCTTTACGCCGTAAGTCCCATGGACAACACCAAAGAGACCTAAACACAAGGGTACTCACCCCGGGAGCAACCACTATCTCTCCACTCTTGGAACCACGCACAATGGTAGGAGGATGAGTCCTAGCGTGCTCCAAGTAGTCAAATCCTAGACCCTGATTAAATCTGCTAATTTTTTATTGGTCTAGAATAAGATTTAGCTTCTTCTTACCTCCTACAAACTTCTCGAGAGTGCTCATGAGATACTCACACTCCCGGAAAAGAAAGGCGCAAGAAGAACAGGGGTAAGAGGAAGAAGAAGAACCAGAAGGAGAAGAAGAAACACCAGCACATGCATTTTTCTCCCTCAGCACGGCCGCCTCAATCTTGAGGGCCTCACAAGAAACGCACGATGCTTATCTAATCCTATGGACTTGTTCTTTTAATTTCTTCCTAAGTTCGACATGGATTTTCTCCAAGTCCCCCTCAATCACAAAACAATACACGCAACTCTTAAGTGACTTATCTAGTAAGTCCTTATCAAGTTTAGCACACTTGACATTTAAAGCTTCATTGTTAAGTTTTAGTTGCTTACAGCACTCACATGAGCTGACAGGGTCCTTAGAAGCATGCATTTCAAATTCATCATTTCTAGTAGAAAGCTTCCTAAGGTGAACGTTCATGTCATCTATTTCAGCAAGAAACTTAGGGCAATTTTCACATGAAGGAGTAGCATGAGCATGAAGAAAACAAGCATCTAGAGAGGAGATATCAACAGAACAAGTACTAGCATTCTTCGACCTAAGACTTTCAAGTTCAGTTTGCACACTATCAAGCAAAGTCCTTAGGTTCTCAAGCTCCACAAGCAGAGCATCACAAAAAGAACAATCATCAGTGACTCGGGAGGGAGAAGATCTAAGAGAAGCTAACTCCCGAGTCAAGGTATCTACTTCCTTCTCAAACTCCATACACCTAGCTCTAGCTCTAGCATGAAATTTTCCTAATTTGCAAAAAGCTTCATTGAGCTGGTCATAGGAAGGTACCTCATCCGAATCGCTGTAGAGCTCGGAGTCGCTGATGTCGTTGGTGTCCGCCATGAAGCACATGCCAGAGAAGTCGTCACCGCCTTTCTTCTCTTGTGGATCATCCTCGCCTTCGTCGCTCCATGTCTCCGTGTTGGAGAGGTTGATGTCGTCGAGGGCGGCGAGGACGCGGTGGAAGAGCTTCTTGTTCTTCGAGAAGTTGCGGTACTTCTTCTCGTGCGCCGGCTCACGAACTGGAGGCTTCTTGTTCGGTTCTTGTTGATGTAGTCGTTCTTGCCGGAACCGCCGGAGTCGTTCTTGCCCTTCTCTAGTTTGGGACAATTCGCTCGAATGTGGCTGGGGCCACCACATTCGAAGCATGTGATCCCACCACCTCTCTTCCTCTCTCTCACCCTCTTGTAGGTGTGAGAAAACTTGCGAGCTAAAATTGCAAGCTCAGTTTCTGAAAACTTGTCCAGTTGGTCATCGCTTAGCTCGCAAAGTGCAGAGAGGGAAAAACCAACAGAAGAATCAAGAGAAGATCCAATGGGATCGGTGACTAAGGCCATCGATTGTGATTTTGTCTTGCAAGAGACGACGTCGATCTCATGAGTCTTGAGTCGGGAATAAAGCCCGTCAAGAGTCAAGGTCGACAAGTTGGTAGTATCCTTGATGGTGGTCACTTTCATTTCCCAAACACGAAGATCGAAAAGGTCAAGAAGTGACGAGCATTATCCGAGTCGGTATGTGCAACCAACTCGCCGGAGATCGCTCAAAATTTTAGTAAATTGACCAAAACACTCGTCAAGACTCTCACCAACAGTGTTGTTCAAACTTGTTGTATTCACGCTTATGTTGATCCCGCCACGGTCTTGATTTGGGTAGTGCCTCATGGTATGCATCGAGGGTCACCCAAAT
Source organism: Guadua angustifolia (assembly GCA_036346375.1). Classification (NCBI taxonomy): domain Eukaryota; kingdom Viridiplantae; phylum Streptophyta; class Magnoliopsida; order Poales; family Poaceae; genus Guadua; species Guadua angustifolia. Next base: position 13,881,220 of record CM070510.1, on the reverse strand, counting down.
CTCATGAGCGATCGCAGTGAGAGATCCGATCATACTCACTTCCGCCTTTGAGTCCTCAGATGAGAATGTTCCTCGCCTTAGCATTTGCCTCAACGTCAGCCATATTGCCGGCCGTGATGTTCTCATCGGCAAGAGCCTCATATGTGTAACATCCCAATTTTTGAGATTTTAATTAATTAATATTATTTTATTACAATTTATGATTTTTGTGAATTTTCTGGATTTAATTGGATTTTCTCGAGATTTATTTAAATTATTTTGAATTAATATATAATGCCTTTTGTCAAGAAATAATTATAAAAAGAAAAGTTTAAAATAAAGTTTTACCAAAAATATTTTATTTAGGTCCAGAATGTCTCAAAGTATTTTTGAAATTTTTCTGGGAATTTTTAGAGTATTTTTAATACCCTAAATAAATCAAATGATTTTCTTGAATTAATTTTAATCGGAAATTCCCGGAAAATCGTGTGAATAAGAATAAAGTCAGGCCCCATTATCAGGCTTGACCGCGTTGGAATCGAGAGGGTTATCGCGACCGCTGGATCGGGATCCAAGGGTCATTATTCGCCCACGCCATTTAATGAAACCCTAACACGTTCTAGCCGTTAGATTCGATCGCACGATCGCTATTCGATCTTACCGTTCGGACTTTATCTCTTATCCGGCCGCCGGATCGTGATCGGGCGGTTTATGAGTCGTCGCCTCGAGTAGGACTCGAGTCCTGTTCATCCGCCCGCCGCCGCCTTGTCCGAGAGGGTTTTAAGGGCATATTTTCGCCACAACCCGCCGTGATAGTTCTCACGCATCGAGGGTATTTAAGGGTAGGAGACCTCTCGTGAGAATCGCCACAACCCGCCGTCCGATAGTTCCTCGCCGAGTCGCTTTGATCGCCATTTGGGTGGTCGTTGAGAAGCACCGTGAAGACGCGGATGCAGCGAGCTTGCCGGTGTTTCAAGACTTTCACCGTTAGATGCGTGCTAAGCGCCATCTCCGAACGACCTCTTTCGCCAAGTGTGGGTTGCGGATTCAACTCCTCACGCCACCGCGCCGCACCGTCGGATTTGGATCGGCGCCACGTGGTGGATTTAATCGAACTGCCGCTATAACTTGATAAAAATAATTTGATAAATTCGAATTTTATGATTTTAGGGATTTTTCAGGAAATTAAAACTTCAAAGTGCTATAACTTTCGCATATGAACTCCGATTGAGGTGATTCAAATTCCTAAAAATTTGTACAATTGAGATCTTTCTAATGGTGGCTTTTATTTGAATTTTTGAGTTCATTTATTCTTTGGTTTTGGTGTTTATTTGCTATTTCTTCTCGATTCGCGTAGACGTTGAATTGAGCGAGGTTTCGGAGGAGGAATTATCATTTCAAGAGCAATCTTCGGAGCAATACCAGGAGCTTAAGCAAGGCAAGTTGTGCTTTGATCATGTTGCACCCATGTTTGCAAAATTGCTATTTTGATTTACCCTATTGCATGATATTTTATGAGTACAAATGATTTCAACTTAACTTTGGGATTAGTTAATGTACCCTTTTGAATTACACCCTACCTTGCTATTTGTATGCCATAATCCACTTGTCACCTTAGGTTGGTTCATTATAGTTGGTTAATATTGAAATCAACATGGATGGTTAGAACGGGATAGAAATGCTTAGCCATGCCACGTCATCACTTGTACATAGAATGTTGAGTATTAATTTTGACTAATGGTATATGGAACAATGATGTTAATTTGTGTGTCATGTGTGGTCACACAAAGAGATTGAGTTGTTGTGGCGGGGAGGTCACACAACGATGTTGAATTGTGAGTAGCACATGGTGCCTGGTAACCAACCGGGGTTTAATCATTTTAAGGTTGAAGCAAGTGGAAAGGGCAAGTGTGCCAGGGTGGGCTCAGAGGAGCTAAGGGTATGTGTATGTCTTGCTTTAATCAAACCTAAGGACTTAACCTTGCGAGCCTTTGACCTGAGTCTATCATGCAACCACATGTCTGTTATGGGGCAGCCTAGCTGACTAATTTGCAAATGCTTAACTTGAGTGCTATCGTGGTGGCATGAGACCCGGGTGGTGGTAACCATCCATGCTTGGGGTGGCTCACATGGCCAAGAGGGGGCCTGTTGTGGTGGTGTAACCCTTCATGTTGAAACCTTAGCAGTAGCACTGGGTTAAGAGGATGCATTGTAAAGGCTTTGTTATAATCGCTCACCGTGTGGTGCATGGTTGTATCATGTGGGTAAAGTGCATAACCTCTGCAGAGTGTACAAACTATTCGGATAGCCGTGCTCACCAGATTGAGCAATGCTCGGGATTACAAATAAGGGTAGTTAATTAAAATGAACAACTGTTATGGGATGGCAGGATGCCATGTGGAAAATGGAACTTGATTTAGGATGGAAAACTTGGGTTTATTTGAGAATCACCGAATCTATTTACTTGTTATTATTTGTTTTACTGTCTTTTCAATCTATGTATCGTATGTGTTCTTAAATGCTGCTTTATTGCAAATGAGCCCTTAGCCTTTCCTTTGGAATAAGCCTGCATATAGCTATGATAGAATTGCATTTTGTGCACAACTTGTTGAGTACGTGTTGGTGTACTCACCCTTGCTTAACAACCAACAACAGTGGAGAAATCAACGTCGTTATTGGAGGAGGACTTTCAGGTGGACGCGTGTCACTAGGCCAATCCTTGTCAGTCGCCTGTGGTGTGCTGATGGGACATCTACGTCTTCTACTGTCTTTCCGCTGCATTCGTTTCATTGGTCTTACTATTGCCTTGTGAGGCTGAATATTGTAAGTGATCATAAGATCATACACTAGTTATATTCAATAAATAAAGTCTTATTATTCTTATCGTTGTGTATGATATGATGCTTACCGATGTTAAGCTGTGTGCACTAGCGATTGATCCTGGGACTAGTGCGGCAAAACACAGTGGATTCGAATTGGTGAATTCGGGTCCTTACAATATGGGAGCTTCACCTTCTGCCATATCAGGAAGCCCTGTGCAGTGATGTATGACTCCATCCGGGATTTCCAAAAAGGAAAATCGACACCACAAAAAATGGGAGGCTTGGTGGAATACTTGTTTGTCGTCATGGCTCTCGAGACCGGTCAAGACCTATGGAAGAGCAAAACCGGTTCTGATACCAATTGAAGGATCGAGATGGCGAACAGAGGGGGAGTGAATGGTCGCAAACAAATTTTCCCCCAAAATACTCCAATAAAAACCTCGACAAGATCGCTCAAAGGGAATCGTGAAAAACCCGAAAAACTAGACAACTATATGTACCCCTAACTTGCATGGATAAGTACCATAAAATATGTGGGGATTTTTGAGTCACAATTCTGGTTGTCTAGTGTCCAAAAATGAGAAGGAATCAATTCAACTCTTGTTTTTAGAAAGGAGATCAATTCAAATCACAAAAGCCACTTTCAGAAAAGCAAAAGCAGAATTTCCAGAACCTGTCCTCAATTTGAACAGATGGTTGGTGGGATTCTGCGGCTCAAGAAATTTTGTGAATTTTTCTTCCTATTAAAATAAGAGTTGTGAAGAACTCCACCAAATTTCACCTTAAAAACACTAACAGAAAAAACAGGAAAAATCTAAGAACACAGTTAGTCAAGAACTTCGAGCAGAAAGTTTGGGGCTCTGTTTTCACCTCATGGCTCCCAAACGGTGCAACCAGTAGACTCCAAAATTTTTCTATAGATGTATATGAGAGTAATGCACCTTCTCAAATAATAATCACTCAAAAATGATTTTTTTTATATTTTTCTAAAAATCAAACACTAACTGCTGCGCGAAGAATAAGTTCTGGACAGAGTTGTAACTTGCAAGAAAAGATGATCTCTACTCAATCCAAGAGTGCAAAAGAGATGTAAAACCAAATGAACACACTCAAAACATCCAAGATCAGCATTTGGAAGGAGGGGAGGCAAATCCAAATTGCAAGAAAGTAAATTACGTGAAAGTAAATGCGTAAAGTAAATGCTGAATTTAAATTGCGTAAAGTAAAGACATAATGTAAATGCAGAATTTAAATTCACAATAATGTAAAGAAATTTTTGTATTTCTGGTGGAAAGGTTTACAAAGCCTCACTTCATGTGGGCAAAGCTCAAAGGAGCAACTCAAACCTTCAAGGGGAGGAGGCTACCCCTCCACCCCTATTTATACTACTCTTGGGCCACCTACCACCCTTGGATGAGTCCCTCAACCCTAGAGCACTCATCTAAGGGCTAAGATTAACCCACACACACAGCCATGCAAGGGCTAACCCAAAACCCACACACATACTAGGTTTTCTTGCACGGTTTTCAAAGCATACTACCTAGACCCACTAACCTATCAACTAGACCGCAATCCGACGGCCCTCATTGATCCACGCAGCATCTAGTTAGCATCATCTCCTTTTCTTGTCTTCTTGACTTGCCCGGACTCCGTCTCCGATCATCTTCCGGCGATCTCCGACCGTTCGACCTCGACGCCTCGCCTAGTCCCGGTCATCCTCCGCCTCACCATGACCTAGCACCGTCGCCCTGCAACCATCAAAGACAAGGAAAAACCTTTCACATAGCAATGCTCACAAAGATATTCAATGATTATCCCAAAATTATTAATCGATCATAATTGCACTCAATGGTCCGGTGCTACTACCCCCAGGCCGGTAGCACTAAGAAAAGCAACCAACACTCAAATTGCTTCAAATCCAATTTACTTCAAATCAAACTCAATTTCAAATCAAATCAAGCTCAAATCTCGTCAATTACTCATCACACACAAGGATAGACCTCCACATGGTCTTTCACTTAGGCATGTAGGTATGTCTAATCTTAAAAAGCTCTTCAAAAATGAGCTAGTGGTGGGTCTGAAAAATGTTAAATTTGAAAATAATATGCTATGTAGTGCTTGCCAAACCGGCAAATAGGTAGCTGATTCTCATCCTATCAAAAGTATCATGCCCACCACTAGACCACTGGAGCTCTTGCATATGTATGTGTTTGGCCCCACTGCATATGCTAGCATTGGTGGTAACTCATATTGCCTGGTAGTAGTTGATGACTATTCCCATTTTACTTGGGTTTCTTTTTGGCAAATAAAAGTGAAGTTGGAATTTTTTTTAAAACATTTACAAAAAGGGTCTAAAATGAATTTGATTGTCCCATCAAGAAAATTAGAAGTGACAATGGATCCGAGTTTGTCAATACTAACATTATTGAATATTGTGATGAATTAGGAATAAAACATGAACTCTTGGCCACTTATACCCCTCAACAAAATGGTGTGGTTGAGAGGAAAAATAGAACTCTCATTGAAATGGCCAGGTCTATGCTAGATGAGTATGGTACTTCAAATGCATTCTGGGCTGAAGCCATCAACACAGCATGCCATGCCATCAGCCATCTTTACCTTCATCGACTACTCAAGAAGACTCCATATGAGTTATTGGTAGGAAGACGGCCCAATATCTCCTACTTTCGTGTGTTTGGGTGCAAAATGTACATCTATAAGAAAAGAACACACTTGGGTAAATTTCAAATAAGATGTGATGTTGGCATTATGTTAGGATATTCTTCAAAGTCTAAAGTTTATAGAGTGTTTAATAATATAACTGGATTAGTTGAAGAAACTTATGATATTAAGTTTGATGAATCTAATGGCTTACAAGGTGAGTATGAGAATCTAGATGATGTAGGTGATGATGCCTTGGTGCAAGCTATGAGAAAGATGAAAGTTGGTGACATAAAGCCCAAGGAAGAAAAAGATGAGCTGCCTTCACCATCTATGGAACCACATGATGGCACACAACAAGAAGAGTAAGAAAAGAATCAAGATAGACCAACCTTCATCAAAAGCCATCATACAATTGCTAAGGATCACCCCACAGACCAAATCATTGGTGAAATCAGTAAGGGTGTTCAAACTCACTCTAGACAATCATCTTTTTGTGAACATTACTCGTTTGTTTCTTGTGTTGAACCTAAGACAGTAGAAGAAGCTCTAGAAGATATCGATTGGATCACAGCCACGGAAGAAGAGCTCAACAATTTTGAAAGGAACAAAGTCTGGAGTTTGACGAAGCGCCCAAAAGATCACAATGTCATTGGAACAAAATGCCAAAATGGGTGTTCCGAAATAAACAAGATGAGAATGGAGTTGTGGTACGCAATAAAGCAAGGCTAGTAGATCAAGGCTTCACTTAAGTAGAAGAATTAGACTATGGGGAGACATATGCCCCTGTAGGTCGTCTTGAAGCTATACGGTTCCTTCTAGCCTTTGCTTCTCATTTTAATATTACTCTTTTTCAAAACGGATGTGAAAAGTGCTTTTCTTATCATTGATGAAACTGTATATGTTGAACAACCACTCGATTTTGAAGACTTAAATTTTCTCAATCATGTTTACAAATTGTCTGAGGCACTCTATGGTTTGAAACAAACCCCACGGGCTTGGTATGAGCGCCTTAGAGACTTTCTATTAGTTAAGAACTTCAAAATTGGGAAGGTTGATCCAACATTTTTCTTGAAAGAAATCAATAGTGCATTAATATTTTGCTAAATTTATGTAAATGATATTATTTTTGGATGCACTAATCTCTCTTTGTGCAAAGTGTTTGGTGACGTGATGGCAAAAGAGTTTGAGATGTCAATGATAGGGGAGATTTCATTCTTTCTCAGTTTTCAAGTCAAGCAATTGAAGAAGGAAACTTTTATCTCACAAGAAAAGTGCTCCAAAGACCTTCTCAAGCGCTTCAAGATAGAAGAATGCAAACCAATCAAAACTCCCATGATAACTAATACACATCTTGATCAAGATATGGGAGGTAAGCCTATTGATCAAAAACTCTATAGGTCCATGATAGGGTCTCTTCTTTATTTGATAGCATTTAGGTCCGATATCATGTTTAGTGTTTGCATGTGTGCTAGATTTCAAACTGTTCCTAAAGAAATACATCTTAGTGCTGTAAAAAGAATATTTAGATATCTAAACCATACTCCTTGCATTGGTTTATGGTACCCTAAAGGTGCTTCATTTGAGCTTCTTGGCTATTCAGATTTCGATTATGCAGGTTGCAAAATTGATCATAAAAGCACCTCAGGGGGTTGTCATTTTCTTGGAAGATCTTTAGTATCTTGGTGTTCTAAAAAGCAAAATTTTGTAACACTTTCCACTGCTGAAGCCGAATATGTGGCTGCCGGCAGCTATTGTATTCAAATTCTATTTATCAAGAAAATATTTTTGGATTATGGCATTAAGTTTGAAAATGTGCCTCTGTTGTGTGATAACAATAGTGCAGTGAAAATAGCAAACAATCCGGTCCAATATTCTAGGACTAAGCATATTGAAATTCGACATCACTTTATTCATGATCATGTTGCTAAATGTGACATTATGCTTAGTTATGTAAGAACTGAGAACCTATTGACTGATTTTTTCACTAAACCCTTGATGAGGCCAGATTCTCTAAGTTGAGAAATTAATTGAACATTATTGCCTTTTCAAATATTGCTTGATGATGTCACATTAAGGAAGAACCAAATTTGCTTATTTTGCATTCCTTGATACCCACTGTGTGAACAAATAAATTCAAAGTGCTGAAATAAGATAAAAGCTATATTTCTAAAATAAAAGGAGTCTCTACAACTAAAATTGGGAAAATACTGCTGTGAGCCTCTCTTTTCTATGCTTCTATCTCATTCTATCTAAAATATAGTAAAATAAGCTAAATCTGTTTTCACTCAAAGTTATTGCTGCAAAAAAAAACAAAGTATATCCTCTCAGTACTTGAGTCTTTCAGTTGAGCTTGAGTTGTACATACTCATGCTCATTTGGAGATAGGACTCACACATTTCCAAAGAATCCAAAATTCATCCTTGGTTTTATGCTTTTGTTGGTTGATTGAATTTTATCTGAAGATTTTTTAGGATCCATCTTATGTTTGTTATTTGTATTTTCAAGTGGATCTTTGAAAATCTCCAAGGGTCTAGCTACGCTTCTTATTTTCTAAAAGCAGGGAGGTACACATGTACAGCGGACTCAATTCAAATAAAAGGAACCGAGAGTTACTCATTTGCGACAGACCAACTTGGCAACAAAATCTCATTTACAACGGACTAAAAGTATTTGGTCCGGCGCAGAACAAATTTTGTCTATGATCTCACTCAGAACAAAACTCTTTGACAATGGACCAAATGTGACTTAGTCCGTCGTGAAATGATCATATTGAAATATTGAGTCTGATGCAAAAAGTTAACTCTCTGATTTCTTCAAGTCAGTCAGGCATTATAGTGTATAACTCTTTATCTGTCTCTTATCTAAATTCAAACAAATTTGAATTCTTTTTGAAAAATTGCTTCTCTCATTTCAAAATTTTGTTCAAAATTCTTATCTTAATCTTTAGGTATTATCCCATGCAACCCTATCCTTGATTTCGGGACCCATATTGACTCCCCAGAAATCAGTTACCTTAATGGGTCCCACCACCAAAAATGTGGACGCCTGTTTCCTCCAACCACCCTGAATTAAAGGCGTCAGTTACCAACACCTCTCCGTTCTCTCTCACACATTTACTGTAGTAACTACCCAGCCAAAATTCCCCAAAGTTCATCTTTATCACTTGCGCATTCTCTCCAGGCCAAAACTTCTCACATCTTGCACCGAAATAAACCCTACATTGGGCTTTGGCAATGGTGTTCTCCTGGCCTTCCTGGGCAAGAAGCTCCTCTCTGAGGCCTGGTAAGTTCCCCGGACCTTTCTTTCTCTTTTTCTTGGCAAACCCTAGATCTAGAACTTAGTCCGTAGCTGAATCTCTTGTCTTAACTTAGGCCTGGTCAGTTTGCACATGGCAAAAGGTCATCTTGAGTCAGATTGAACAGTTCAGTTAGGTTGTGCTAGATTGTCAATATGAGGTCAAAGAATCCTAACAAAAGGGGTCTGATTGAGAAAATTGTGGAAAAAGTGAAAGGAAAGAAGCAGAAAACATCAAGTTCATCCCTAGGGATTTCCTTGTCTAGGCAGCCACAGGGCCCAGTATTCTTACAGGATACTCACACTACTGGTAGAGTGAATAGAAAAGTGGTCACTTCTCATCCTCTAAAGGAAAGGGCAAACAAATAGCACAGTCAGAATCATCCTCAGAGGACAGTGATTATGAGCCTAGTGGCAGATCCTCATCAGAAGAAGTAGAGCTGGATGATGAAGTAGATACTCTTAGTTGGAAAAAGCTTGTCTCTCTTGGAGGGAAAAAGCTTGGAGCTATAAGGTTGGTAAATGAAAAGGTTTAGTTCCCAGTCTCCAGACCACCTTTGGGTAAAGATTTCATAACAATGCTTCAAAAGAACATATTTATTGGACGCAAGAATAGGACACACAGAAATGGGAATCCTCTGTCAGCCTTGACAAATCATCAATACGTGGATTGGAACCAAGTAAACTTAGTGTCGACGATTCGGGAACGGATCCCCCGCCGAGCTTACTTGTTGAATGAGGGATCAACCAGGGCCCCTTTCCCGCAAAGGGTTTAGCGTCCGAGGGCCTGCCGAGCTAGGAGGATGGTCGGATGGTTCAAAATGAGACAACAGGAAAGAACTTTTTATCCTAGTTCGGGCCTCTCATGAAAGAGATAACGACCCTACGTCCAGTGCCTTCACTACTGTCGAAGAATGATTTACAGGGTGCTTGCTCGGGAATGGCGAGCCTTCTCTCTTCTCTCCACTTCCCACAGATATGCTTGGGAGTTTCTCTTTTACTGTCTCTTCTCGAGAGGATCATCCCCCTAAAAGCTTCATACAGCGGGGTATTTATAGACAATTACAGTCTTACATCATTTATGACCGAATGACATGCCACTATTGTGCCCGAACGTGGGCGTAACTGCTGTCGTTACTTTTCGCCATACCGTGACGTGGGCGTAGTGGGCAAAGAACGTGGTCGTATGGTCCTTCGATCCACCGTGTGATTAATGCCACGTCATCTTCGTGGGCCGCGCCCGACTTGCCGATCATGCCCGAGGCCTTCCTTCAGCTTTGGTCGTCCGTCGCATCCCTCTGAGCAGGCATGCTCGGGAAACAGAGGCACATGCCCGGGGACGAGCTCTGTCGTGGTCGGGGCAGACCCATAGGTCGATCCACCCGAAGGTCTTCCTTGGGGACACCGTCCAAGGGTAAGCATGGTCAGCCGAAGATTGGCCACTGGCGTACGATGGTCTTCATGGGAGTTACCCAATCCCCGACACTTAGTAATTGATTCCACTAGATTGTTTGATTGCATAAATTCAATTCCTCGTTTGGCTAATCTCATGTCCAACAGCACCAATCCTTGGAGTGTAAATAGAACTCTAGAGTTCTATGTCTCTCTTTTGGTGAACAAGCAAAGGAGGTACATATTGTTCACTATAGATGGAAGAATCAGAAAAGTTTGATCACCTTAATTTGAAGCTGCTATTGGTGCCTCAAGTTCATTATTTAATCGGACCAGAATTCATGAGAGGATGTTTCCAGGATAGAGATGGAGGCAAGTGAGTGATATGCCTGATCTGCAGCTATCAGCCCAAAACGAGTCCACTGTTTGTCAGAAGAAGCCAAGATTTTACTGCTGCTTTTGAGGCATACTATGGCCCTATTTGGGAGAGCTCCAGATCCCAGCTCCAGCTCAGAGCTGAAACTTATAGGCTAAAATAAAGTGAATTAAGTTTATATTTTTAGTCTAAAATGTAAACAAGATAATCTACCTAAACACTCTTAATGTACCCACAACTCCAGCTCCACAAATTTCTGGAGCTAGAAATACCCTGCTCCACCAACTCCACAGATTTTGGTGGAGCTGGAGCTGTCCCAAACACCCCCTATTTATCCCAAAACTGGCTATAAAGAAGGAGTGACTCTAAATTTGGCATGGTTTCTTCACTTAATACTGTCTAGGCAGCCTATTGATCTAGTTGATTATATTTTTGGAGAAATGGAAGAGGCTGTCTATAGAAAGATGGGAAGTCCCCTACCCTTTGCTCAGCAAATTACTCAGATGCTGCTATCACAAGGGATAATCTCTCAAGAGGAGCTGAATAGGGACTTCAAGTGCTTTCCCAAGAAGTACTCAATGCATAAGGCTATTGGGGAAACACTTAGGGTGTCTGGATTTCTTCATAACTTACAGCAAAATCAACCTTATGAAGAGGAAGAACCAACACAACCAAATCTAGAAGAGGCAGAACAACCAAGTATGGAACTTGTGCCTGAATATGGATCTGAAGAAGAAAATGAGCCAAGTGCTCAAAATGAGTATAATGATGAATAATATAATTCTGCTGGAAGCTTTGTAGCTCCAAGGAGTGGAAGCTACAGCCATCACTCTCAGAGTCATGGCAGCCACCATAGCACAAAAAGATCTGACAGAAGTAAAGAGCCAAGTGCTCATGGTGAGTTTCAGAGTAGATCACTAAGTCATACCGAAGCTTTGTGAATCCTAGAAGTGGTAGTCATGCTTAGCCTGCTCATTCTCCAATCCCAGATATTCTTGTTCTAGAACATTTAGCATCTAGATCTCATGGACATAGCAGTCATGGACATCAATCTGCTCACTCAGTCCCAGTTATTCCTGTTCAAGGACATTCAGCATCCAAAATCTTCACTTAGCAATATGAGCCAACAGAAATATATGGAGACAGTTATCCAAATCCAAGAAAGCTCTTTTATGAAGATGATGCTGCTACTCAAGTTCTCTCTAGCTCAGTTGCTCAATCTTATGTTGAGAAATAGCAGATTCAACATTTTCAAGAAATGGCTGCAGCTGCTAGGTTTATGGAGGACCAAGGTGTAAGGCCAGGAGCTCATGATTATGAGGTAGGAGGGTCAGGAGTACCTCAAGGGCATAATACTTTTTATCCACCTCCTTCACCTCCAAAGGCTCACCCAGAGCATGCTCATCAGGATACCTTTCCTGGGTGGGAAAATCTCTTTGATACACAGCTTGCATGGTTCCAGTCTTATGAGTAGCAGTATTATGCTGATCAGAGAGGATTTCAGGCTAGATATGAAGAAAATCAAAGACTTACAACTCAAAGGCATGAAGAGCAAATGAGAGCAATGCAGCAGTATAATGACCAAGTCTAAGAACTGATAAGAAAACATTATGAAGAGCATATCAAATTCAGAAATGAAACCTACATAAGGTTTGATCATATCAAAAGCAATCAGTGGGACTTGAGAAACTGGATGGTGAAAATTGGCACAAATCAAAACCTGCTGAAAGATAGGCTATATGACATGAATTTGAAGATTGATGAGTATTAGAAGAATATCTCTGGCCAGGTCAATGATGGTTTCAAGAACAGCCAAAGTGCTCTTGACTGGATTGGTGGAAATCTTGAAAACTATTTTGACTTCTCTGAAAATGCCTACAAGACTCTTACAGAATATCAATGAGATACTTACAAGAGCAATTATGATGAATTATGTGGGATCACTGACTCTACTATGGACATGAATGAGTCGTTGAATAACATGCAACAAGATCTCCATAACTTGTCTCTTCAGCCTGGTGATCCGGACTATCCGAGCTGGCATAATCAAGCAATGGCCTCAGTGCCTAGCTCCCAGCATGATGAAGAAGATGAAGTGAAGATAGTCTCGCCTCCAAGAAAGAGCTCTACCCTTGTTAGCAATTGACGCCAAAGGGGGAGAATTTTAAGTATAAATAGTTCTCTAGTTGTGTCTAAGCTACTATATTGTTAAAGGGAGTGTTGGGGGACTATGAGAGCTTAAGTTTTGTGTATAGTTGTTTTGGTTTTGAACTTTAAGTGCTCTAAATTTGAATGATCTATTGTTTTGATCTATAGTGTTTTGGATGCTCTGATGTAAATTCTTTGCTCTAGTTTTAATGATCAGTTTTAATGCTCTGATATAATGTTATTAGCTCCGCATAAATGTTATTAGCTCTGATATATTCTATCTTCCACACATTTAGAGGAGCATAAATGTTATTTTTGCATAAAACCGTTTATGCTCTGTCAAGCCAACTCTGTCTTGCAGAATGTTTGAGATATTATTGACTTAGAAAGGTATGTTGTCATCAATCACCAAAAAGAGGGAGATTGATAGTATCTAGGCCCCCTAATTATTTTCTCAAGGTTAATTGTATGGTTTTGGTGTTGATGACTAAGTCAATAACCTCCAAACTATCAAGAATATTGTTTGAAGTATCAAAGAAGTCATCTAAGGGCCTGTTTGGGAGAGTTTCACTCCAAAAAAATCAGCTCCACTCCACCAGCTCCACCATAGAGTAGCTCCATCATAGAGTTAAAGTAGGGAAGGGAGGTGTTTGGCTTGCAAATTAAATCCAGCTTCAAGAATAGATGGTTTTGGTGTGGATACCCATTTATGCCCTTGGATGTTGAACCAATGGCAAAGGTGGGTAATTACCTAGGAACTTCCTCATGTGTGTAACCAGTGGCAAAGGTGGATAATTATCTAAGAACTTCACGAGTGGGTACGAAATGCTGTTTCTTGGAGAACCCCTTGAGGTGCTCCACAAAAACCATGGAGCAGCCCCCTAGATTCGCATTTTTCTTGGAGCTGGAGTTCTGTGGTGCTGGGGTGTTTGGCTACGCGAATTTGGAGTGGAGTTGAAAATTGAGGAGCAGAACTCTCCCAAACACCCCCTAAAAGGTCAAGATTAAGGATCTTTGTTACTAGTTTTGGCTTGGGAGATGATTCAAGCCAAGTAGCTAGGATTAAGTTTTGCTTGGCCGTACTATTAAGGGGATTGTGTACAGGTTAAAATTTTGGTTCATAGGCTAAGACTAAATGAACAACTTGGAGTCAATATCATTCAAATATATTTCCTTCCAAAATCAATCCTTTCCTTCAATAAACTATATGTATTTGCCTCGGACTCAACTTCATTGCTCGTTCCTTAAGTCCGGCGCAATCTCAGTTAGAATTCTATTTTCGCTGGACCATCCCTATTTTAGTCCGACGCCAAAATCTACTCAGTCAAAATTCTAACTGAACGCATTCCATTTACGACAGGCCATATTAAACTTCTCATATATTTTAGTCCGGAGCAAGCCATTTACGCTGGACCTTTTATTCTTTAAGTCCGTGGTGAAAGTATCTATTATTTAAATCAAACTGAGCGTACGCCATCTACGATAGACCAAGTTTGCTAGCACAAAATCTAGTATGGCGCAGATGCATTCCTCTCGGTTAGACTCAGATCTATTCCTTTAAAAAGTCCGTTGGTATAATCTTTCTTGAAATCCTTCCTCTACGGACAAAATATTTCGGTCCGACACACATGTATGAGTTCATATCTCTTAACGGATCAAATTTTCTAAAAATCCTTTGTATGCCGGACCAAGCCAATTCAGTCCGGTGCAAATACTCTTTTCAACAAACTTAGTCCGGAGTACAAAGAACTAATCACTGAGTCTATTTTTGTTAAGTCCGTTGCAAATATGTTAGCCTATTTTTGACAGCCTGACACGTTCCAACGGCTATTGTGGTCGGTGTAACGCTCTTTTTAGCTCAAATGTCTATATAAGCATTTCCTGAGCCATCTACAGAAGAACTTTGCATATCTTTGATCTTCTTGACATATTAGCACTCTAGAGCTTACTTTCCACCAAGGAGATTGTGCTTCAACTGAATATCTAAACTTAACACTTTCTAAGTGTTTTGGCTCTAAGCTTAGTCTAGTTAGTGATGTGCTGAGTGAACCAAGAGACAGGACTTGTGTCAGTCTATTACTCTTGGATCTTAGTGGTCCTAGACGGCTTGGAGGAAGTCTAGGTGCGACCTATCCAAAAGTGTTCGTGGAAGGCCACCTGATTGTGAGAGGTTGGGACTCACCTCACCGGAGTTGTGGAAGAGTCACCCTAGCGGAGACCGAAGCTTCTGCGATTAGCTTTGGAGGAGCTATACTTTGAGAGAAGTACTCTAACGTGGAGTAGGAGGTAGGCTCTGAACCACAGGATAAAATCCTTATGTCACTTGTTCTAATTCTTTCTTTTATGTTTCTTTCCGCTGCTCTTTAGTTATCTGTGCATATTCATTCTTTCAATTTGTATCTGGTAACTAAGTACTTAAGCAAGATAGTTGTTCTTAATTGATTCTAAAATTTTGTAAAGTTGCCTATTAACCTCCCTCTAGGCCAATTTGATCCTTCAGCTTGACACAAGCTCAACCAGCTTGCTCGGATTGGGGGCATACGCAAGCCGAGCCGAGCCTCATTCTCAGCTTGCTACTGTATGTAATATCTCAAAAAATTGAGTTTTTTAAAGTTTAAATTGAACATGAACCATTTGCATTTTTTCCAAATTATCTAAAGCTTCATTTGAATTTTTCATTATGTAAAAGATTTAATTTAACTAAAATATACATAAAACAAAATATTTCCAGTCATAGTTGGGTTAATTATACTCCAAGGAATTTTTTTGTAATTTTTTTATATTTTTGAATTTATTTTATATTTATTTGAATAAATTTGTATTTGTTTGAATTTCTGGTAAATTCTTTAATTAGAAAATGATTTTTATTCATAAAAACCCTTTCGGGCTGAATCTTCGCTGGCCCAATCCTCTCCACTCGGCCTGTTCTGCTCTAGCGTGCTCTCGCTCACCCCAGCTTAGTCCGTCAACTCGGCCCAACTGCCCGTGTCGTAGCCAAACCCTAACTGCACAGATTCATGATCGTGGGACCTCGATCGAACACATCTTGTGGAGCCGCGTAGCCACGCAATGTGTGCCATCGGATATGTGCCATGTGTGCGGTCTGGATCACAACGCGTCGTGCCGCCACCAGGTGAAACCCTAAATGGCTAAACCTAGCCAACCGTGAAGTTCACTCGATGTATGCCGTCATCGCCATGGTTTACGGGTTCTACATGCCTTTCTAGGCTATTTTAAGGCCTCGAGGTGCCTCGTTCGAGGTTCCCTTCGTCGCATCGCACCTTTTGCCCCATCTTGCGCCGCCCGAGGCATCTCCGTTATTGCGCAAGAGCTCACTGGAGTCCGTCACTGTCGCTGAAGCTTTCTTCTCCACTAGGTGAAACCCTAAATGGCTAAACCTAGCCAACCGCGAAGTTCACTCGACGTACGCCGTCATCGCCATGGTTTATGGGTTCTACATGCCTTTCTAGGCTATTTTAAGGCCTCGAGGTGCCTCGTTCGAGGTTCCCCTCGTCGCGCCGCACCTTTTGCCCCATCTTGCGCCACCCGAGGCATCTCCATTATTGCGCAAGAGCTCACTGGAGTCCGTCATTGTCGCTGAAGCTTTCTTCTCCATCGATCTACACCTCTGGTTCATCTCCACTGTTGCTGCTTGGTTCTTTGAGTTCACCGCATCGCCTGCGTCCAGATCCAAGCCAAACCTGAGCCGATCCGATAATGTACAGCCATCGCCCCAGTTGTCTTTTCTGAGTCCGACGAGTTCGCACCATCGTGGGGTCATCGGAGAAGGGAGGTTGCTAAGCCGACATGGCAGATGACCTGATCACCGAATCATCGCCAGATCGCCTCGTCAACCTTATATCCTAGTTAGACATCATGTAATCGCTTAAGCATGTGCCACATCATCACTAGTGCAATCCCACAGGCCTAGCACTGTTCTGAACACCCTGTCCACTGTGGATCAGATCAAATCCACGGACATGGGCTATGTACCAAGGGCCCACATGTCAGTCTAATAAAGCCTTTTCTCGATTTATTTTAATTTCCAAAAATCCTAGATGACGTCAGCACAACACAATAAATTGATTTTTCTTTAGAAAAATAATTTTAGAAAATAATCTTTTTCTATTTTTCTGAATTTAATCTTTCAGAGGCCCATTCTCTCTCGTACAAACTTCAATTGAGGCGATTCAAGTTTTTAATTTTTTCTAAAATTAAGCTATACATTCTAGAGCCATTTATTTTCAATTTAGAGTTTGTTTGAGTCTTTGTTTATTATTTATTTGTACTCTTTGTTGTCTTTTCTGTAGGCATTAATCCCAAGGGAGCGAACAGAGAATTTGAAGATCAAGACTTCGCAGTAGATCAACAAAACAAGTCGTAACCTTTGATCATGTTGAACCTATTTTTGCAAAAAGTAATTAGTTTTATACAATTGTTTGCTATTTTTGTACAATAATTATTTGCTAGGAATAGCTATATACCTAAGTGACATTATACCACCTTGATTATTGGAATACCATGTATCCATTGTTAACCCTAGATTGAGATATTATTAGTTGGACATGATCATATTACTAACATTGGGATATCGTAGCTATGTTTAGACATGCTTAGTTGTACGATGGGATTCATATCACATATTGAATAATGTTAATCTTGACTTAATGAGATATTGAATTATGACCGATAACTACTGTTGTAAAATTTATTGTACCATGATAGGATTTGCCATTTGATATGGTTGAACAAAATTATTTTCCCTTGGACAAGTGATGTGTAGTAAATGGGGTGTCGTTGGCACATTTAGGATGTGAATGTCTTGCCTGAAACAATTTGAGGACTTAATCTTATGCACCATTGAACTGGGTCTAACCGTATAACCACATGTCTGGTATGGAATAGACCTAGCTGGTTAATTTTCAATGTCTAAATTTGAGTTCTGCTAGTTGGTGGTGTGGGTTTCGGGATGGACAGGTAGATTCACATGGCTCAAGAGAGGGACTATGGGGTAAAATTTTAGTGGGCAGTACCGAGTTTAAACATGGGTAAAGGCTTTGTCAAGATCTTTCTGCTGACATACCAAAGGAAGTGTATTAATTGCATGGCAACAAGTGACGATCAGGTCTTATGGGTAAAGTAGTACAACTTCTACAGAGTGTAAAACTATTCGAATAGTTATGTCCACGGTTATGGATATGTCTAAAAATTTCACATGAGGTATAGGTTGTTTCATAAAAATGTTAGAATGTGAAATTGTTAAGATATGAACGGGAAGTTCACTATTGTTTATCTATTACTTTTAATTATGAGTTGGTAGCGGTGGTCCGTTCTCTCCCCTCCCCTCCCGGGCATACCCACGAAACCGTAATTGTCCCAATCTTCTATACATTGGCGAACAATGAAAGTTTTAATTAGGTTGGATATGTATGCATGCGTGATTTGCAGCATATCAGACTCTTATCTCAATCAGCCAATTCTATTTCCAAATACTACACGGCCAATTTTTTTCCATATACTGCACGCATACACCTTCTGAGTTACCATGTGCCTTTGAGTTGCCATATGCATCCTTTCCATTAAATATTTACTTGCATGTGTAGATAAGATCATCTTTTCTTTTTATCTAATCACATATAAACTTGATTTCGGCTGGCCAGCAGCATGCGCACTGCCATGCATGATGCGACTAAATAATTTTGTTATCTCTATCTCTACTAAGTCCGTTCTCCACCGTTACCCCGACATGTGTGCGCACCCACGTAGCTGAGTGGGAAGTGGGTAGTGGCCATCCCGGTAGATTGGATTGGATCATCCCATCATGGGAAGTAAATGAATATGCATGACTCATTTATTGCTTTCTTTTCTCCCATTGATCTGGCATTCAAATCGGCGGCAATTGCTCCTGGTGTTTTTCGGATTGGATTGATTGATTCCCTTCTGAAGGAAGCAGAGCTCCGATGCATGGAGTTGGGTCTCTTCTCACCTCTTTTCCTTTTGTTGCCTTCCTTATTCGACGATTTCTTAATCTGGATTCTCGTCTCTCCTTGGTTGCTAAATCTATATAACCACACTGCTTCTTGTCTCTCCAGCAGATGTGTCGATCTTATCCATTAAGCGGAGATAATGGGTGACCTTCCTAATCTCGTCGATGCGGTGCAGGGACATGTCACTGGTGGTGGCAGCAAGATAGGTTGGCGGTGCTGCTGGAGCTTGCAGTGGTGGATGATGCCAATAGGTTGAGGGAGGCGCTCGCGGGAGGAGGCGAGGAGGTGGTGGAGCTGCTTGATGGGGTGGGGGCTATGGTATGGCCGGAGCAAGGCATACAAACCATGCACACTGCTGATGGTGGCAGCCACATACAGATGACACCTACCTCTTTAACGTCTTTGCGCTCATGGGGTAGTAGGTAATGGCTCTCTCGGTCGATCGATAGATCTCGAATTATGGCGTTACAAATTTACAATCCAAGTGCTGTGATGTTATTATTTAAGTTTGTGAAATTAAAGATAATTTTAAGCTCGAGTTTGTAAACAGGTGCTTGGAATTTGTATGTTTCGATGAATTGATTTAAACATTTAACTATTACACATTCAAAGTGAACATTATTATTCAGATAAGATTAGTGCTCTTTGCAAATAATTTTTTTATCACAAATTGAGTTTCTGTTGCAACGCACGGGCACATGACTAGTTATTGTCTAAAGTTAACACTGATGAATTTAGTGATTAGATGATGGTTTAGATGGTGTTGGGTGAAACCTCACCAATCTATTCATGTTGTCTATCATTGATTTATTAGTTATTTATTATCTTTTTATAAATATGCTTTCAATCTATTTACTGTATTTCAATTCAAGTTATTGCTTCCTACAAAAGAATCATATGGCTATTATTTATCAAGCCTTGCATGAATATATTGCATCATTTTTCTACGGTTTGCTGAGTACTTTTTGTACTCATAGCTATACGCCTTTGTTGATCAGTTACAGAGGAAGGACTAGAAAATACAGAATTCTATGAGGAGGAGTACTATGAAGACTACGTGGATTAGGAAGGCGTTCCCTAGACGATTGCCTTTGGCATATCGAAGGGCCCTAGTTATTTTATTCCCACTGTAATAGTTTATTTGTTTCTCAAGCCCTTAAGACATAGTGGTGTAAACTTTGACCATAAGGTCTATTGCTTTATTTAATAATAATTTGCTACTCTCTTAATTAATTCATTATTTGGTATGGTATTTCTATGTTGCCACTGTATACACTAGCATGATCCTAGACTAGTGCAGTATAAACAGAGGGTTTTGAATTTGTAAATTCGGATCCCGACACTGTAACGAGCCAAGCCTGAGCTGGTGGGCTCATTTGGCTCGTATGGCTAGCCTAAAGGCCATAGCAACACTGAGGAGCTGGCCCTTTCGGACCTAGGCCTATCACAGTCATGTAACCCTAGGTGTTGTTTGGTAAGTGGTGACTTTGCTTAGACTGGGGTCTGGGACACCTAGAGAGCAATTCGCCACATCCAGTGCGCCTTTTTCCGTTCACCGCCCATAGGCCATCACCCATCTACCATACGCTGCGCCTTCTAGCCACCTTCCATTGCTTTGTCCATTGTCCATCACCACCTTCCACCGCTTCATCTGGTGTCCACCACACGGCCTCCTCGACGTCAATTACGTGGTCGCCATCCGCCTCTTTCACGCTATCTACATCGACATCCCCTCACGTCCATCATATACAACACTATCAGAGCATGGAGTCTTGTTTACACTGAAGGAAAACATATGTATTTGACGTCGAGGCCTCTGCCTCCACCTCGGCACTAATCGACGATCATGCAACTAGGCAAGGTCTTCTGAACTCTTAGCTGCCATCTAACCTTGGCCAATTGACAATGACCCCAGCAGCCTCAATAAGTCTCCAATTTCCACTCTCCTCTTTTTGGTGAATTTCTATATTGGGTTCGGTTATGATTCTTCTATCAAAAATTATCAAAGGAGCATAAAATCCTATCGTTTCCATGGCAAAGAAAATTAAACAGTCACAACTTAATTGACCGAGAGCTACTCCATCATAGCTAGCTCTGGTAGCTAGGCTCGCAAGTCACCATGAGCCTGCTCGAGCCAATTTTCAAGCCGAGTCAAGCATGGAATCTAGCTTGTTTCCTAAATAAGCCGAGCTAAATTGAGCCACAATTAAGGCCAAGCTTTGGGTGCTAGCTCAGCTTGTTTCGAGCCCTACATATGATACACAACAGAACATTAAAGAGTCGTAAAACAATGAAGCTGCAGTTTTATTTATGTATTGAAGAATCCAAATTCTCATGTCTTCTTAACCTCAATGGTTGGCAAATCGCCTCCAAGACTCCAAAGTCAGCCTCTGAGTTTATTTGCTCAAATTTTAGAATTATGCCTATGTGGTTTTAGTTTTCTACCTGAAGGGGTTTAAGAAGACACATTATCAAAGTTTATGGATACAATCTGGACCTACATAACAGCCTTGCTCGGCCGAGCAGATCACGCGTATTTGCGCAGACTAGACCCACACCCACCGGGACGGCATATAGGCTGTAAGGACCCGAATTCACCAATTCGAATCCACTGTGTTTTGCCGCACTAGTCCCAGGATCAATCGCTAGTGCACACAGCTTAACATCGGTAAGCATCATATCATACACAACGATAAGAATAATAAGACTTTATTTATTGAATATAACTAGTGTATGATCTTATGATCACTTACAATATTCAGCCTCACAAGGCAATAGTAAGACCAATGAAACGAATGCAGCGGAAATGACAGTAGAAGACGTAGATGTCCCATCAGCACACCACAGGCGACTGACAAGGATTGGCCTAGTGACACGCGTCCACCCGAAAGTCCTCCTCCAATAACGACGTTGATTTCTCCACTGTTGTTGGTTGTTAAGCAAGGGTGAGTACACCAACACGTACTCAACAAGTTGTGCACAAAATGCAATTCTATCATAGCTATATGCAGGCTTATTCCAAAGGAAAGGCTAAGGGCTCATTTGCAATAAAGCAGCATTTAAGAACACATACGATACATAGATTGAAAAGACAGTAAAATAAATAATAACAAGTAAATAGATTCGGTGATTCTCAAATAAACCCAAGTTTTCCATCCTAAATCAAGTTCCATTTTCCACATGGCATCCTGCCATCCCATAACAGTTGTTCATTTTAATTAACTACCCTTGACTGTAATCCCCGAGCATTGCTCAATACCGTGAGCACGGCTATCCGAATAGTTTGTACACTCTGCAGAGGTTATGCACTTTACCCACATGATACAACCATGCACCACACAGGTGAACGATTATAACAAAGCCTTTACAATGCATCCTCTTAACCCAGTGCTACCCGCTAAGGTTTCAACACTGAAGGGTTACACCACCACAACAGGGCCCCCCTCTTACGCCATGTGAGCCACCCCCAAGCATGGACTGGTTACCACCACCCGGGTCTCACGCCACCAAGATAGCACTCAAGTTAAGCATTTGCAAATTAGTCTGCTAGGTTGCCCCATAACAGATATGTGGTTGCATGATAGACTCAGGTCAAAGGCTCGCAAGGTTAAGTCCTTAGGATTGATTAAAGCAAGATATACACAAACCCTCAGCTCCTCTGAGCCCACCCTGGCACACTTGCCCCTTCCACTTGCTTCAATCTTAAAATGATTAAACCCCAGTTGGTTACCAAGCACCACGTGCTACTCACAATTCAACATCGTTGTGTGACCTCCCCGCCACAACAACTCAATCTCTTTGTGTGACCACACATGACACACAAGTTAACATCATTGTTCCATATTCCATTAGTCAAAATTAATACTCAACATTCCAGGTACAAGTGATGACGTGGCATGGCTAAGCATTTCTATCCCGTTCTAACCATCCATGTTGATTTCAATATTAACCAACTATAATGAACCAACCTAAGGTGACAAGTGGATTATGGCATACAAATAGCAAGGTAGGGTGTAATTCAAAAGGGTACATTAACTAATCCCAAAGTTAAGTTAAAATCATTTGTACTCATAACATACCATGCAATAGGGTAAATCAAAATAGCAATTTTGCAAACATGGGTGCAACATGATCAAAGCACAACTTGCCTTGCTTAAGCTCCTGGTATTGCTCCGAAGATTGCTCTTGAAATGATAATTCCTCCTCCGAAACCTCGCTCAATTCAACGTCTACGCGAATCGAGAAGAAATAGCAAATAAACACCAAAACTAAAGAACAAATGAACTCAAAAATTCAAATAAAAGCCACCATTAAAAATATATCGATTTTACAAATTTTTAGGAATTTGAATCACCTCAATCGGAGTTCATATGCGAAAGTTATAGCACTTTGAAGTTTTAATTTCCTAAAAAATCCCTAAAATCATAAAATCCGAATTTATCAAATTATTTTTATAAAGAAAATCTGGATTTTTCCCGCCCCAAACGTATGGTCAAGACGTGGCAAAAGTTGGACCCTTGGATCCTAATCTAATGGCTCCGATTAAATCCACCACGTGGCTTAATATCCACCGCCCGATCCAAATCCGACGGTCGACGCTTACCCCAACGGTGCACTGTGTTTATAAATGACGTGGCCAATCCTAGACCCTACGATCTTGATCCAACGGCTGAGGCTTACCCGTGTGGTTTACTGTTCACATAAATGACGCGGCTTACCCCCAGCCACACGATCTTAATCTAACGGTGAGAGCTTACCCGTGTACTCCACTATTCACCGGTGACGTGGACGATTCCTGGCGCTGCGATGGTGATCCGACGGTCCACGAGCTTTGGCTCCGGTGATGGCGACGCAGCTGGGCAACTCGCCGGACTTGGGAACGACGACCACCCAAATGGCGAACAAGGCGACTCCGGCGAGGAAGAAGCGGCAGTTCCGACGCGGCGCGACGTGAGGAGTTCGAATCCACAACCCACAAGGTGAAAGAGGTCCTCGGAGACGGCGAAACGCGGCGCAAAGTCTTCGAAAACTCCGGCGAGCTCGCACGGTCTTCACGGTGCTTCTCCGGCGATGATGCAGCAGGGGAACTATGCGGCGGGTTGTGGCGATTCTCACGAGAGGTCTCCCTGCCCTTAAATACCCTCGGCGTGCGCGCAAAATATGGAAACTCTCTCGGACACGGCGGCGGCGGCGCGGATGAACAGGACTCCGAGTCCTACTCCGAGACGACGACTCATAACCGCCCGATCACGATCCGACGGCCCGGATAAGAGATAAAGTCCGAACCGGTAAGATCGAATGACGATCGTGCGATCAGAATCTAACGGCTAGAACGTGTTAGGGTTTCATTAAATGACGTGGGCGAATAATGACCCTTGGATCCCGATCCAACGGTTAGCGATAACCCTCTCGATTCCAACGCGTCAAGCCTGATAATGGGCCGCGTCTCATTCGCTTCACACGATTTTCGAATTTCCGATTAAAATTAATTCAAGAAAATCATTTGATTTATTTAGGGTATTAAAAATACTCTAAAAATTCCCAGAAAAATCTCAAAAATACTTTGAGACATTCTGGACCTAAATAAAATATTTTTGGTAAAACTTTATTTTAAACTTTTCTTTTTATAATTATTTCTTGACAAAAGGCATTATATATTAATTCAAAATAATTTAAATAAATCTCGAAAATCCAATTAAATCCAGAAAATTCACAAAAATCATAAATTGCAAAAAAAATAATATTAATTAATTAAAATCTCAAAAATTGGGATGTTACATAGGCCCCAGTGCGGCGCAAGCCATTGTGCACGTAGCACGCACGCATGGTACGGGTTCAGGTCTTTGTGGTCATTATATTGTATCGATAGAAATTAGATTTATTGAGGGTATTTCTACATCTCTATTATCAAAGAAAGTATAAATAAATACTAGTTATTCTGATCATTTGATTGAAAAAATTAATGACCTATATTCAATTTAGGCTTTATTTGTTTGGGTTTTTCGGTCTAAAAATTAAAAATCTAAAGTCGAAATAAATAGATGAAATTTAAGCTAGGTTTTCAAAAAAGGCTAATACATCCCGTAACTATAAATACTGTAAAAAAGCTCTTACCAGAGTACGTACGGCGAAGCAAGAACACCAGAATGAAGGAGAATTAATGTAATTTGATTAAAAAAAAGAGAGAAAGAAAGGAGCCCGCGAGATTAAGAAAAGGAAGAAAGAATTGAAGGATGGGAACCGAAGTTGCAGACTCACAATCGATGAAAAGAGCAATGTTAATTCCCCCCCCCCCCTCCGCGGTAGCACTGCCTGACCATCTGCGTCTCCGCCGTATCGTGAGATAAATGAATGCTAAGACATGTTTACATTATTTTCTTTTTCAAAGTTGTATCAATATTAAAAATATAAATAAATGTTGAGACGTGTTTATATAATTTTTTTACGGTGATTACTTATCTCTTCGTTTGTTTTAAAATTTATATAATTTATATTGAGAGTGAAAGTACGGAGCACTGCTTGGCAACTGGACAAGCGGTCGCCTTTACTGCACTGCATAGATTACTCGGAATCTCTGCTTGCCCAAACACGTTCGTTAGACCATCCGCAACGGTTTCCCTTCCCGAATCCCGTCCCTGTTCCAATGGGAAAGCGAGCGCTCCCGAAAGCCGAACGCCGCTCCAACGCCTTCCCTTCCCAGCCGCGCGCAGCAAGGGATAGGAGAGAGAATCCCGCCCTCGCCGGACCCTCTCTCCTTTCCTTTCCACCTCTCCTGCAGCTCGGAGGAGCAACGACCTCCAGTTCGCGCGCCGGCTCGGATCCGAGGAGCAGTGGTGCGGCAGGGGAAGGTTTGAGAAGAAGCGGCGGCGCTTGGCGACCGGGACGTAGCGGCGCGTCTCCACCCATCGGAGATGACGACGAGGTGAGCGGCATCGACGGCACCAGGTACTCCCCTTTGACCCCTTTATTTGTGGTATTGTGGTGGATCTGGTCGAGCTGGTTGCATTGGGTACACCACGATCTAGGGAATTTGCATTCGATTTGGATTTAGGGTTTCGATTTGGTTTATTCTACAGATAGGTTGAAGTGCGGATTTGGGTGAAATCCACACTTAACATGAATACGTAGATGAACTTCATTTCACCATTAATATGGGCTGCTTTATCGGATAACTTCTTCAATATGCACTTGTTCAAATATTTTGCTTCATGTTCCTTCACATGGAATTAATTAACTTATCTTTGTCTTTGGTGCTCGTAAATCTTTGTCTTTGAATGCATCTCTATCAGCAGGTCTTGATCTCCGTCTACTTTTACTTGGATGTTCACCACATGGAAACTCAGATCAGTGTCACAATTTTCTGTTTTCTGTTTTCTGTTTGCTCAATTTGTGTTAGTTGCTACCACTAGCTGTTTCGGTCATGAACTGATGAATCTGGTCATGAGCTGGTGTCTTAGATTGAAGACTAGTAGTCATTGTTAGTTGGTTTTAGATGATCATGATTTCAGTTAATTTTCAACGAGGTGGTGTCATGCTTCATGGATGATTCCTAGCTATGTGTTAAATGGTGTGTAGTTCATATATGTGCCATGACTAAATTTGGGAGGGTGAACATTAAGAAATGTAAGTGCCACATTGATTCCAAATGCCCAGTATGTGTGCACATTGATTCAGAATGCCCAGTTTCCTGTTGATGGTTTCTTTCATTGTCAGTATATCCTGCAAGTCGATGTACATGTCTATGGGAACAAAAATTCTATAGCACATTACCCATGCTTCATGGCACAAGTTTAGGTTTCTTTGGTTTTTTTATTCTCTTCTCCAGCATTCATGGCTGCACTGTGCAAACTTTTTTGAATAATGATGCAAAACATCTTTGGAACACTTAATTGTGTGACTGTTTTGACAGCAAGTTAGTACATAGTTGGTATCTGAAATGTAACCTTGCAGGCAGCAAAGCGATGTTTTGTTCCTGCTTTGTTTAGGCATGCCACTGAGGATGATTTTATACTTCCTGCGATGTTGGTGCCTGTAATAATCGTTGATTTGCAGCTTTGGTCCTGTTTGTTTCGGCTTTTTAACTGGTTTAAAAGCCAAAAAGCTAAAAGCTGAAACAAACAGATAGCTTTTAAGCCGGGCTTAAAAAAAGCCAAAAGCCTTCCGTGAACTAAAAGCCAAAAGCCAATGTGAGGTGGCTTTTTTTTGGCTTTTGCGGATTGAAATTGGTATTTGCCATTGAAGGTGTAGTATATTTACCCACCAGTGCCATTCATATAAAAAGAAAACTTCTTCGTATTTTTTGCTCCTCTCCTCCCCCGATGGCCTGATCCCCCTGGTGCATACTCCCTGCGGCTCCTAGCAACTAGGGTTTAGCGGGGGAATTCTGGTGACGGCGCCCTCCTCCACATCAACCGGCCGGTGTCGCCTCCGCCTCGACTCCTCACCCCCGCCCATGAGACTTCGGCGGCACCCTTCCCGCGACAAGCCGGGCGCCTCCTCCCCGACTCCCTCATCCCCCACGAGGCCCGACGGTGCAAGCCTCTCCTCCCACCTTCCGCCGCCATCCTCCTCCCCTCGGCGATTTATTCGAGCTCCCAACCGGAAGGTATGTGCTTGTTGTGAACAATATGGATTGCTTTCATGAGATTCACCATTGTCTAGAATATCCAACAATTTCTTTACCATTTTAAGAAACCATTCCAGGCCCTGTTGATGTCTCTCGTATTTTTCCTTTTCGTACTTGGATTTTCGCTAAAGAACAAAAAAGTGATCTAAACAATGTAATTTGTTAGTTTTATTCATAATTAGCATGTCAGATTGGATCATTCCCTTGGTCGACTGAAAATGTAGCACCGGATGTAAAGTAAATCATTGTTCTTTGGTACTGATTAGGCCAAAGTGAGCTTTAGGGTGATTTTATGCTGCATCTATTG
Organism: Guadua angustifolia; assembly: GCA_036346375.1. NCBI lineage: Eukaryota > Viridiplantae > Streptophyta > Magnoliopsida > Poales > Poaceae > Guadua > Guadua angustifolia. The sequence goes on along the minus strand of CM070510.1, from coordinate 13,853,625 downwards.
GAGGTAGATATTGGTAAATTCAAGTAGCATGCCTCTTTAAGATATTATATTTCTCCGGAGAAATATTGCTTTGGCAACATGAAGGATCGAGATGGCGAACAGAGGGGGGGTGAATGGTCGCAAATAAATTTTCCCAAAAATACTCCAACTAAAACCTTGACAAGATCACGCAAAGAAAACCGGTGCTCCTCAAATTCGCAAAACCCGCAAAAACCGGAATGACTAGACAACTATGTGTATCCCTAGCTTACATGGATGAGATCCATAAAAAATATGTGAGGGATTTTTTTAATCACAATCCTGGTTGTCAAGTGTCTAAATAAAGAGGAATCAATTCAAATACTTCTTTTCTAAAATAGATCAAGCCAAGACACAAAAGTCTCTTTTAGAAAAGCAAAAGCAGATATTTCCAGAAGCTGTCTTTAATTTGAACAGGAGGTTGGTGGGTTTATGCTGCTCACAAAATTATGAGAAATTTTCTCCCTATGAGAAGATGAATCATTAAGCTCTCTACCAAATTTTAGATCAAAAAACAATGTAGAAAAATCATTATAAATCTATAAACACAGACAGTCAGGAACTTCGAGCAGAAAATTTGGGGCTCTGTTTTCACCTCATGGCGCCCAAACGGTGCAACAAGTGAACTCCAAAATTTTTCTACAGATGGATATGGGAGTCCCGCACAATCTCCAACAAGAATCACGCAAAAAGAATTTTCTAGATTTTTCTAAAAATAAAATACTAACTGCTGCGCGAAGAACAAGTTCTAGACAGAACTGGAACTTGAAAGAAAAGATGATCTCTACTTAATCAAAGAGTGCAAAAGAGATGTAAAACCATATGAACACACTCAAAACATTCAAGATCAGCATTTAGAAGGAGGGGAGGCAAATCCAAATTGCATGAATGTAAATTGCGGGAAAGTAAATGCGTAACGTAAATGCTAAATTTAAATTGCGTAAAGTAAAGACATAATGTAAATGCGGAATTTAAATTCACAATAATGTAAAGAAATTTTTTTGTATTTCTAGTGGGAAGGTTTACAAAGCCTCACTTCATGTGGGCAAAGTTCAAAGGAGCAACTCAAACCTTCAAGGGGAGGAGGCCACCCCTCCACCCCTATTTATACTACTCTTGAGCCACCTACCACCCTTGGATGAGTCCCTCAACCCTAGGACACTTATCTAAGGGCTAGGATTGACCCACTCACACAGCCATGCAAGGGCTAACCCAAAACCCGCACACATACCAGGTTTTCTTGCACGGTTTTCAAAGCATACTACCTAGACCCGCTAACCTATCAACTAGACCGCGATCCGACAGCCCTCATTGATCCACGCGGCATCTAGCTAGCATCATCTCCTTTCCTTATCTTCTTGACTTGCCCGGACTCCGTCTCCGATCATCTTCCGGTGATCTCCCAACCGTCTGGACCTCCGACGCTCCTCGCCTAGTCCCGGTCATCCTCCGCCTCACCATGACCTAGCACCGTCGCCCTGCAACCATCAAAGATAAAGAAAAACCTTTCACATAGCAATGCCCACAAAGATATTTTTAATGATTATCCCAAAATCATTAATCAATCTTAATTACGCTCAACGGTCCGATGCTACCGCCCCACGCGGGTAGCACTAGGAAAAGCAACCAACACTCAAATTGCTTCATACCAAAAATCCAATTCAAATCAAACTCAATTTCAAATCAAACCAAGCTCAACTCTTGTCAATTACTCATCACACACAAGGATAGACCTCCACATGATCTTTCACAACAGGATCAGGGGATAAAAAAAGTATCACCCGGTCGATTGGCTTGCATGCCTAAGGAATTAAGGACCAAGGAGGTCTAGGTGTTCTTGATCTGAATATTGTGAACATTAGCCTTATTGGTGAGTGGCTAAAGAAAATGGAAACTGAATCTGGGCTGTGGCAAGAAGTCTTGAAGAAGAAATATTTAAGTAAGCAAATCCTGTCCCAACTGAATACCAAGCCAGGTGATTCATAGTTTTGGCAGGGTTCGATGGAGGCTAAAAAATGTTTTATGCCTTCTGTAAGGAAGAAGTGGGAGATGGGACAAATACTAGCTTCTGGAATGATTATTGTTTAAATGGCGGTCCATTATCAGAGCAGTTCCTAAGGCTTTGCTTTATCTCACTTTCACTAAAACCATTTTCAGTGGTTCAGGTGTTTGAAAAAGGGAGTGGTTGCGTTAGATTTAAATAGTTTGCCTATGAATATTTTTTTTCATGATATGCTTATCATGTTGAGTTACATCTAATATGTAGGCGTGGAATTGTCAGACATGGGAGTACATTGACAATAATATCTATTGCAAGTAATGGTAAGGTACAGCACAATCTATTACTATCAGCATAGGTTGAACTTTGCAGCTGATTAAACCAATCAGAAGTGTGAAGCAAGCTTAGCTTTCTGATTCACATGCGTGCACGTAGGGAGGTTAAGTTGCACGGGAGAAAGAGTGAAGTTGCTCGTCCATATCTCCTGTTCGTGCAGCGTCTTGAGACTTGGCTTTAGCAAATTGTGCTTCTGGTTTAGTGCCAATGGTTAAACTTGTGTAGGATGTGGTGGTTTCCTTGATTTTTTAGTCAGTTTAGTGCCAATGGTTAAACTTGTGTAGGATGTGGTGGATGTGCCAATGGTTAAACCCGTATGGCATCAACTGTGTAGGTGATATGGTTCTTCTGGGTGCTTTTTTTTCGGCTTGCTCATTATCCAAAGTATGTTGACCTTGTTTTCTGGTGGTCAGTGTATCCTAGAATTATATTGTGATTCATACTATACTTTTGAATGTAGCCATTGAATATAGTTCACAGGAATTAACAAATTCTATGCTAAAACCAACAGGATTCCTGGGAGGTGTTGTTGAAAGGTGATTGAGAAGGCAGCATATCTGAACGCAATAAATCTGAAGGCAAATCACTACACTTGTGTTCTTGAAAGGTGATTGACCCTTGTAGACAAATAATTTTCTGATTAAAGGTCGGCAGGCAGTTGTTTATGTACCAATCTAGCCTTTTCCATTGTGTATACTGCAGAGCATTAAAATTTTGCATTGAAGTGCAAAAGATATGTGTTTGAACTAAGCTGATACTTATTTTACGATCCCTCATTGTTCATCTTTATGAAATGTGTTTGTACTGAGCTAAAAAAAGTACCATCAGATGGAAAATATGAGTTGAGAAAAAGGTTGCATTTTACTATTCATAAACAAATTAGGATTCACATCGTGATCTTTTATACTCAATTTGTGGGAGTATTTTTTTTTGTATATATACGCTGTAAAAGAGAAGTATTCAGCTAGGTGCTTGCGTCGAGTCAAGTCCCACAAAAAGTAAAAAAAATGGAAGATTTGGGTTTCTACTCTAACTGACATGGGTACTAACACCAACACTGACCGATGCCGTAAGCTGCACGGCGTTTGAACACTGAACACCTCCCTCCTGAAACTGTAATAGTTTCTTCCAGCCATGAGATCTTTTTTAGGCTCCCTTTTACCCCTAGCAAAACACGTCGCTAGGTTGCTGCTACGTGCTTGCTAGAATCAATAGTCGCGATTGGCACCAATCAAGAAGCTAACGGCTTCGCTTGAATTGATCTCAAGCATGTACACCATGGTCATCATGTCCTTCCTCAACGTCTACGGTCACGGCAAGTACCACCTCGGCCTCTCTGGACACCCGCTCTCCAGTATCGGCGACAAAATCAAGCACTGACATGTTCAAGGGTGTCTCTCTCTCCCTCACAATCTTAAAGAGTATTTCAGACTTTTCAATAATAAGCTACACTATCCAACCCATCAAAAAGCCAAGGTGCCAAACAACGTGACTTGACTTAAAAGCCCATGGCTTAAAAGCTCATTAAGCCAAAAAGCTAGCTTTAAACTAAAAGCCAAAAAGCCTAAGTCGAAACAAACAGGGCCATGTACTGTAATAGTCATTCTGGATTTGAGGTAATACACAACAACAACAACAAAACAAAGCCTTTTAGTCCCAAGCAAGTTGGGGTAGGCATTCGAGGTAATACACATGAAAACAAATTCTATGTGAGTGCGGTATTTACAGAGCTACTTTCTTGTAGGCCTAGTCTCATTATTATGAATTGTGCAGGAAATTATGGGTTTGGTGGATAGGATTGTGAAAGTTGTGAGAGCTCCACACGTCCAATTTAGCAAGGATTACTATTTTCCTACAAATGTAAGCATGTACAATTCTCCATGCATTTAAGTAGACCATCTTTCATTTGCTGTTGTCGACATTTGTATTGATGTCTTGTCTCCTGTAGGAACCTGAGTTTTTTCCCAGGAGGCAAAGCAAAATTGTTATGACTGATGGGAAACAGATTGGCTACTTAGGAATTGTCCATGCTGTGATACTTCTTTTTTGTCATATTCCAGAACAGTATGCCACATGAGGAAAGAAATAATGACAGGAAATGCATGTAGATTGAAGCATTATAAAATGGATTGTGAACTTAAATTATATATATATATATATATATATATATATATATATATATATATATATAATGTAGATATTCTTGTGCATATTAGATCATATGAAACATATAATTTAACCTATTATGTTTTACGTGCAGGTGCTAAGGAAATTCGGTATTCCAGACCCCTGCACTTTCGCTAAGATTGACGTTGAGGCTCTGTTGTAGTGCATCTACTATGAATCAGGGGATGTTCGAAGTTGAGACCGCCTGTTGGTTTTGTTCAGTTGACAATTTGACATGTATGGAGTACCTCAACAGCCCTAGCATTTGAGTATGACCATCACATGTGATTGTGTTTACCTTGTTTCCATTGTAATACATCATTTTTGCTATAAATTTTCTATTAAAAGGCTAGTTGAAGTGGTTTTGTTAAGAATTTTGTGCAGAAAAGCAGGCTCCTTTGGTTCCCTACTTTCCATCCTTGTTCGTTCACCAGTCTATTATTTCCATTTTGCAATTCAGATCAAATATGCTATTTGTATAACCAATAATCTGTGCCTC
>CM070510.1:13105130-13248507 GCA_036346375.1 Guadua angustifolia | reverse complement strand
ACTAATTTAAATACTTTACTTATGTGGAGATGACCATGTATTTGAGTTGTAATGTATAGGGATGTGCATAAATGTACATGAATATAATTGCTGAAATTTTGAGTGTTTGAGAATATTAAATATGCTTACATATTTTGTTGAGATTGTGTGGAGATGTATAAGGTTGGGAATTGAGCATCTATGAATATATTGCTTGACATCTATGTATATATTGCTTGACATTGTGTGTTTAAGTGTTAGATATATATTTCTTTATGAGATGCCAGTTGCATTGTCAACCAAAAAATTGCTTTCTCTTGTTCGGTTATTACGGTTGCATGCAAGTGACGAGCATTTGTAAGTATGATACTTAAGTTGGATGGTTAACTGAGAGTACTTATAAGTATTATGTTTATTTGATTTTGAAACTCAGAATTAAGGATTCTACTTTTAACCATTAAAGGCTTTTCTTTAAATAGCAGAAGACTGGAAAAACTTAATAAACAATGAAAATTAAACTCAAGGCTAAAATTCAAATTTAAAATTTTAAAGTTTACTTTCTTTTCATTTTGAGGATGTTACAAAGCTCCTCGGTAGGGGTGCAATCGGCTCGGATTCGGTCGGATATCGTTATTTTCATATCCTAAACTATATTTTTTGTCGGATTCAAAATCGGATTCGGATAGTACCAGATACTGAATCGACACGGATAATATCGGTATGCATTCAATCGAATCACGGAGCGGAATCGATCTGATTTCGAATAGTTTTAAATCGACAACTACAAATAAGTACTCCAACTTCACCACCGTACGAGCAGCGACCGATTACACGAAAAGTGGAGGGGCCAAGCGATAAATCTGCCCCATGCCGAGCCAAAATTGTGCGCTTGTAGCTTTGTATGGAAATGGTAAAGTTGCCTTTGGGAACTCCAGACGTGGCTTGTGCTGGAGATCTGTGACTGTGAGGGTGGTGAAGTCATTCCATGTGCTTCATGACTGGAATTTAATGCAGCTGAAGTCCACTAGAGGAAAAGCGGACACAGGCAGGGTGGAGCCCGCGGCAGAGGTAGTACACGCTACACGAGAAGGGAGAAGTTGCGAGGCACACAGCAGCGTGATGGAGTTGCGCGTGGAGGGGCGTCCGCTTCATGAGCGCATCACTCGAGGCGGTGTTAGCGGGAGACTGGAGGGCTAAAATGTATAATAAATTGAGAACCGGTCGGATATCCGAATAAATAAATTCGAATATATCTGAGAAAATATTCAGAATATTCCGATCCGACGGATAGTAATCTATCGAATCTAAAACCGAATCCGAAATAAAGTATTCGAAACCGAATCCGAATCCAAAAAAAATCCGAAAAAATTATTCGAATCCGATCCGAAAACATCCGGTCAATCGGTCGGTTGGAAAATATCCGATCCGATTGCACCCCTACTCCTCAGGGTCTTCTTCCTCTTTTTCGTCTTGCTCTTGCTCGGGTTGGTTACTGTGGAGTATATAGACCCCGGGTATCTCCATGGCGGGCCGTGAGGACCACCCAAGAGGGGATGGGCCAAGCCGACTACATGAAGATGGGTATTGCTCAGGAGGCAGACCGCCATCCGTAACAAGGAAACCCCGAAGACGGAAACCAACCCTACTTAGGGAGGATACAATTGTAATCCTAACCGCCGTCATGTTTAGCGGATAAGGAAAGAGATATAATCTCTAGCTTGTAACCGATTAGGACTCTCCTTTGTACTGCACCCCTCTACTATATAAAGGGGGTAAGGTAGCGTCCTAGAGAGGAGAAGACAATCTCATCAGCTATTAGCTAGCCACATATAATTCCAGAGCACAGGACTAGCGTATTATCTCCTCGAGAGCCCGAACTCAGATACATCCGGTGTCCCGTGCTACCATCGAGTTTGGATCCAGCGCCTAGCCCCCTTTTCATTATTGCCGACAACAAACATCGATAGTTGGTGCGCCAGGTAGGGGCAGCGTCAAGATCAATCTCGGCAAGCTCGATGGCCTCCATCAATGGAATCGTCATCACCATCGCTCTTGACCATGCTTTCCGCTTCGGGAGCCTCGACTTCATCGCCGACAACCTCGACAAGTTTGCTCTCTCGGACTAGGACCAGATCTAATCTGGGAGAGACTTCATTGATACTTCATCCGGACTTCCGTTCGGGTCGGGGAGCGCCGCGGCCATCCGCTCACAAGTAGTAAGCCGGAGGCTGACTTCCCGATTCGGATACGGTAAGGATTCGATCCGGGACATCTCGAATGCGGTCGTCATGGCGGCTTTTCAGAAAGGAGTTAGCGACGCCAACTTGATCAAGAAGATGTCCCGGAGGGCGCCGACTACGGTAAAGGAGATGTTCGCATTAGCGGACCGCTAGCGCCTGCGCCTCGAGCGTCATCTTCGGCACAGCCACGAACCTACGCTTGCGCCCTGAGCGCCACCTTCGGCATAGCCACGAGCCTACGCCTGCGCCTCGAGTGCCACCTTCGGCACGGCCACGAGCCACGCCTGCGCCCCGAGCGCCCCTTCGACACGGCCACCAGCCCACGCCAGCGCCCCGAGCGCCATCTATGGTACGGCGACAAGCTTACGCCTACGCCCCAAGCGTCACCTACGGCTCGACTGCAAGCCTATGCTTGCGCCACGAGCAAGGACGGTCCGATCGTCAGCAACGCATAGAGCATAGAGCAGCTAAGTCGCTTTTTACTCAATTATGTCATTATGAATAAAATTGTTGGCTTTCTTGACTTGCTACTTAGTTGATCCACAACTAAGCAGTAAGTCGGGGGCTACACCTAATAGTGTGCGCATGCGCACATCTTTTTCTGAGTTGTGTTTTTGTTCTTTTACTTAACGATTGCAAATGAATCCGAGTGCGTTAATTCCAAGTTGTGAAGCTCTGACCCCATGAATGGCGAACTTTAGTCACCCAAAATGCGCGCCTGGAAAAAAGAGCCATGAGCCGACTCCCGACGCTTGGGGGCTAGACTAGTCGGGCAGAGTGCTTAAACAAAAAGAGTCAAACCACTCGGATGAATTCAAAATCAATAAGGTAAAGGAGTAAAAAACTCTAAAATTATATATAAACCAGTCGGGTATCACATCCGAGTGAATTTTTTTACATGGCCTAAGTTCTGCATATACATGATTTCAGGGCTACTAAATTTGGATCGCGACGTGTGGGTCAACGCTTCAGCAGCGACATCAAACCTTCGGATTTAATGAATTTAAAGGGAGCGGCGCTGAATTTTGCCTTGAGCGGGAAAAGTGTTTTGACTTCTACATACCATTTGGGATACGGTATGCCCCAAGATGAGCTGACTGCCAGTGTTCCAATAATTGGGCTGGGTACCACTCGGAAGGTTCAACACGTGGAGCTCTGTTGAGTCCTTCACGATCTCTTTGCCTACAACAGGGCACTCGGCTGGAAAGGAAAACCAGTCGAGAAGCTGCATTAAGAACTGGAAGCACTCGGCGTGAAGCATGACTCAGTTGGGCTACGACCAAGAAGGCGGCAACTCGATCGCAAAGCACTCGGGGGCTACTGTGGAGTATATAGACTCCGGGTATCTCCATGGCGGGCCGTGAGGACCACCAAAGAGGGGATGGGCCAAGCCAACTACATGAAGATGGGTATTGCTTAGGAGGCAGGCCGCCATGCGTAACAAGGAAACCCCAAAGACGGAAACCAACCCTGCTTAGGGAGGATACAATTGTAATCCTAACCGCCGTCATATTTAGCGGATAAGGAAAGAGATACAATCTCCACCTTGTAACCGATTAGGACTCTCCTTTCTAACCGCACCCCTCTACTATATAAAGGGGGGGTAAGGTAACGTCCTGGAGAGGAGAAGACAATCTCATCATCTATTAGCTAGCCACATATAATTCCAGAGCACAGGACTAGGGTATTATCTTCTCCGCGAGAGCCCGAACCTGTATACATCCGGTGTCCCGTGCTACCATCGAGTTTGGATCCAGCGCCTAGCCCCCTTTTCATTATTGCCGACAACAAACGTCGACAGTTACCATCACCATACAAGGCCTCCTCCAACTCTATGATCTTTTGAGTTGCCGCAATGCGTGTCTCATTAAGTTCCTGCTCAACAACCCTCAAAGCTTTGTACACTTGCTTCTTGAGTTGTATCCTTCATGTGATCTTCTTAAGCAGCAGCTAACTTTACCAAGTGTTTACCAGAGTGGCATCTTGCCATCTTCTTCCCCTTCAATCTTGTGGCGTTGAGAAGCACATCCAAATGGATGCAGGTTGAACATGGTGTCCTCCAACTCATGGGCATAATCCTGACAAATCCGTTGTAGGGTAAGGTGTGAAAACTCTTGGATCCCAATCTCAAATGTGGCTCTTCTAACCATAGTGTTGATTAGTTTGCTAGCCTTTTCATCCACTCAAGTGTAGATAAGAATCTTGCAAATGAAATCTCACTTCACACCATTAACAACCCAGTAGTTCACTTTGTAAAGTGGTCGAACAAAGACTCCAAGAACTTGCAAAACCTTCCATAGCTTAGCAGTATAGCCTCCTTCGCGCTCACCATAAGTCTGAGTCACCCTCATCTAATAAAATAAACTTGGGTGAGACTCCACTTGAATCAACAGAAAGGAAATGAAAAATTCAGCAAATGACAAGAATAGAAGAATGAGAAGAGTCAAGAGCTTCTTATTAGTTAAATTTAAAATTTTCTTTAGAAAATAATTTTGTACACACCTAAGAAACAACCAGACTACCTAGGGCCAAGACCTACAATCAGTATGGCTCTGATACTACCTTTGTTGAGACCCGAATATGCAAATTCGGACCCTCTGATGATATCGCACTAGTCTAGGATCACGCTAGTATACATAGGCTTAACATAGATAAATATCATAATCATACACAGTAGAAACATAATCAAAAGACCCTATATATTAATTATAACTTGTTATCTAACCTTATGGTTGACTTACATAATTATGTCATGCAGGGCTAAACTAAGAACAATAGACTGAATTTAAACTGCAGCGGAATGAAAAATGTAGATGACCCCTCAGTATACTACATGCAACTGACAAGGCTAGCACCTTAAACATTCGTTTCCTCCTAGTACTCCTCTAAAGCTAGTATAGACTCCTAAACTGGTGGTTTGTTATTGGCAATGGTGAGTACTTAAAGCACTCAACAAGTTGTGCAAAGAATGTAATTCTAGTGTAACTATATGTAAGGCTTATTCCAATGGAATGGCTAACAAGATTATCTTGCATTAAAGTATCATTTATAACTAAATACAATAAGTAGATTGAAAAGACGGTAAAACAAATAACAATAATAGGTAACTTGCAGATATTTCTCAAGTAAACATGGAATCTTGCTCTAAATCATATTCCAAACTTTCCAATGGTATCCTGCCTTCCCATCCAAGATTTTAGTTTATAAAATCTAACCCTTGACTCTAATTCTCGAGCATTGATCAATATCACGAGCAGGGCTATCCAAATAAATTTTACACTCTATAGAGGTTATAAGCTTTACTCACACGATATAATCATCTCTTTTTGTTTGGCCATTAACACACTTCCTTTAATGTGTCGGTGGAGAGATCATGACAAAGCCTTTACAAAGCTGTCTTAATCCAGTACTACCCGCTAGGGTTTTAACACTTAAGGGTTACACCACCACAACAGGGTCCCCCTCTTGCGCCATATGAGTTGATCCGTACACCCGGGACTCACACCATCACTAGTAGTAACAAAGCTAAAATATTGCAAATTAATCGACTAGGTCTGTCGTGTTCCAGACATGTGGTTGCATGTTTGACTCAGTTAAATGCTTACAAGATTATGTTCTTAAGATGACCGAGGCAAGACTTCCAAAAACCCTCTGCCGTTCTAGCCCACCTTGACACACTGCCTCTTGCCACTTGCCCCAATTTGAATGATTACCACTCCAGTTGATTATCAAGCACAACGTGCCATCAACAAGTCAATATCGTTGTGTGACAATCTCGTCACTACAACTCAACATCATTGTGTGATAATACATGATACACCAATTCCATAAACATGTTCCATATTCCGTTAATCAAGATTAAGTTGATATAGCGAAATCACGAGTTATACGTGGCATGGCTAAGCATACTAAACACGGTCTAACCAACCCATGTTAATTTCTAATATTAATCAACTAGTAATGAACTATCCTAGAGTGACAATTAATTATGGCTTACAAAAACAAGGTAGGGTATAATTCAATTGGATAGATTAACTAGATTCCAAACTATTTGAAAGCAATTATACACATGAAATAACATGCAATAATTTAAATCAATATAGCAATTTTGTAAAACTGGGTTCCATATGATCAAAACATAACTTACCTTGAAAAAGTTCTTGTTCCTATTCTGGACCTTGATCTTAATTCAACGATTCCTCTTCAGACTCTCTAAGCACTTCAACGTCTGCACGTAACGAGAGAAGACACCAAATAAATATGTCGACGATCGGGATCGCCTGACCGCAAATATGAAAATGGGGTTAGTGTGAATGGGGGACCGCAAATGTGAAAATGGGGTTAGTCCTGGAGAGGAGAAAGAATGGGGGACCCAGAACGAGCAAGAGACAACGGATTATACTGGTTCGAGCCCCCACGAGGGTAATAGCCCTACTCCAGTCTTCTCCTGAGGCGGAGGAATTCACTAGTCATGAGTGCAGAGAGTGGATTACGGCTCGGGCTTGAGCATTCTGGTTGTGTCTACTGGTCTATTACTAGTGCGTTGATGTCGTGTTGTTCCTCTGCCGTTCTGCTTCAGGGGATTTTATACCCCTCCCAGCCGTTACAAGAAACGGCCAAGAGAGATTCCCGGGGTAGTGCATGGCGTGCAATGAAGACGTGCTGCAACCGTCCTGGATCTGACGCCCACGTCCGCCTTAACTCCGGGATCTTCGGTCTTGGTAACCGCCGAGTAAATGCACTCCCCCGAGCCAAGGTCGAGGTTGTACAGGGACAGGACCCCCCACTGCCAAAGCTCGAGGTCGTGCGGGAATCAGCGTCGCTTAGGTCGTGGTCGAGGCCCCTTGCTGCATCGTCCGTGGGGACCACTGCTGACCATGCGTTTACTTTGTCGAGGTTTTCTCGATCCCGGCTACCAGCCCCCGAGGCTCAAGGTCATGGCAAGAACTTTCGAGCCCGAAGTCGAGGTCGGGCGGAGACCTACCGCCAGGCCTTGGCGATGCTACACCTAGCGCTCCTTGATCTTCAGAATTCTGGTACAGACATGATCGAACAGCGGAACCGTTTGCAACGCCTCGATCCCGTTGCGCAGCCCTTAACTGCACCTATCGAATCACCTGCCCGGTGCGCCCTTTGAGATGCCCCAACCTCCGGCCTGCAGCGCACCGGGTTTATAAAACTCGAGATCATCGCCACTTCGAAGAACTCTCGACTTCTTCGCAGTCTTCGCCTCCTAACTCCTCGCTCGAGCCCCTCCTCCCCCACCGACCAAACTTCCCCTCAACCGCCATGGCCAAGCTCGGGAAGAGTTCACGACATGGCGAGGATGAGAGAGCTTGAGGCTTGAGGTCTGTTGGACGGCGGCGTGGCGGTACCCGACGAAGAGAGGCGAGCAGCCACGGGGCAGCATTTAACTCGGCCGCGGAGCACTACATGCTTTTCGGCCTGCAGACGCCGAAGAGCAATTTTCTTGCAGCCGTTCTCGCACAATGCGAGATCGAGCTTATCAATCTGGTACCCAACTCCATTATTCTGCTTTCCATCTTTTCTCACCTATGCGAGGGGTTCCTTGGAATCCTTCCCACCCCCTCGCTTTTCTTCCGCTTCTTCTCCCTCTTCTGCACCGGGAAGGACCCCGTGGTCGGATGCCTTTACTTTCGGTTGCAGATGGGAATCCCCTGGTCCTTTCCCCAAATGCGTCCTCGCGACTCCTCGGCCGTGGACGGCGGTGGTTCTACTTGAAGCGGGCGAAGGCGGCCTTGGGCGTTCAACGCACCCCATCAGCGGTAGAAGCAGACCCCGGAGGCTGGCGATCTGGAGGACGACCAAGAGGCCATCGCCGCCATCCACATCTGTGCCTCGTGGGGCCTCACCGGGCAGGCCATCGCCAACGACTTCCTAAGGAGCCGGGTGTTCCCTCTGCGGAAGAGGCTGCATCCGTTCTTCGAAATCAAGGGCCGCGACAACCTCACCTGCGAGGGGACATCTGGTAAGTCGTCTGGACCTGATGCTCGTTCCAGTTTTGATCCCCGGGTTCCCTTGATGAACTGATGTTTCCAGCAGCGCCGAAGGAGTCCTGGATCGCTGCCCGAATGAGCGAGATGTTTGGGAAGGCCGCACACGACTACACCCTCGACGATCCCATTCTGAGGAACGTGCTGCACGAAAAGCCGAGGTAAGCCGCCCTGGACCGAGCTTCTTAGTCTCCATTCGCCTAGAGCCTTCCTTGATTCTTCGATGCACCCACAGGACAAGCTCGAGCTGCTTGAAACGGAGAAGAAGATGTTGCCGCTGCCCGGGGCGAGCAAAGGCAAGAAGATGGGCAAGAAGCCAGCCCCGGACGGAGCGGGCGGCAAAGGCTCGAAGAAGCCACACATCGAGTAGGGCGGCCATACGATGGTGAATATCCTTGGTCGAGCCCCCGAGCTCTTCGCTCGTGCTCCTTCGCCCTCTGACTTAGATCTCTTCTCGCAACAACAGAGTGCTGCGGACGCAGCCAGGACCTCGATCGAGGATCAGGACCTGCAAACCCCGGGACCAAGGCAGGGGCTCTGAGAAGGACTCCCCTCGCTGCAGGCACCAAGGGCCTTGCCAACCCCTCATGGCGAGGTGCAGAACTTCAGTGCGTTATTGGCCTCTTTCTCACTTGGATTCTCTTCTATCTTCTTAGCTTAGTAGCCTTCCTTTATCGCAGACCTTGAGCGCTCAAGCTCATTGCCTGCCCGTCCTGACGATGATTGTTGTCCAGGGCGAGTCTGAGTCCGACGAGGAGGAGGAGTCCCCCTACATGCTGGCGCCCCGCCGGCCCTCGAACTGGGGGCGCACCACCCCAGGCCCCCAAAGTTGGGCCACAGTTGGGGAGTTCGACCAGGGACTCGACGACCTGGTCGAGGACAACGTCGAGCCCGCGGCCATTGAAGATGATGCTGTCGGCTCCACGGATGCTGAGGACGGTGCTGATCCATCTGAGGCCGCCGAAGGAGATGGCGCTAGGGACGCCCCAGCCACGACCGCCGAGACCGCCCCGATCGTGGCGGTCGGGACTCCCCAAGTCGCCGATTGTGAGGACGTTCTGGCCGCGGCGAGCACGGAGAACCGAGCCATGGACCAGGCCAGGATCACCGCAGGGGAGGAGGCTAAAGACCCTCCAGCTGCGGGGGACAAGGCCGAAGCCGCCACCGGGACCGAGCTTGGGGGCGGGTCGAGCCCCCTTGAAGAGGAAGCTCGAGGCGCAGCCGCCCACGACGGAGCACCTGAAGGCCTCACCCTCAATGACCCAGCGGTAGTAGTGGGTGACACCGCCCCAGGAACGTCGGGCAGCAGACCTGCCGAGTATTCCCGTGCAATCTTCGAGGGTCGTCTTACCCAGGTACTTGAGTTTCATCGAACCTTGGTTTGGACTTTCCCTTTTTCCTTCTTCTCTCTCTTTCTTCTGGCGAGTACCGTGTTGACCCTTCGAGCCCCTCAGGCCATCGACTTCGACCACCCAAGGGTGCAAGGCCTTGAGGCGATACTGATCTTGTTGAGGGTCTTGCTCTATGTGGTGGAGGCCCGGAGGCAGCCGCTCGAGCTCGTGGAGGACTTGCAAGCCGAGCGGGAGGAGGTCGCGCAAAAGGCGGCAAACGACTCCAACGAGGTCACCGGCCTCCGCAAGGTGGTGAAGACGCTCGAGGCTTCCCACAAGTCCGAGCTGGAGCGGGCCATTGCCTCGGAGCGGGACCACGCGTACAAAGCTGTCGAGGAGGAGCGCGCGAGGTCGACCAAGACGCTCGAGGCCGAGCGAGCCAAGGTCGAAGAACTAAGCAAGGCCGCTGCGGACCAAGCAGCCACCGCGTCGAGGGCCTCCCCTGAGCTCGAGGCCAAGGTTCAAGAGCTCGAGGAAAAGCTGGGTCGGGTGAGCAAGACGGCAAAGAGCACCTTGTCCCAACTTCAAGAAGAACGGCCTTGGCCAAGCCTGGCCAAGCCCTCCGATTGAGGCGAGCTCTCGACCTTGAGGGCCAAGGTCGCCGAGCTCAAGCGGGAGAAGCTCACGCGTGAGATGGCCAATTTGTAAATAGGGTTAGATTTCCTGTAAGCAAGACCTTTTGTAAGACAAAAAAGGTTCAATGGAATGACATTATTTTGGCAAGAATAGTTTAATGTCTTGGTTTGCTTTATCATTTCTCGATCAAGAGATTTTTTCCCTAATCGTGCACTTAGCCTTTTCTGGTCATGGTATATCTCGTCCAGCCCCCGTTGGGCTCAAGGTCGAGCGACGCCGGCCTTGGGCGCAAGTTAGAAACTTGTAGAGACCATGTCCTGCGAGACCAAGAAAAACCCACAGGGAGCATAACATAGGCGCACGAGGAAAAACTTAGGCTCTAGAGTATTAGGATCGTTTCCAGGCCAAGCCGCTCGAGTCCTGACAACAATTTGCGTCTTGCTCGTTGGACCCGGGCACGGGCTTAGTTCGAACCCTGGCATAGGGGGAGCGGTGATGCGAAGAGATTCGGCTTACAAGCAGCTCGACCACTGAGGGTGAACGTTTAAGCCCCGACACGGGCCAAGAACAAGCAGCTTCGCAGTAGGACTCAAAAAAGCCCCTAATCGAATCAACACAAAATATAGAATGTAGAAAAAAAAGCGTGAAAACATGACAAGCAAACAATAGCTTTATTGAAATCTAAGGTAAAAAGTTGTTACACATTGAATTTTCGAAGCTGGTCGATGTTCCACGAGCTAGAGAGCTCTTTGTCATCGGGCAGCGCTAGCCGGTAAGCCCCTGTGCGATCTGTTGAAACAACTCTATAGGGGCCCTCCCATGAGGATAACTTGTTGGTGTTGGATGAACTGAATCCGTCTCAAGGCTAAGTCCCCAACAAGGAGCTCCTAGGTCATACCGTCGAGACGCATGTCCGCAAAGAGCTTGCGGGTAGTCTTGCCGTCGTAGCGATCTGACATCTTACTTCTTCCGCCAGGGTAAGGTCAAGGGACCGTTCTTGCTCGAAGTCGATCTGGTCGACCAAGCTGACCCTGGCAGAGCCCAGCGTGACCTCTGGAGACGAGCCGGAAGGGTGTGGACCCTGTTGCTCGGCTGACTGTGGTACGAATAGACCATAAGACGGTGGGAAGTTCATCCACCCAGGTCTGGCCGTATCGTTCGAGCTCATCTGACACTCGCTTTTTGATGCCTTGAACGATTTGTCCATTGGCGCGCTCCACTGCTCCATTGCTCTGCGGATGGGCCACCGAAGCATAGCATACTTTGGTGCCAATGTCTTCGCAGTACTCCTGGAACAGCTCACTGGTAAATTGCGTTCCATTGTCAGTGATGATTCTGCATGGAACCCCATACCTGGTGACCACGAACAAATGAAAGAACTTGACCGCCCAGCCGTGATGGTCGAGACAGTTCGCTTCGATCCATTTGGTGAAGGTATCGATGGCGAAACGAAACTTCTTCCCGACCTTTGTGGGAAGGGCCCGAGGACGTCTAGCCCCAGTCGAAAAGGCCAAGCTAGCGGAATGGTGCGGAGCGCGCCGGCGGTGATCGACTTTCGGGCGTGGTCTGGCGAGTTCAACAGTGCGGACGATGTTGCGCGTCTGGAGTCTTTGTTGGCGATAGAACCCCATGCGAGCTTTCTGACCATGGTCTGAAAGAAGAGTGTGCGCCTGAGACTGAATGAATGTCGTGTAATAGGTACTTACCCTCCTCCGTGGCAACACCCGTTAGGATGCGAGACATTCTGACGATAAAGCTTACCATCCACGAGTTTGTACGAGCTCGCCCGGCACTTGACCCTGCTCCTCTCCGCGGGATCGGCAGGGAGCTCTCCCGTCGCCAGGAAATTGTGGATCGGCTCGGCCACGAGGGAATACCTTCGATGAAGGCGACCGAGGCCCCTTGGTCGGAGATTGAGGGCGACGCTAGGGTCTCTAGGATCACATCTGGAGGGACTTCGTCGTCAGATGACCCGAGCTTGGAGAGGAAATCTGCGTCGGAGTTGTCCTTCCGTGCCACATGCGTGATCTCCAGGTTCTGGAACCACTTCTCCATCTTCTTGGCGCCTCGGTAGGTACTTAGCCATGGAATCCTCGAGCCTTGGTAGCCCTTGTTGGCCGGTTGATGACGAGCTGTGAATCGCCCTTAACGACCAACCAGCGAACACCCAGCGCCTTGCAAGCCCGGAACCCTACCAGAAGAGCTTCGTACTCCGCTGCATTATTTGTCGCTGGGAATCCAAAACGAACCACATACCTCAGCCTGTCGCCCCGCGGGGTGAGAATGAGGATCCCAGCCCCCGAGCGTTTGAAGGATCTTGAGCCGTCGAAGTACATGACCCAGGGCTTCTCCTCCTCGACCTCGAGTTTGGGAGCCGGCTGCGAGGTCTGCTCGACCACGAAGTCGGCAAGCACCTGCGACTTGATGGTCGCGCGCGCCATGAACTGGAGGTCGAAAATGGCTAACTCCATGGCCCACTTGGCGATGCGACCTCCGGCCTCTGGATTCCTCAAGATCTCCCTGAGTGGGAAGTTGCTCGGGATGACCACAGAGTGAGCCTGAAAATAATGCCGAGCTTGCGCGAAGCCATAAGGAGGGCGTACAGTAACTTCTGGACCTGAGGGTAACGCTCCTTTGGCCCATGGAGAACTTCGCTGATGTAGTAGATCGGGTGCTGCCGTGCGCCTCGCTCGGCCACCAAGACAGCGCTAACGGCCTAGGCGGTGGCCGTGAGGTAGAGCAGCAACTTCTCGCCTAGCTGCGGGGTCGTAAGTAAGGGTGGGGTTGACACGTATACCTTCAACTCGTCGAAGGACCGCTAAGCCTCGGGCGTCCACTCGAAGCCCCCTTGCTTGCACAAGGCCTTGAAGAAAGGCAATCCACGCTCGCCGAGCCTCGAGATGAACCGGCTGAGGGCAGCCATGCGGTCGGTGAGGCATTGCACCTGCCTTACCGAATTCGGGGGGCCATCTTTTCTATCGCCTCGATCTTCTCCGGGTTCGGGCCAACCCCCGAGCCCCCAATCATGTAGCCGAGCGCCTTCCCAGAAGCAGCGCCAAACACGCATTTCTCCGGATTGAGCTTGATCTTGTACTTGTTCAGGTTGGCGAAGGTTTCCCCAAAGTCTTGAATGTGGTCGGCCTCGGCGGAGCTCTTGACGATGATGTCGTCCACGTAGACCTCGAGGTTGCGGCCGATTTGAGACTCGACCACCTCCCTCGGGACACCCGCCATGTCCGCCGGCTCCCAAGTGAATATATCTTTGTTGGTGCGGAGGAAGGTGACGAGCTCGAGCTTCTATTTGGAACTTAGCTCGGTCGAGACGTGGATGCACTTGGATGAGTCCCCCTCCACGAGCGACACAGCCTTAGTAGCGCCGCTGGGTTGGATGACCACCTTCTAGCAAGCGACCTTTGTGGTCGCTTCAGGGCCCTGGCCGAGGCGACATCTTGCGGCAAGGGCCAAGGTCTGGTCTCGTGGCGCAGGTGCGCCTTGAGGTCGCCCCGCACGGTGATGACGCCACTAGGTCCTGGGAGCTTCATGCAGCGGTAGCCGTAGTGGTTTGCCGCTATGAACTTGACCAAGGCCGGGCGGTCGACGATGGCGTTGTAGGGAAGATCACCTTCGACCACCTCGAAGGTGACCAGCTCGATCGCGAAGTTGTCCGTGGCGGTGTGGTGACGGGACCACTTGTCCCAAGGGGGTGGTCGAACTTCCAAGTACGATCCCGAAGAACGGAATCGTGATATTCTTGACCTCCAACCGGGGGATCTGCATTCGATCGAGTGCGCTAGCCAGCAGCAAGTTGAGGGAGCTACCCCCATCGACCATGACCCGCCCGACCAAGGTGTTACTAATGGTCGGGGTCACGACCAGGGCAGTCTTGAGATCTTTAGACATACCTTGGGGGGCATCCTCTTGCGTAAAGGTTATCGTAGCGCCAGCCCACTTGCAGGGTTGGTCCGCAGGCTTCCCGACGGTGGCCTGGTAGACCACCCGCGCGGCATCCTTGATCTCACGCCGGGACTGATACGCCGACGAGCCGCCGAATATAACATTGATCCGGCAGTCGCCCTGCTGAAAATCCAGGTCGAGGTCGTCCTGGTCCTCTCCGGTGTTTACCCTTTTGGGCTGATCTCCCTCTTTCGGGAGCGTGGGCATCTCTCCACGCCCGTCGTAGAAGGCCTCCAGCTTGCTCTGCCAGGCCGTGACCTCACAGTCGTGGCCCGAGTCTGTGGAAGAGATAAAACTTGCCTTCGTCGAACCGAGGTCGCCCTCGGGGACCTTGTGGGCGTGCGTCGACTGCCGTGACCTGCCGGTGATCCTCCTGCCGAGGTCGGCACGGCGCCTGCTGAGGTCGTGGCCGATTTCGCTGGGGATGGGGCCCCTCCTGGGCCGAATCCCACACCTCCATGACCTCACGGTGACCATCCGCCAAAATGGTCACCCAAGGTCGGCCACCATCGCGCTTGCGGTCACTCTTCCGCTTCTTGGCGGCCGAGGCTTGGTCGGTACCCTTGGCGTTGGTGGGGCCAGCCTCGCCTGAATTGACGCCAAGCTTACCTTGGTCGTAGTCGCGTTTCCAGCGGACCGCATCGTCCGCGTCCGCGTAGCGCTCCGCCATACGAAATAGCTTGCCGATGGTGAGCCTTATCGTAATCTCCAAGTCCTCGGTGAGTCGCCGGTCGCGGACGTCGAACTTGAAGGCCTTGATCATGGCCTTGTCGGATACACTAGGGATCAGGTTCCTAGTGCGGATAAGCCGTCGCACGAAGTCGCGGAGGGGTTCATTCTTACCCTGGATAACCTGGTCCAGGTCTTTCTCTCTACCGGGCCGCTCGTAGCAACTCTAGAAGTTTGAACGGAGGGCGCTCTGAATTTGGCGCCACGAGCGAAAAGTGTTGGGCTTCTGGTTAAAGAGCCAAGTGCGGGCAGCACCATCCAAGACGGTAGGGAGGTAGTTGGCCATCACATACTCGTCGTCTCCCGCGGCCAGGATGGCAGTGGTGTAGATCGAGAGGAATTCATCAGGGTTCTTCATCCTGTCGAACCACTTGATCAATGCGGGCTTGAAGCGAGCCGGCCATCGCACCCGCTGAAGGTCGTCGGAGTATGCCGCGCAGCCGTATCTTGAGGGGACGGGCGGCGCTGAGGAGGTACTCGCTGCGGGTCGGATTCGATCGCATCTGGCGTTCCGCCCTCCGAGCCCGACGACCACGGTGGTGGGCCCGAGCGTCGCCCGGGAGGTACTGCAGGCGCTCATGGACTCGACGACACCTTGGGGGGACGTCAGGTGAAAGGCTGACGTCTGCGGCTTTGGAGCAAGAGTCGTAGGGCGGTTATCGCCGCTCCGTCCCGAGTCGCTTTTCGGGAGCAGACGGAGGCGGTGTGCGGGACAGGTCTCGAGATTGCCGACGACGGGGAGACCAGTGGGGGCCTTCGCGCCTTGCGAGCTGCCGTCGCTCCTCAAGGACTGGGACCCAGAAGGGCGGCCCTGGTGCTGTGACGGCACAACTTCGGTAGCGGCCTTGTCGAGCTCATTTGTGAGAGCTCAGCCGAAAAGACCCAACCTCGAGCGGGCGGGGTCGGTCATGACTTGCGCGATCGCACGAAGGCGCTCGCTCGAGTGAGGGAGCTTGGAGCGGCCTGATGACGTTCCAATCTTCTCGCGTTCTTCTCGCTGGAGGGTAGTTATGGCCTAGTTAATGGCGACTTGGGCCATCCGGCGAGCGTCTTCAGGGGTCTTCGGACTGCGCTCCCCCTCCTCCCCGCCCGCGTCATGACTCGCGGCCATGAGAACGAGCTGATCGTGCAGCGGCGGAGAAGGGGAGAACAGGGATGTGGAGCTTCCATGCTCGGGAACCGTATTCGAACCCGAGCTCGCGGAACGTGCTGATGTGGAGGACGCCATGCCTCGAAAATCTTGAACTTCTTCCGGATGAGCGAAGATTTTTGGGCCCCACGGTGGGCGCCAGCTGTCGACGATTGGGATCGCCTGACCGCAAATGTGAAAATGGGGTTAGTGTGAATGGGGGACCCAGAAAGAGCTACGCTCAACGATGGATCAGACGTAGGTCAGGGCGAGGCGTCAACGAGCAAGAGACAACTGATTATACTGGTTCGAGCCCCCACGAGGGTAATAGCCCTACTCCAGTCTTCTCCTGAGGCGGAGGAATTCACTAGTTGTGAATACAGAGAGTGGATTACGGCTCGGGATTGAGCATTCTGGTTGTGTCTACTGGTCTATTGCTAGTGCGCTGATGTCATGTTGTTCCTCTGTCGTTCTGCTTCAGGGGATTTTATACCCCTCCCAGCCGTTACAAGAAACGGCCAAGAGAGATTCCCGGGGTAGTGCATGGTGTGCAATGAAGACGTGCTGCAACCGTCCCGGATCTGACGCCCACGTCCGCCTTAACTCCGGGATCTTCGGTCTTGGTAACCGCCGAGTAAACGCACACCCTCGAGCCAAGGTCGAGGTCGTACAGGGACGGGACCCCCCACTGCCCAAGCTCGAGGTCGTGCGGGAATCAGCGTCGCTTAGGTCGTGATCGAGGCCCCTTGCTGCATCGTCCCGAGCTGGGGGACCCTGTTGACCGTGCGTTGACTTTGTCAGAGGTTTCTCAGTCCCCGACAAAATATCAAAAAGAGAGGAAATAAACTCTAAAAATCAAATAAAATTCACCATTAAATAGATCTCAATTTTACAAATTTTTAAAAATTTGAATCACCTCAATCAGAGCTCGTATGAGGGAGAACAGGCTCACAAATTTTTGATAAATAGGAAAATATAGAAAATAGAAAATACCAAATTAATTGAATTATTTTTATATTAAAATTTGATTTATTATATCAGCAACCAATCTGGACCAATCGGATTGTGACATGTGTTCTTGGTGTATAGGCCAAGTCCACATGACCATGTTGTTCTCTTGTGAACATGGTCCAAAGTGCTTCGCATAGCATGCGGACACGTGGTAGCTCACGGTTGGATCTTGGCGCCACCCACACAAAGACATCCAGTGGTTGATGCAGCACGATCCGGTCCACCCAAGATCAATCAGATGATGCACCGTGGCGGGCGGAACGGCGATGCGGACAAGCGGCGCATAATAAGCACGCCGAGGACATCTATGCAGAAACAATGAGAAGGTGATTACCGATCTTTGAGCCGTTGAGGAAGACAGTCCACGATGACAACGGTGCGAGGGTTCTCCGATGACATTTTCACCCAGACCTTATGCAGCGTGACGCAATAACTCAAACGTGCACACGGCTTCAATGGAGATGGCGTGATGGTGGAGATCTAAGCACAAGATGTTGAGAAATTAGATATTTTCCAGATTAAATTCTGAATATAAATCATGAACAGCATCACAGAAACTAGCATGTATATCTCTAACATACTAGATAGCACGAACATCATTATCATCTTGATAAACATGATTAGAGACGGATCGAGCGTCTTGGCGAAGAGGATGACGACGCGTTGCATTGCGATTCGCGGTGTTGGCGTAGTAGGTGCGATTGCGGTGTTGACGAGGTCGACGTTGGTGACGGCGCGTCGTAGAAGCCTCTGGCTACGACGACGTCCAGCAGCAGGAACAGGAAGACGAGCCGTGGTGACGATCTTGAAGCGATCGCGGGCGCTTCCCAAAAACCTTATTCGCCCTCTCCGTGCGGGATCTCGAAGACGAAGGGTTAGGAGACTGCTCTCCCGATTGCGGATGCACGTCGGCGCTCGGGATGGAGAAGATTACAACGGCGGCGGCGAGCGAGAGGTGGCAAAACCCTAGTGATGTGTCTTGTGTATATTCCTCCATGGGTGCACGACGCCTTGATATTTATAGGGTTACTCGTAATCGTGATGAAACGTGACTCGAGGGCGTGCCACGATCGGAGTCGATTCTGAGTCCGTATCTCATCTTTATAAACGCGATTATCCCGAGTAGCAAAAGAATAAAGCGCAAAAGGAGGCTGCGTCTGCGCAAGGCCACTGGACGGATTTCGGCGGACCATTCACGCAGTGCAGCCTTGCGCGCCTCCGCCCGCCCGGCCTGTGCAGAGCCCGAGCCCGCCCGGCGAGGCGAGGCGAGCGGCGCGTGTGGGCTTTCTCCCTTTCTCTCACATGGTTCTAGGAAGGTGGAAGAACTCTCCCTTTAAGTTGGTCATCTTCCACCTCCACAAGCAATATGGGACTATTGTATGCACACATGTCTCCTCATGAGTGGGCCTTTGAGATTTTCTAGGAATTATTTGTCTCAATTAAGTGGGCCAAGCCCAAATAATCCAACAATCCCCACGATCTCAAAGTCCATTTAGAGATTTGCCAATACTCACTCTTGTTTGATATACGGCGTTTCAGAGAGATTAAGTTGAACTTACGCCTAGAGCTCTAAGCTACACCCATCCACAACAGACAATGGACTAAGCCTTGAATTGCAAGTTTTGTGTGAGCAGGTTTCACTCAAAGTCATAAGCGATACTGGCTGCCAAGTAGCCTTCTCATGGTTGGAGCATATTAGTCGTACTCCATGGTCTCTTCATGAGCTTACTAGAGATCACCCGAGTCTCATAGATCTGCGACTTTAGGCAATCGGCTCATATAGGTGTGTTCTTTCAAGAATACTCGTAGAAACGACATCTTCGCTAGTTATAGCCAATAGAAACACATTAAGGCATATCGCCATCCCCGCCTTCTGACATTTTGAGAGTATTGCATCTTCACTTAGAGAGGGTAATAGATTACTCTCCTCGGTTAAGCCAATAACTTGTTTTACCCAGACCCAATTCACGGGATCTCCGATCACAAAATTTGAGTTACCACTATGGCAACTTATATGGGTCTCATACCCATCTCCTCGATGCACCTTCTATCACATTCCGTGATAGTCCCTTAAATAAAGGATCTGCGGGGTTTTTATCTGCTTGAATATAAGTCACACTTATTACTCCGGAGTTTCTCAATTTCTGGCAGACTTGATGCGTCTTTTAATGTGTCTTGATGACTTCAGCATTATCCTTAGCATCGTTTCACTTTAGCAATCACAGTTTGATTATCACAGTTCATAAGGATAGCGGTATCGATTTTTCAACCACCAAGCAAGTCCATCAAACTCACGCACCAATCTGCCTCTACAATGGTACAGATCTAAAGCGATGAGCTCCGCCTCCATGGTTGACCTTGTCAAGATAGTGCATTTGCGGGACCTCCATGACCTTTGCACCACCACCAATGGTAAACACATATCCTTTGGTGGCATAGAGCTCATCTACATCGAAATCCGGTTAAGTCATTTGTATCCCTCAAGCACCGCGGTGCCTGAATAGTGAATCGCATAACTCATAGTACCTTTCAAATAGCGCATTACCCTTTCAAGTGCATGCCAATGATCTGAACCGGGTTTGACATGAACCTACTCAATTTGCTCCTGACAAATGATATATCGAATCTCGTTGCACCAAAGAAGATACATGAAGCGAACCGACAATCGAGAATATCTCAATTGGTTTAAGCCAATTCTCTTATTCTTTCTCGGTGTCTGCTGGGATTATAAGGAGTGGGAGAGGGCTTCTTGTCCATAAAAGCCAAACCGGCTCAAGACCTTCTCCACATAGTGGGATTGCGAAAGAGTAATCCCACTCTCATCATAATAAGCTTGATGTTGAATTACATCGGCTTCTTCCGGATCTTTCATATCAAATTTCTTTGTGAGAAAAGACTTGACCTCATTGATCACATCAATATTTGTGCCAAAGATCGATTATATCGTCTACATAAAGGCACAATATAACTCCTTCACCCCACCATAGCGATAGTATACACATCTATCGGCCTCATTAATGACAAAGTTCGCGAAGTCAAAGTGGTGTCGAACTTCTCATGCCATTGCTTAGGTGCTTGTTTGAGCCATACAAAGATTTCAATAATTTACACACCTTGCTCTCTTGACCCTTTACTACATACACATCAGGTTGCTCCATGTAGATTTCCTCATCTAGCTCTCCATTAAGGAAAGCTGTCTTCACGTCCATCTGATGAACGAGAAGACCATATGAGGCAGCTAGGGAAAGTAATACTCGAATGGTGGTCATTCTAGCAACAGGTGAATAAGTATCAAAGAAATCTTCGCCTTCTTTTTGGGTGTAACCCTTAGCCACAAGCCGAGCCTTGTACTTCTCAATAGTACCATCAGGCCTAAGCTTCTTCTTGAACACCCACTTACAACCCACAGGTTTACAACCATAGGGCCGTTCAGTCACCTCCCAAGTCCCATTGGCGAGAATCGAGTCCATCTCATTCAGATGACTTCTTTCCAATTATCTGCATCTGGAGATGCATATGCCTCTACAATGGGCGTGGGAGTATCATCTCGAGGTACACAATGAAATCATTGCCAAAGGATTTTTCAATCCTCTGTCTCTTGCTCTTTCTAGGAGCTTCATTATCATCCTCCTCTAGGATTTTCTCAAGTGATTGCTCGGAAGACTCAACAGTGTAATAGTCTCGGGAATTATCTCGAAGAAAATCTAGAAGTGCTATGCATATCTTTCATCGAAATATATTCTCAAAAAGCGTAGCATCACGAGACTCCATAATAGTATCAACATACATATCGGGCACATCAGTTTAACTACTAAAATCTATAGCGATGCTCATGAGCATATCCCGAAAAGACACAATCCTTGTCTTAGGCCCGAGCTTACGCTTTTTGTTAATCGGTACATTGACTTTCGCCAAGCATCCCCATGTGCGCAAGTAAGAAAGTGATGGTTTTCTTCAACCCACTTCTCGTAAGGGTCTTCTCTATGTTTACATTGGGAACTCTATTCAGGACATGACATGAAGTCAACACAACCTCCCCACCATGCCTTAGATAAACCAGCAGTTCTAACATGGCGTTCACCAAGTCGTCGATGTCGCGGTTTTCCTCTTAGCAATCCCGTTTGATTCGGGCAAGTAGGGAGGTGTCCTCTCATGAATAATACCATGTTCATACGAAATCATCAAAGATTTTGGGAAAAAATTCGCCACCACGATCCGACCTAAGGCGTTTGATCTTTCTCTCTAGTTGATTTTCAACTTCACTTTATAGATTTTAAAGTAGTCTAGTGTCTAGTCCTTAGTTTTCAACAAGTAAACATAGCAAAATCTAGTCGCATCATCAATCAATGTCATGAAATATCTCTTTCCACCTTTTGTCAACACACCATTCATCTCAAGACGGATCGTAATGTATGAGTTCTAGATGTGCCAAGTTCCTCTCCTCGGTAGCCTTGTGAGGCTTTCAAGGTTGCCGATTGCACACAACTATGGCACTTAGAACCTTTGGCAATAGTGAAATTCGAATTAAACTCATCTTTGGAAAGCCGATTCATAAGACCAAAATTAATGTGGCATAAGCGAGAGTGCCAAGTACTCGCATCATCATTAACACTACCACATATATGGTTCACAGACTTATTATTGAAATCTGAAAGGAAAAGCGGAACAAGCCTCCGCACTCATAGCCTTTACCAATAAATAGTCCATGCTTGGACACAACTACTTTATTGGACTCTAACACTACCTTAAACCCATCTCGCATAGAAGGAGCCACTAACGAGATTCTTGTTGATAGAAGGGACATCTTTGCGTTCTCCCGGTACCGCACGATCTTTCCGAAGTGAACTTGAGATCCATTGTGCGATGCCATGAGCGAAGCATGTAACCCATTCCCCATCGGGGCGGAGGAATCCGAATGACCTGATAAGAAGAGAACATATTGATGTCGAACACACATGAGCGTTAGCACCGTATCAATCCACCAACCGGAAGATGAAATCTGAGAATCTGAAGGTAAATTACCATACCCTCGTCTCGGCATTGCTAGCGGTCATCGTGTTGTGACCTTGGACGTCATCCTTTGTTGGCCTTTTTCCTCGGCAGTGCGCGACGATCGGGGCATTCCTTGAAAAAGTGTCCGACCTCACCACATGTGAAGTAGGGCACCGGCCTTGTTCATCTTCTTCTTCTTGAAGTTGGTAGTCTTGTTAGGCTTATTTTTCCCTTTGTTCTTGCCGTAGTTCTTCGAACCATGTTGGCGCCGGATCGCCCTCGGCTCCTTTACCATTGAAATCCTTAGCAGAGCCTTCTCTTCAACATCAAGGGGCGCTATCGGGTTTTCGATCGATATCTTTGTCCTCTTATGTTTTAGAGTAGTGCCAAACTCCTCCACGAGGGAGGCGGTTTGCAATGATGCAACCGCCACAAAAGGATCGGGTAAGACACATTCTAGGAGTTCGAGTTCCTTGACAATGCATTTGTATCTCATGGGCTTGCTCTACAACAGAGCAATTATCGGCCATCTTATAGTCATGAAAGTTCTCCATGACATACGATTCCTT
Source organism: Guadua angustifolia (assembly GCA_036346375.1). NCBI lineage: Eukaryota > Viridiplantae > Streptophyta > Magnoliopsida > Poales > Poaceae > Guadua > Guadua angustifolia. The sequence goes on along the minus strand of CM070510.1, from coordinate 13,225,923 downwards.
GCCCAAGATCGATGCACGAACTTGGCATTGATGTATCCCATAGCACCTTCGCGTCTGTTATGTGCATGTACACATCACCGAGGCGGTCGGCAAGAACGCTAAGAATGCATCCCACGAAGAGAGTATTAGCATCCGTGAAACTCTTCTGCTGCTTTCGGCGAGAGATCACCTTCAGTTTGCCTTTACTAACCCGAATACATTCATAGCCGTAAGCGAGCGTGACCTTGACTTGCCACCTCTTAAAGTGCACACCGAGAATTTCTCGGCCTCGGTGCATCGGCAAAACCAGACCATTAATAATCCAGAAATTGTCTACAATAAGGTTTTTGGATTGTTGAGAAATTAGACATTTTCAGTTAAATTCTGAATATAAATCATGAACGAAGATCACGAAAACTAGCATGTATATCTCTAACATACTAGATAGCACGAGCATCATTATCATCTTGATAAACATGATTAGGACAGATCGAGCGTCTTGGCGAGAAGAGGATGACGACGCGTTGCGTTGCGATTCTTGTGTTGACGTAGTAGGTGCGGTTGCGGTGTTACGAGGTCGGCGTTGGTGACGGCGCGTCGCGAGAAGCCGCCGCTACGATGGCGTCCAGCAGCGAGGAACAAGAAGGCGAGCGTGGTGAGCGATCTTGAGCGATCGCGCGGGCGCTTCCCAAAACCTTATTCGCCCTCTCCTGCGGGATCTCGAAGACGAAGGGTTCCGGAGACTGCTCTCCCGATCAGATGCACGCGTCGGCGCTGGGATGGAGAAGATTACAACGGCGGCGGAGGCGAGAGGTGGCAAAACCCTAGCGATGTGTCTGTATATTCCTCTACGGGTGCACGACGCATATTTATAGGGTTACTCTGTAACCGTGGACGAAACGTGACTCGAGGACGTGCCACGATCGGGTCGATTCTGAGTCCGTATCTCATCTTTAAACGCGACTATCCCGAGTAGCAAAAGAATAAAGCGCAAAAGGAGGCTGCGTCTGCAAGGCCTGGACCGGATTTCGCGGACCATTCACGCAGTGCCGCGCCGCGCCTCCGCCCGTGCCGAGCCCGAGCCCGGCGAGGCGAGGCGAGTGCGCGTGTGGGCTTTCTCCCTTTCTCCCATATGGTTCTAAGAAGGTGGAGAGAACTCTCCCTTTTAAGTTGGTCATCTTCTACCTCCACAAGCAATATGGGACTATTGTATGCATACATGTCTCCTCATGAGTGGGTCTTTGAGATTTTCTAGGAATTATTTGTCTCAATTAAATGAGCCAAGCCCAAATAATCCAACACAAGAAACTGCGACAGAAGACGGCAACTCCGACAAGCTTTACCTTTGAGTAGAAGCACTTTGATCGCTGTTTTCTAAGGCAAAAGGTGAGATGCATTCTGGTGTTCCTCAGATGGGTCCCGGTCTCCTATCTAAAGCCTCGGCGTCCATGCACAACTTGGAAACTTTCTCGTACATGGTGGGGACTACTATTCCGATATGGCGACAGAAACGTAGAGAAAACACGTCCCAACCATACATTTGGCGGCCATCCAATAGGCATCACAGCGCGGCTATGTGGCTCAAATCTGGACGTCCATCTAAGCTCCATCCAATGGCCGTTAGCTGCGAGGGTTTCCAATCTAATCTCACCCACCTGATCCTAATCCAACAGTGGAAATTCTAGGGTTTGCTAAATTGGGCTGGGTTGCGGCGACTTGGGCCAGCACGGGGTAAGTCGCAGTTGATTTTGCTCCCGCTTGCCTCTTCTTTCTCATTCCCTATCCTTTGTGTTTTATGGGCTGTTGCACGACCTTGGATGGGAGATCATTTAAAACTCGACATATTTTCTCAGAGCTGCACGCTGCGACGGCAACTTCAAGACTAGGACTTCGGATTTTCCATATTTTAGTGTCCACACTTCCAAATGCAATAGCATTGCATATGCCTTGCATTAGAGGGGTGTGTGTTAAGGGTATTTGTGGTATTTTCTATTGTCCTATGGTTTAGTCTTATGTGTGTCCATGTACTATATATATTTGCCTTTTGGGCTATTGCAATACATCTAACCTTTCACATTTGCTCTCTTCCTCTCCATCTAACACGAACCATCTTCTATTGCTATAGATTCTAGTTAAAAACACTGTTACTTGCTAGTGGTTAACCAGAGTACCGCCTCTGCCAACAGGATTAATTTGGTGGTAATTCTATTAGTTCTGCATTGCATAATTATATTAATCTATGTTAAATCTTTCAGTAATTTACATCTCAAAGGTGACTTCAATTCACAGAAATTTCGTCTATTCAAATGAAAATGCTGTCAGTAAATTAAACCGAGATTTGATTTTTTTTATCAAATATGAAGGCTGTAGGGTGGTTCCATCTGCAAGCAAGTTACTATCTAGATGTCATATGGACTGACTAGTAACAGTCAAAGCAATTGATCTGTAGGATTGATCATCCCTGTTTATTTTTCTTATCCAATTCAACGAACCACGTAAGATTGGGTGTCGCGGTAGTAGTTGGTAACTTGGTACCTATGATTAGAATTAAATTTTCGTTTTTGTCGTGACATAGGAAACCCAATGCTCTGTGCAAAATATAGTAATGCAAATTTATCTTATTCTTCTCTTCTAAACTTGCATGACCATGTTATATAGAAATATCCGTTATTTCGCATTTGTTGACATCGAATAAAGTACTCAGGAGTGCTTATATGCTCCCCTGAAGTGCAAAAACTGAATTTTATAAATCGTAAACAATATTATTACAAGTGTAGTAGTGGTTTGTTGCAAATCAGAATCTTGCCGTGCTTTAAAATTTGTGATTTTTTGCATTTTGGGAGAGCATAGAAGCCCTCCTCATAGTAGTGCTTTTAATGTCAGGTATGTTAATTCTTTTAACCTGTATTTAGCACTCAATTTCTTGGAGTAAAAGGCACGAACTCTTACCTTCTCATAAGAAAGCATTGCATTTGAAATTAACCTAATGCTCTGCCCAACATGATGACACTGACTGAAGAAAAAGAAAACACAAGCAATGCTTGAGATAAGTTGATGACTGATGTATGATTATTACAATTAAATATTACTAGTGACAACAGCATGTGTTTTTAGCTGTTTTAGTCCTTCCTATAATTCCTACTTGTTTTCTGTCACTGATGGTTGACATGACAGATTTAGTCAACCCTCTACCCTCTAACTACCTGACGTAACAAACTTCTTCTACATGCTTGTATTTTTCTTGCACTATCAGTAATAGCATCTAGAAGGTTTCTTTCGTTCTGGATCACCAAAGAGTACTTCAGAAAAGCATTTCAAACTTGCATAAAATGCCAAACTTTTCTTTACACCACTTCTGGATCTGGCATACTATTCATGGCCTCCAGTGTGGTAGCACTGAGCAGTATTTCTCTTCAGTCTTCACGTATGTCATTTTGCAAGCTACATCGTCGTGACATTGTATAGAAAAGCTTTCTACTTTTTAGCAATTAGGACAAAACAGGACTCCACAAACTAAGATAGTCGAACAGAAAAAGAAAGGCAAAACAACCCAAGCATGTTTATGTAATAGTAACCTTATATGTACAAGTATACACTCCATACGTATTATGCGCATGCATTGAATTCTTTATGAATCAACAAATGCATGCAAAAAACTATAGAACAATGATAAAAAAAAAATGGTAAAGGGAATAAAACTAAAATCCAAAAAAATGCAAGCCAGAGGCTAGTATACAATTCAAGCTAGGGAATTTGGGCAAACTCGCTCATGAGCTCTTCATCAAGTAGGATTTCAGACCAAGTGGGCAGCAAATTACTGCTGCTGGTGCAGTTTGTGGTGCTGATAGCACTACAAAGGTTGGAAGCTGAAATGTGAGTGAGTGGTGGAATGGAGTCATCAGGTAAGAGCAAGCTTTTCTGGTTACTGTTTTCTCCCTCACCACAGCACTGTTCACTGCTGTTCACATTGGTACCTGAGCTCAGGTTGATGTTGCCAATTGGATGGTCAAAGAAAGTGCTAGGCATTTGGTTATGAGGCACCTGCGCAGCTAAGTCTATGCCACCAATACCCTCAAGAATACTTGGAGAAGGCATCAGGGGAGAGCTCAGGAGGCCAATCTTCTCCAGGTCGGTGGTAAGGGTGTTGAGGCTGCTGCTGGCAGTGGGGCTCGTGGCAATGGACGCTGCAGACTGAAGCAGTGACTGCATGTACTGGAGCTTGGCAGCCTGGGCTTCCTCAGTCTGCAGCCGGGCAGTGTGGTCGTCCCACTGTCGCTGCTCGACGAGCTGGCGGAGGTTGGCGAGTGCGATGAGCTGCGGGAGGGCGGCGAAGAAGTCTGTTCTCGGGCGGTGGGTCATCGGGTCGATGCCCATCTTGATGAGCTTCTTTCTAAGGTGGGTGTTCCAGAAGTTCTTGATCTCGTTGTCTGTCCGTCCAGGGAGATGCTTCGCAATTGCTGACCACCTGGTTTAGTTACTGATTAGCTCAAACACTCGATGTTAGAAGTATGCAATGTTAGTTAGGTGCAGTTAGTACTTGTTGCCAAGAATGGAGTGCAGCTGGAGGATGGTTTGCTCTTCATCCTGGGAGAACCTCCCTCTCTTGATGTCTGGCCGTAGGTAGTTGGTCCATCTTAGCCTGCAGCTCTTGCCGCACCTGTTCAGGCCTGCAAGAAAAATATACTGAACGACATCCCAGTAAAAGACATGTGCATGGGGAGAGAGAGAGATGTATGAGTACCAGCAAGTTCAGGTAGGCCCCTCCAGCTTCCATGGCCATGCTTCTGTATGTAGCTCTTGAGTTTCTCGTCTTCTTCAGGAGTCCAGGGGCCCTTCTTGAGGCCATTCTCATCACAACAAGGCGGCCTCCCCATTGACGGATAAGAATATAGGACAATGCCGTTAAGAGGGAGATGAGCTGCCTCCCCTTGGCTTCCTAGGTCTTATTGTCTTTCAGATGGCTGGTCACCCGAACATAGCTTTCCTATATATAATGGCTTGCTGATACCTGCTTCCTTGAGGAACTGCACCATGCTAAACATAATTTATTCGGGGAGAAAATACTGATCACGCATTTGCGTGTGCATGGTCTTGGGCAAGGGCCTTGGCTGTGTCCATACTAAAATACACATTGCCCTTGATTCTGTTGGCTTGAGAATGCCGGCTATGTGGGCAATCAGCATGACCACACTGTGATGCGACAGAAACCTCACCTGCTTCTTTTTTCCTACGTACCTTTGTCTTGTTTTCCTAGTTGTTTTCTGCGTGTAATGTTGTGCTTGACTCTGTTAGAAATAGAATGTTCGGTTTTGAACAATCACAAAACTGATGGTCCAGTTTTTTATTTATCTGAGGCAAAAAGGTATTATGGAAGGTAACCAAATGATAGAGCTGCAACTCACTATTCTTTGACTTGAAATATTGCTTCTTGGACTTCTATGCTTGCTCTATGTTTCCATATTGAAACTGCAGAGGATAGAAAACTATACAAAGAGATGAGAAGGAAGCAAGTGAAGGATCCATGTTCAAGGCAATGAATTCAACAAGTAACCAAGAATATTCAGTGGTTGCTAGCTACTAACCTGTCATATATTGCATTCAAATTGTTTTGTGAAATTACATCTGCCCCAGCTGACTTGCTGCTCCACTTGCAGGACATCGAATTGGACAAACAGCTGAACCAGGTTGCTGAACCGCGGCAAGTTTTGAATCATGGTGAGGCCCAGATAATGTCACATATTCCCTCTGAGTTCCAACAACTGTAGGGAGATAAAAGAAGCACATGACTCTTCAACTTGAGTCTAAACAAATGAAACTAATGATAGATCCTTGGACTCCACAAGACAAAAGGAGTATAATGGAAAAATAGGCAATACGTGAAATGCACTTGCTCGCCTCGTCGTCGTAAAGCTTTCAACACGAGTTTGTTTGGGTTTTTTTTTTTTTTTGGTGGTTCCACCTAGCATTTAGCATCCATCATTCCACCTGCTTTGGCAAGTATGGGTTCTGATTACTCACTTCTGAAAGCCATCCATGCACGCAACAGGAGAAGAAAGCAGCCGAAGCGCTCTCGTCAGCTTGTCTGCCTTCCTCCTGCCCCGTCCTTTGGGTTCATAAACAAATGCAGAGTCCATAATTAATATATGCTTGTCGTTTGTCTTTTGATGTCCTTGCTGGACTCCTGGGCTTATCATATAGTATATTCTTGGTTTGTTTATCTTACTTGATAATATTTATTGGCCTGGAGTATTCTATATCTTTCTGAAACTTTCGCAGCTGTAATCAGTACAAAAGCTTAAAAAGAAACTGTTCCTGGTCAGGTCATGTACACTTCATTAGGTTGGTAAGATCTCAGATCATATGGTTTGGATTGGATACAAAATTGAAAGCTTATCTTAGCTTGGGTTGCTAGGTCCTATTTGGTCTCTGTGTACTTGCAGAGTTAGATCATTGTTATTTTTGTTTAGGTTTCACGTTTTTTAAAAAATCTAGCAAATCCCACTGTCCCAGTCAAAATTGATTGATTCTGTCGTCACTAATGAGTTCGTCCCATATGATAGTCTAATTTCTAGGTTATTTAATCAAGGAACTCCACGGTTGTAGAGGCCTTCCCTCCGGTTTATGTTAAAGAAAGGGCACTCCTTGGTTCTGCTCTTCTTCATACGACATTATGCAATTCAAATTTGCGATGTTACAAAAGTTGTGTGCCGCGGGCCTCAGCCTGTCAGATTGGAACCTTTATCATGTAATTCGCCAGTCAAGATTTTGTAAAGGGCTAAAGTCTCTGATCATCCTAACTTGCTGGTAATGGTGGAAAGAACATAACAGCAGAATCTTCCGAAATGAGAGGAAGACTATTGATGAGGTCTTACAGTCCATAAAAGATGAGACTAGAACCTGGTTTATCGCAGGTGCAAAACATCTAAAAAAATTTGCTAGACCAAGACGTTTGATTTTCTTTTCCTCTTGCCTATCCTTTTCTCTTTTCTTTTCTTTTCTTTTCTTTACGTGACCCTTGTATCCTTCTCTGATGTAATATCCTGCACCTTGTACTCTTCTAGTTTCTTCTTCCTAATATAATTACAGCTCTGCTGCCTTTTCAAAAAAAAAAAGTTGTGTGCACGTATATACATTTATTTTTGTAAGAAGTGACTGTGGTACCTTTTCAGCTTTTCCAACATGCACAACACAACCTACGACTGAGAGGAGTACGAAGAAGCGAGAAAGTGTGGAAGGAAAGAAAATTTGACGGGTTTTTTTTAGCCAATTGAGTATAATCAACTCGGTTTTTTAACCGATATTTTTACGCTCTGTATCCCTATCTTTTCATTGTGGTAAATTACAGAAGCACATTTTTTATTTTGAGTAAATTTTAAAGAATCTAGTAAATAACTACTTGTAACATAAAACACAGCACTACTACAGAATCGGTCTTCATAAGCAGCCTATTACAAACAGTTAGTTGTGCACCGTTTGTACTCTCTGCGCCACAAGCGGTTCGTAGGCAACGGGCCAGAGAGGGTCTCTAGAAGCGGTTCGTGTTCCGAACCCTTTTTAGAGATCTACAAGCGGTTGGGGACACGAACCGCTCGTAGAAAGTGGCTTTTACAAGCGGTTCGTGTCCTCAACTGCTTGTAGAAGCCCAGTTTTTGAAATAATAAAAGGAATGCATGTCCTACTTTATTAGAGAGCATGCGTGGGTGGGTTGGCTACATGGGTGAGGCGTGGGTCACGAGGAGGGGTGAGGAGGTCGTGGGTTCGAATCCCATTCCTCACAATATTATTTCTCTTTTTAAGTGACTTCTACAAACGGTTATAAAACCGCTGTGAGTATCACAAGCGATTGCTTACAAGCGGTTCCAAAACCGGTTATAAAACCCGATTAAAACCGCTTGTGATAACCCATTCCCTAGTAGTGTTGCACGTACTCGGTTTTCTTGCAACCAACCATACGTCCTTGAACTATGTAACACATAAACCCAGTTTTCCCCTCAACTCGTTCTATTCTACACATCTTGCCCATGCTAGCCCCACTCCCAGGCACTGAAGTGGTGGGAGTGTAGCCTGTATGGATGATGTCCACCATGTCGGACCTATTACTACAGATGGTGGGATCGAGCATGTCGCACTAGTCCACACTATTAGGCCACCATGATGGTATAAGGCACAAAGGAGGGCATTGGGTAGTGCCTATTCCCCCTTTGTTTTACACACTTTTCATTTTGAGCCCGCACATTCGGAGAAACCCAAGGGTGGCACGTGGAGGAATGCAGCCATTGTGCTGAGGACGAGGGCCACACACCACCATTGCAGTACACATTAAGAGCCCATTCTTGTCCATGATCCTACCGAATCAAACATAGTTGGCACAAAATCACAAACCTTATCATATTGCTATTGAGATATAACAGGACTCTTGGTCTTAGTTGTTGAGATATATCTGGATTCTTGATTTTGGTGGATGAATTCTGAAACTATCTCTGATGGGTTTTGGGTATAAATATAACACCCTATTGTACAAGAAAATCAATCTCTATGATCAATCAATAAAGAGAGAAAAGAGTTGATCTCCCTATATCTTGTATTCATCTATTTGCGATTATTCTTCTTCTATCCTTGATTGATATTGGGATTAATCTACGGTGATAGTTTATTATTCAACAAATACAAATTATGCAGGGGTAATCGTGTATATCAGGTCAATCCTATATCATCTTTCATGGTTATGGCCCTCCAACGGCTTCAAATTCTCACCAACTATTTGTCTTGTAGGTTCCATTTCAAATCCAAAACCTACCAATATCTTTGCTGATGTCTGCTACCCCATGAACACAAATCACACGATGTTTCAAGGTAATAAAGAACTGGAGATAAAAGAAAAGGTACCAATTTGTGTTTGGTTATAGGTTTTGCAGTACCCCCATTGAAGAAGAAACAGCTATTCTAAGGCGTTGTGGTCCGATCTCAAGGACAGTCCACGAATGTTTGCTTATCCTAGGACTCTCCCTAGGATATATGAATTGCTAATTCACTTACTCATGAGTGTGTATACCAATGCTAGGACCTTATCCATTGCAATTTGCCATGGCTGCATAGGATGGTGCAGGATCCAATAATTGGGTAGGTAACTGAACGCAGGGCACATTGGATGATGTAGGAAAAATATTTTATAGCGATCATGGATGCATGGTATCATTTGACTAAGTTGTTCGTCGGTACATTCTGCAATGCATCACTCAGAATGAGCTTTATGTGAGCAAGAACCACAGAGCGACTCATATCTGTCTGCATTGCATTTATGACAACAAGGTATGGGAGCAATTGTTGAGAGTGGTTGATCGGGCTGAGTTACGGCCTCTAAACTTAAGCGCTGATTTGGGCATTGATACCATGTGGGCGTCAACATTAGCCAACGCGCACAAACAACCGAGGAAGGAGACTGGAACTTACGGAAAAAGAGAAAGAGAACAACTTTGCAGCAAGCTTCTCTCCGGCCGCACCAGGTTGTTCACCTTACCCAACAGGAAGTTTCAGTTAGGTCTTTTGCTTTGACTGTAACCTAATATCCCTGGGCTTCTAGTCTTTTCGTTGCTCCTTTGCTTTAGCACCACCTCTTTACCCTGATAAACACCTATGTACATGCAAACTGATCCATCTGCATGTCTAAAACATGGTATTTTGTCTCTAGCTTAATATGGTTTTGCATAATATATTGTAGATAACTCATTTGTGTATTATTCTACTATCTCGTGTATGAATAAATTAAACTTACTACATTGAGAGGGAAAGTATTGAAACACTGCTCCCTACTTAAGAGATTCTGATAAATTTATGAAATTACCTTAATGCTACTACAATTAGGTTCTTATCGAGGCATCAAAATATCAAATCCCGGCGAAGAAGGGGACGAGATGAAAAGCTCCCCCGATAGCTAAACAGGAATAAGGATGGGAGGGCCGTTGCCATCCCTAGGTCATTCAAGCCTTGGAATGACCTCTCGCTGTGTAAAATCTTTCTGCTTCCTTCGATTTAATTGAACGGCAGCGCTCAAAAGAAAAAAAAAAGAATGAGCTTTTTGCGATAATCAAACTGAACAGCCATACATGCATTCAGATGTTCCACTATTTGTGTTGCCTGGCAATTGCATGAATCAAACCATGTCATAGTAATTCAGCCATATCCTACAATTCACAAGCTTAGGAATGGCCGAATGGCATATTCTGTAGCAATGAGGGAGAAGAGTTGAATTACATATAAACCAAGACAATATGATGACATCAGTGACACCAGCTTTGACATGTGTGTATTAGGAGTTGGCGAAGGCAAGTAGGAACTAGGAAGCACCCGGAGCGTCCAATTAGTTTATTTGATTCCAAATCAGAAACATCCTTCATCGATGATGAAGTTTGCCGCTCTCGACACGCTTGAACCAGCCGTCATCATTGGAAAAGGCATTTTGTGACGACCCTCTTTTTTTTTTTTTTACTTAGGGTGTGTTTGGACCAGATCCGTGGAGCTAGTGAGTACATTAAAAATGTTTAGATGAATCATCTTGTTTATATTTTAGACAAAAATATAAATTTAATTCACTTTATTTTAGTCTACAAGTTTCAGATCTCAGGTGAACCTGGAATCTGGAGCTCTACCAAATAAACCCTTAGAATATCAAAGAAGGATCCATAAGCATATACTAATACACATATATTCAACATTGGTAACACATCTATGCATACACAGTATAATACATATAATAGCAGAAGTTAATTATATAATAAAGTCTTACAAACCAAAGTAAATTGCAGTGGAAATTCAAAAAGTCTTGTAGTATGTTCATACAATCCTCTGACAACCGAAAAGGTACAGACTTTAGAAAAACTTATTGTTGTATTCCCCATAACCAACATAGAAGTAAGCGCTGCTCTGTACTTCATTTTCTTCATTCATCGAACCAACAATTTAAGCAAGTTTAAGTAACTTATGTACTCAGTAATACTTGTAGTATATCGCAAATATATAATATATACAGGCTATGTCAACAGAAAGACTACTAAGGTTATTTTGCATAAAGTGAATTTGTGCATGAATATCAAGTGATAATTTATAAAAGGAATTTTTAAGAGCAAGTTTGATAGATAAGTAAATAAACAAGAGTAGTATAATATATCACAACTCACGGTCCTATACAATTGTGAGTATCGTACTATTTTTCTGCCAATCTCTGGCATAAAATCTGAAATAAAGACTTTCTAACAAATATTCTCAATGTGACCATTTTTTTTATAAAAACTCAAAATTTTAACTATGTGGTGACTTTACCAAGTGCCTATGATGGCGACTGCGGTCTTTCGAAAAGTTTTATGCTCTACAGAGGTATACATCTTTACCCATAAGACATGATCGTTCTCTTTTTGCCACTTTTTCCACGCTTCCTTTGGCGTGTGACCAAGAGATTATGACATAACTATTATATTGCCTAGGATTAACATTGCATTACCCAATGACAATAAACCCTTACTATAGTGGCAAAAGATATTTGTACAATCATTGTACGACTAATGGTTATACACCTCATTGTCTCACTTCTCCCCATAATAAGACATCAATCGTTGTATCACCCAGCATTATTCCTAACACCTCGGTGAGGCCACCTCTTCGAGCAATCCATCTTAGAAAACCCATGCTACCCTAGTCTTCCAATGTGCAAAGTTAAACATAAGTAACTTATTAAGTTAAAGCCATCCCATACTAGCACATGTAGTTGCACTATGTTCTTGTCCTGATAACAACACAATAGTTTGGTCCTTAACAGACCCGTGCGAGAAAACTCCCCTTATCTACGTGCAAGTCCAATGCACATCCAGCTATTGCCAATACTCGCCCACATCAAATCATAGTTTTATTTTTATTTTTACCAAAATATCAGCAACATTTAACCATGACCAACCTTTTTTTAATTTACGAAGAACGATATGTCTCATCATTCATTTCTCCATTGCTAAAGCATGGATAAGCAAGATGATTAAATAATCGCATAAACCCAGGTTGACATATTTATGTATGTTCTAATCTTATCCCAAAGTTATCAAGGTTGACAATTTAATATTTATTAAGGAAGTTCCATGAGATAAGGTTATAACTACTAGTACCACAATATAGCCAATTTACTGAAAATATATGTATGTATAATATATTTTAAAAAATAACATAAATTAATTAAAATAATGGAATCAACATGGTCAAATGGGGGTGCTTGCCTGGCCTAGTGAATTCAATAGTGGGGATGAGGTCGACAGAGTAGCCTCGGATCGCCAAGGTTCACACATCATTAACGTAAAGCAATAACAATAAGAGGAAAAAATAAGTCAAATAGTGCTAAATTCAAAGATGAATTAAAATATAAGGTTCTAATGATAAAAATATTTTAAATATTGGATTCTCATTATTTAAAAAAATTCTTATATTATAAATTTCTTAACTTCATATAAATGACTTGGTTTCTAATAGTACTAAGTGCAAAACATGTGAATAGGATTATGTTTACAGTATTAGAGGGTCCTGACCTTTGGAGATTTTTAAACCGGTTTCACATATTTTAACATTTGTTTGTCAGATTTATCTATATTCTAACCATATGTTTTTACATATCTAAGATGCTTATGGTTCCAAAAATTTTAAATATTTTTACATATCTAAGATGCTTATGGTTCCAAAAATTTTAGAAATTTATTTCAAAATCTTTGGATATTATATGTTATAGTTGCTATTGTTTAAATCTTTAATGGATTAGTAACTAACTTAAATAGGAATCGAATTCAAACAAATTTTAAATCTAATTATTTTTGTATAAATGAAATGCTTGAGGTGTCAACAATTTTTAGAAATTTATTTCTTGTTTTTTTGAATTGGTGTATAACAATTTTAAATATGACCCAATCTGCTCCACAGACCACAACCATCACCGCCCGCACGTCCTCCTGCCTTCACCACGCCCACCCGATCTACTCCACAACCTCCTAACAGCGCTGCTTCAGCGCGCTTCCACCGTGATGCGCATCCCCAATCTGCTCCACAACCGCCGCCCGCACGTCCTCCTGCCTTTGCCGCGTCCACCCGATCTACTCCACAACCTCCTAACATGCGCCTGGCTTCTGACGCACTCCACCGTGATGCGCATCCCCAATCTGCTCCACAACCGCCGCCCGCACGTCCTCCTGCCTTTGCCACGTCCGCTCAATCTACTCTACAACCTCCTGATAGGTGCCCGGATCTAATGCGCTCCGCCGTGATACACATCTCCTGGAGCTTTCCTCCTTCCCCGTCAACGTGGCGCGCGCAGGACAGTCACGGCGGCCACTCATGGAGTTCGCCAGAGATGCATCACCAAACAAGTTTTGCTTAGCAGTCGTCGTCTCATCGACGACTTGCTGGATCACTTCATGTGTACACGGGTTAGCGATTATCAAGGTAGAACATATTGTACAGCGAGAAACACTTGCAAATTGTGGATTCAAGGTCTTTTGTTGTGGATGTGTCATATCTGGTGTTTTGACGTTGGCAGTAGTTCTTTTTTCGAGGCATGATGTACGTTGTGCTTGATCATGTATTTCTGGTCTACTATCTATGTCTCTAGGTCGTACCAAGAAAAAAAAAAGTTGAATGGCACCTTTGCCTAAATGAGCTAATTGCTTTGGTGTCACCTGAAAGGTGTGAAAAAAGTTTTTTTTTGGCACCCTGCAAGGTCTACGGGTTTAACTAGAGCCAAATGACCAATATGCCCTTCCAAGAAAAAAGAAAAAGGAAAATAGGATTTTCCTGGCTTGGGCATGTGTTGGGTGACGGCTTACTACACAACCACCGCTGGCCGCCGCGGCGCCGCCATGGTGATGCCAGGCACGTTGATTCGTATTAAATGGCACATCATTTCTTTTTCATTATTAGAAGCTTTTCATTGATTTTATATTAATTGCTTGGATCATTCCTACAAATGATGTGCTTGGATTATTATATTTTTTGTTTGTGTTGAAGGTATATATATATATATATATATATATATATATATATATATATATATTATTGCTAATGTGCTCTCGAGAGCACAGATCCTTCCGTGTTCTCGAGAGCTTCGAAATCCGTGATAAAAATGTTCGATCCGAACCGTTCATCTTCTTCATCTTGTTGAAATGTAGCTATAGACAAAATTTTGTATTTTTTTGAATTTTTTTACTATTTATTTTGCATTTTCTAAAATCAGGCTTTTTGATGGTCCAAAACTAATTAGATCACTGATTTTCGATCCCAACATTTCAGCCAGAGCGACCGATCGAAAATAGTGGTCGCCGCCGCTCTTGGCCTGGCGACTCTATTTTCGCTTGCCTTGGCCGACGAAAATATCTGTACACGCCGTGACCAAGCCACGCCGGCGAATCTGTTTTTGGCGGTAATTTTTTTTTTTTACCATCGCCGATGAAAAATAATATTTTAAATTTTAAAAAATATGAAAATGCTATTTTCGGTATTTTGAATTAAAAATACCGAAAATGCTATTTTTAAATGCTTTCTACGCCGACGAAAATAATATTTTAAACTTAAAAAATATGAAAATGCTATTTTCGGTATTTTAAATTAAAAATATGAAAATGATTATTTTAAAGGCCGACGAAAAAATAGTATTTTAAATTTAAAAAAATATGAAAATAATATTTTAAATTTAAAAATATATATAAATCCCTAAAATTTCTGAAATTCAACTGAATGCATATAATGACAATTTTGATGAGCTACTAAAAGATAACATGTAAGTACGACATAACGACATCCTATAATTTTATTCAAAGGCCGCTTAATAAAAGTTCACAATTGCTTTCGATAATTTGGATGTCATGGTAATGAAAAGGCATGTGCAATGAGATGAACATGTTAAAAGGTCGAAAAGATAAATACTGCAACACGAGTCTAATTTCCGTCTCCAATAAATACAGATCGAATTAAGTACGGGGATACCCAGTTAAGCTCAATCACAGTTATTACTATAAGTTGGATTGTTGTATTAAATGCGGTATTAGCAATTTTATCAATCCAATAATTCCAAGCACCAAGATTAACCATGAAGCAGAATGATTAAAATAGCACAAGATATCATACTGACTTATAATAACAGAGTGTATCATATTGAATGAGCTCACAATCAGAGATATCAACAATGGCATGATCATTAACAAATCAACTAGCATAAGGCTCAAGTTGTTTATTTCGAGTGTTCTCAGATGTCGGGTTGCCTAAAAGGCCTTCCTCGCCACGGGGAACGAGAAATAGATAAATTGTGACAACCTTACTTCAATTACAGATTTATTACTTGACAGATTAAAACTAATCTACTCAATTGATTGTTATATATGCACAAGAGTAGTGAATCAAGCTAATAGGCTTACTAAACAGAACATCTCTAAGATGAATGCTTTGGCGATTCTATCGAGATCAATTAATCAAAGTCGCTATACCGACAGATCAAGATATCGGAGCAATCGCAGGGCATGAAGACGTAACAAAGAAGCAAAATGTTCACTATCTAAGCATATAACACAGGATATCAATTGAGCTAATCAAGTATACACCAATATTTAATAGATCGACAAGATTTGTTGTCACAATTAGTCTATTGCAGTCCCAAAATCATCATCGAACACTAAGCCCACAAAGAAGGTCCCCAAGATGCCACAATGAACACTGAATTCATAATCCCAATATACTAGCCATTGCAAAGATACACTAGCTTATTAACAATGTGATGTGCAAAAAAGAAATGATATTTTGATTGAAAAAGTTAAAAGAGAACATACCCTGAAATAATTGGCCAATGATTCATCAGGTGTATCAGAAACTTGAGCAGTGGATGATGGCATAAGTTACAAAGCTTAGAATGCAACAAATATTGGGCGATTGAATCTAAGAGATGAAAGCAAGTGTAGCGCATACAGAAATCCAGAGGAAAAACCTTTTTATGGAAGGCACTTTTGGTTTTGGAGGCACTTTGGCGTAAGCATTCAGTATCCTGTAAGACAATGATTGATTGAAACAAATTTCAGCAAAAGTACCCATATAATTTTCATAAATGATTTTACAGGGACATCTTCGGATATAACAATTCAAAACAGAACAAAAAAAGTACTTGGCCCGTAAGCCATTGCAGAACAAAGTTTATGCTAAAGCAGTCTTAATCAGGGCCAAGTTAGCAGCCCGCTCATGTGTTTTCATTGTTATAACAAAATCAGGAAGATTTGCAGGGTGTGTTTTTGTTTTTCTGAAGTTATCAAAGAAGCCCTGCAAAAATGATGATACAGTAGCCCAGGTACCTCACAGCTTTGTGTCCCTGCCGGAATAAAAACAAGTCAGCACCGGTGAATTAGAATTTAGGGCAGCTCAATAAGAGGCTAGGGATAATTGGAGAAAAAGAATCTGATGCCATAACTATTAGGGATAATTGGATATATGCCACTCCAATAGAATACAAGTAAGCTTCTACTAAGGATCCTTTGTGGTTTACTAATATTACAGTGTCAAGCCAGTCAAGGTAGTTATGTTCCTGAAGCATACACACAGACCTGAAAATGCCCTCTATACGCAATATCTTGTCACCTGTAATAATCACCTCACCAAATTAAAATCTGCTTAGTTAATTAATATACTTTTTTGCTCTTGCTCAACACTAGTATATAATGATCAAACAAATGAGGTGTTCCAGCTGTAATTACGTTCATATGCATGATGAAAACCAAACTTTGGCACATATATAGGGACGTTTCATCTAATTAACATCATGATGAATCTCTTGTCACATCTCCCCAATAATCCTCCTCCATTTAATTCTCCCCAATAATCCCCAATCTTAATCATGATGTATCTCTTGTCACATGAACAAGAGATCGATCGATATGATCTAGGTACAGCAGCAGCAGCAGCATATGATCGGTGGTGCAGGAAGAAGAAATAATTAACCACATTACTCGATCGATCGATGAATCATTGGCACGAGAAGAGGTCGACGAGGCCCTGCATGAGCTGCACCTGCTCACGCAGGCAACAAACGTAGTCGGCGGCCGATGAAAATACTGTCGTTTCCTGTAATGGCAGTTAAGTTATTCAGCTCGGAATAAACATTTAACGGAAATTTTCATTATTGGTGCTTGGAACATCCAGAAACACAGAAACGGCAAGGTCTTTAATAACATTGCACCGACGGTACCAGATTGGAAGATAGCTTACAAAAGTGATATATATAACCGTGGCTGCGCACAGGGTTAAGGAACATCACCAAGAATCCTTAATAGATTGGACACATGGACTTTCAGCCTCTTCTTCTTTCTATTCTTTCCTTTTCTTTTTATGCACATATCCTGCCTATAAATACCCTCCTTAATTATTTTATTTATATACACAATGAGGTCTCCTCTACCGTTTCCCCTAAAAAAATATCAAAAGAAAAGAGACGATTTTGTTCGGGCTAGCATCTTGATATTCACCCCACTAGCTACGTACTCCCTCTGTTTCACCGTACCTTTCCACGGCTCACCACGCGCATGCATGCATAGACCCTAAATCTAAGAGATAGTTAACGACAAATGATCATACATGCATATCCCTATTAAATGACATAACGCAACCACTTAACCTCTTTCAAAGTATTAACTTACGTAGAAGTAGATAGGGCAAAAATTACGACAACTGTACTCTAATATTTCTCAATCAAGGAATATGTTAAAACAGATACTTAGGGAAGCATGGACAAACGAAGGAGCAGTAAAATCCTTTTCTCTGTCTCACACCGTTTACCTTGCAGTGCTGGTTGCAATCACATAAAGCAAAGCACTACTAAAAAGAACTGATATTTACTGTATAGCGAGTTCTGAACAAGAGCAAAGTGAAAAACTAGGGAAAGGGAAAGTGCATTACCACCCCTATTTGAAGGTTTGCAGCCTGCATTCCAAGATTTGCCAATCTCCGGCAGGGATCAATTTCTTCCTCTGGTGGTTCTGTAAGGGAGACACGGATTGTATCACCCAATCCATCCTGTAATACCATAAACAGAAGATATAAACTTTACAGGAGATTGCTAGCCTCTCATATTTTTGTTATGTGCCAGACGCTAGCATGGCAAAGGCCTCGAAATACAACAAGTGCAACTTACACAAGCATGGGACTGCAAAATGAGCAAACAAATTTTAAATACTCTTCAACTCCTGTTTTCAGCTATATGAATTGAGCTAATTTGGCACCGTAACCACAGATCATGCTATGGGCCTGAATACCATGTTTATTGAGACAAAATATGCAACCCCAGAACTTCCAAGCTCCAACTATAATCTTAGAAAAGCAAAGTATTATTCATTCCAGAGAAAAAGAAACTAAGATTTCCATGTCTTCATCTCAGTTCCAGAATTTTTACATGAAAGAAATTCATTTCATACAACACTAGAAAGTAAAGACGAAATTACCATCAGAAGTGTTCCAATGCCAATAGCAGACTTCATCCTCCCATCTTCACCCTCTCCAGCTTCTGTAACACCCAAGTGCAAAGGACAATCCCATCCTAGGTTATACATTTCTGCTACAAGCAGGCCATATGCTTGGACCATAACAACAGGGTTACTTGCTTTCATTGAAAACACAAAGTTATGAAAGTCCAATTTAAGACAGATCCTGCCAAATTCCAAAGCAGACTCAACCTGAAATTTTATGCAGAAGATGTCACGCATCTATCAAATGATGGTTAAATATATCCTCATAAAAGAGAGAATCACCATTCCCCGTGGAGAATCACCATATAGTAGCTCATTATGCGGTCAGAAAGACTGCCATGATTTGTTCCTATACGCATGGCTCTTCCATACTACTTGCACTTCTCAACCAATGGACCAAATGCTCACTCCGGCAATCCAACAAACACCTGCAGGGCAACCAACCAACACTAGCGGTGAGCACGGGCAAGAAACCTTGCAAAGAAGGGAGATGGCAAGAGACCAAAGAAGAAATCAGAACAACAAAACCTAGTTTTACTCCAAACTAAAATGGAAGGAGCTGAGGAAGAACAAACCTTGAGGAAGGGAGGAGAAGAAATTTCGGGCGGGAGGTGCGGTGCAGGAAGCGAAGCTTGACCTTGGAGGCGGCGGCGGCTAGGTGAAAACGTATGGAACCGGACGGATAATATATCTGCTGATCTGGTCCACCTGGATGGCGAAGGAGTAGCTAGTCGGGAGGGCGGGAAGCGGGGAGCGGGGAGCGGCGGCGGCGGATGAGGGCGCAGACGAGGCGGGAGCAGACGATGCTCTTCGGCACGCCGGACGCCATCGCGGCGCGGGGACGGGCGACTGCAGCACGGGGGACGGGCGGCGGCGCGGGGACGACCGAAGCGTGGCGTAGCCTAGGGTTTCGATCGATCGGTTTGGCGCGGGCCTTGCTGGCCTTTTGCGTGGCCAGGTGGAGGTGCATTTTCGTCGGTCTAGACCGACGAAAACAGAGAGCCACACGCCACGTGCCCTAGAAAACAGAGAGCCACGCCACATGTCTTATTTTTATCGGTCTAGGCCGACGAAAATAGTTGAAATATATTTTCGCCGGTTCAGACCGACGAAAAAAAGCAAAATTTTTTGAAATTTCTGCGCCGATAATCTATTTTCGCGCGCCTTTAACACATACCGATTTAAAAATAATGTAACTTCGCCGGTTCCTCGTGGGCCGCATTTAAAATATTAATTATTTACGCCGGCCTATTTTAACCGACGAAAAAATATGAACCGGCGAAAATACTCGTCGTTTCTTGTAGTGCCTCTGCTACAAGCTGTATCACATGTTGCAAGGCCCAGGCCCTCACCGGTATCGCCATAACTGTGGCTAACATTCACAGATATTGTTGATAGTTGTCATAGCTGCCGTGACCTCTGCCTGCTGAGACGTTGCACCGGTTGTGGAGGTCGTCGCGTACGTGGATCCTACTATGGCCACGACGTCAGAGCCTTGTCGAGTCAGCTACGTACGTTCAAGTCACTGAAATGTGTGTGCCACAGACACACACTACTACAGACTGCCTCATCCGCGATTCCCTATCATCGCCGTAGGTCCGAAGTCGGCAAGGATATTATTATCGCCGTTGAAACCGGCAATGATATTATTATCACCGCCGTTAAAACTTCAATCGGCAAGTGATAAGAATAGTATCAATTTCTCGCAGAATGAAGGTAATATCATTGCCGGTTTAATAGAGAACCGGCAAGGATAATAAGATATCACCGCGGTTTATATGTAAACCGTAGTGATTTATTATTGCCGGTTCTATAGTAAAACCGTAGTGATAAGACCATTTTCACCGCCGTTTTACTATAGAACCTAAAGTGATATTATCGTTTCCATTATTTGTTCGACATGTAACATAAGAAACATTGTAATTTATCTCGCATGTAACATATGAAAGCATAATTAGTAAAAAACAGTAACATATGAAAGCAAATTTGTAATTTACGGATATGTATTAATTAAAATAACATTACAAAACATAATTTGTCCATCATTACATATTTAGTCCTAATTATAATAGTCTAATGGCGCGAAGCCCTATATCCAAAACTCGCCGCCGCTGCCGTCCTCCTCCTCCTCCTCGCACGAGCTGCCGCTGATGTGCGGCGATGCTCGCCCTCCTTCTCATCCGAATCCGATTCGATCGCGGAGTTGGTCTTGCCTCAACGCCGCAGCTTCTCGCCACTGTCATTGCTGCTGCTTGTCGCCCTCCTCCTCCTCAGGCTCTCTTCCTCCTCCTCCGCCCACCTCCTCCTCCTTCTCCTCCTCCTCCTCCTTCTTCTCCTCCTCCTTCTCTAGCGACGGAGTGGGCTTTGCCCAACACGCACGCTTTTGGGGTGCCATTCTTGCAACAAGAGTGGATTGTGTGGGGGTTGCCATTCATGCAACAATAGTGGCATTATATAGCAATAGTTGGCAGAGGAATGTGAAGCGCAACAAGAGTGGATTGTGAATGGGAAGGGCAACAGTTGGCAGAGGAATGTGAAGCGCAACGGTTGGCGCGGCAGAGGAATGGGCAAGCGCGCGGCAGAGGAAAGGGCATGCGCGACGGTTGGCTGGCGCGGGTAGTTGGAACGTTCGAGTATCACTGCCGGTTTGTATTACCAACCGGCAGTGATAATCGATTATCATCGCCGCTGATACCTATAACCGGTAGTGACATATTATCGCCGTTTAACTTATACCGCAAAGGATATTTAAAGTTTATCGCGGTTCAGATATTCAACCCAAAGTGAAATGTATTTTCCCTCATGACGCAATTTTGGCGCGTAGTATGACCTTATCATCGCTGCTCGCAGAACCCAGCGATAAGGTATTTTCCGCGTAATATGACCTTATCATCTTCGGTTCTTCGCAGAGCCTGCAGTGATAAACTATTTATATAGCAAGCTTCACCGACCGACTTATTTCCTACGAGGTAAGAGAGGAGCGCTCTTTGCTGGTGTGTATTTTTCCGGAGAGGTGCTTTAAATTTTGTGTCAAGATTTTGTTTATATTTTTCATCGAATCGACATCTTCTCCACCAGCCAGAACAAAGAGGAGTCAGATTATTCGCGAGTTCTGTCACTGAAAAATTGTATTAAAATTTTCGAGGTTACCGACTTGATGTATGTTATATTTGTCGTAAAATTTTACTTTACTTGAGTGCTATAGACGTTGATAATTGCTGATTGTGCGGTGTGAATAGCTTTATGCTCAGATCGCTCAAATTAAGATCTAGCTAAATTATTGAATAAATTATAATTCATATTGTAGTGGATGTTTGAGTAATAAAATTGCTAGATGGACAATTATGCATAATTGTAATTAATTTAATTAATGAAAATTTGTTATATGGATTTTTAATAGTACAGATTGCTAGATGATCAATTATAAATAGTGAGAATTGCTAGTTGAATATTTAAATAATGGGAAATGGTAGATGGATTTTGCAATAATGAAAGTTGGAACATAAATAATTATTTAGAAATATATCCTTATATTCAATTATATGCTTGTTTGTTGTAGATTAATTTAATTTAATAGGTAGCGCTACATAACAAAATGAAATGAAGAAATCTTGTAAATAATTAAAAAATGCTATATGGATATTTAAATAGTGAAAAGGTTTGATGTATTATATAGGCAAAATTGCTAGATGTATTTGTAAAACTAATCATTTACAATTATATTGTTATTTGCAAGAAATTCATATCCATTTTAGTGATGTAGTGGATGTTTAAGTAATAAAATTGCTAGATGGACAATTATGCATAATTGTAATTAATTTAATTAATGAAAATTTGTTATATGGATTTTTAATAGTAAAAATTGCTAGATGATCAATTATAAATAGTGAGAATTGCTAGTTGAATATTTAAATAATGGGAAATGGTAGATGGATTTTGCAATAATGAAAGTTGGAACATAAATAATTATTTAGAAATATATCCTTATATTCAATTATATGCTTGTTTGTTGTAGATTAATTTAATTTAATAGGTAGCGCTACATAACAAATTACAATTATATTGTTATTTGCGCTATGTGCTTATAATGTGTTTATCGCTTTTAATTAATTAGCAATGCATGACTATCAGAGAAGAATAAATTATTTTGATATCGCTTGTTCATATACCGAAATGTAGTTTGATATAATTAATCTGTAGATGGACCGAAGGTGGATATGACACCTGACCGTCATGTCCGTAGTTCTTTAATGGTGTGACTTGTTTTCGAATGCTTTGCGCGACACAAGTCGAGAAACCAAAGTGACTATATGTGTTGTCCATGTGTTGATTGCAAAATGAGAAGATGTTTTGTAACATAGAGTCGATGTGCACACTTGCTTCAAGGGGTTTCAAGGTGGCTATACCGTTGGATCGAGCACGTGAAGAAGATATTGTACATGAAGGGTAACACATTAATGAAGATGACGGAGACAACGATATGACAAATGTGGAAGATGCGTTCGTTGATACCCACGAAGATGATCTAGATCAAATGTCATGATGGGGAGGGGGGACTTCATGAGTGAAAGGGAGTTTCAAAAGTTCCAAGCAGATGGTAGAGGACTCTACAACGCCATTGTACCGGGTGCAGGAGGAGCACAGAAGTCGTGATACCGTGCTTTACTCATCGCAGCTTGAAGACAAGCAATGGTTGGTCCGATAAGAGCTTTATCGAGTATTATGTCTCTTGGGGGACTTGCTTCGAGAGGGTAACGTGTTGCCTTCAACTACGCACCGTGCCAAGCAGTTGTCCGCCTGCTGGGACCGGAAGTACAAAGAATACACGATGTCCAAACGATTGCATATTGTATCGCAATGAGTTTGCGAACATGGATGCTCGTGTTGTTTGCAAAGCAAAGCGGTATAAGGGCAACGACGATTTATCGAGAACGAAGATGTCGGGGTGAGGCGTAAGAAGAAGAGGTGTCCCGTGAAGGTGGTGTGGTATTTCCCTATAATCCCCGCCTAAAGCGATTGTTTGCGAACAAAAGGCATGCCCAATTGTTACGATGGCACGCCAAGAGCGAAAGAAGGATGGAATGCTCAGACACCCCGATGAGGACATCACCCAATGCATACGCCCGAGACTCCTCCAGCCAGTGATGCAAGGACCCATCACAAGAGCACGAGCACGGCAATTGAATCAACAGTGAGCTCGCTCCTAAGTGCCCGTGGCTGACATTTGTGAGAATGGTATGCTACCTAATGATATTATTGATTATATTGTACTTAGGAACTTTGGAGAGGATCATGAAGGCCTTGGGAACCAGCAAGGGCCAGGAGGGAGGCAAGGAGGAGTCCAATTCAAGTTGGAGGTCTAATTCGTCTCGGAGTCGACTACCTCGGCCACCAGGAGCAGCGTTCACTAAAATCGTCGCCCAGGCCACAAACGGGCTCCGATTTTGATGATCCACATATGCCTCGAAAGCTAAGGAGATAACCTTTCCAATGGCACCGGTTTCAGGTCATTTGGACTTCGGAGTCGACGGAATTCACATTGCAAGTTGGCGGACAGAATCTGTCCCAGGGTGTTGCGTCACCAATTTGGGCCCTTGGCCCATGTATCGTGTTGAGTCCATCACGGACGCGCCTAGGGTTTGTAGGACGTCCCCTAGCCTTTATATCCAGTAGCCGCCGCTAGGGTTTGATTTGGGTTTTGCTTAGATTAATTCTGTCTTTGAACAAAGGTCGCCTGCTCATCGGTTTGTGAGACCCCAACTCGTGAGCTTCATCTTCAATTGCAAATTCAGTTGCATCTTTCTTGTTCTTGCTTGTGTTCTCGATTCATTGGCAGGATTAGCCTTCGTGGCGTAGGTCAACCGGCAGCGCACGGTTGATAACCAGAGGACGCGTGGTGCTCAGCGACAGTGGGTTTTGATCGTGCCGATCAAGAAGCCGGATCGTGTGTGTCTCGCCGCCTAATCGACTTATCCTCCACCGACGGAAGTTCGGCAACCCCGCCCCATCAAGTGGTATCGAGCAAGGTTTACCGTCGTTCGCTTTCTCCCGTAGTTTGATTTAGTTTTGTGTTCGCCCTATAGTCCACTTAAAAAGCCAAAAAAAAATTGCAGCTCATAGTCTACTATACCTAGAACCACGCTAGCCTTTGCACAATTTCTTTTTGAGTCCGTAGTAATCGAGTTTGTGTCCAGAATCGAGTCGTGTTGCTGGTTTAGATCGTGATCTTAATTTAGTTGTGTTTCATCTCCACGATCCCATATCCTACACCAACCCAAACCACCAATCGCTATTTGAGTCCTTGTTGAATCGGATTGTGTTGTGGTTTTCCTCGCCGAGTCCTAGTTGTATTAGGTTTCTCCTTCATAAACTCTAATCCCCACCTCCTCGATAGCCATATCGCCACCCCTCATCACAGAACCTACCACCACAGATCATCGCTCATATCCACTCCATACGCCTTGAGTTTGGAGAGGTGCCGCCTAGAAACCCCGATTCGAGTCCTTCCAGAAACGGCCATAACTTTCGTGATACGGACTCGAATTAGGCGAATTTTTTTTCACGGATATCTACAGAAAATTTTACATCCGATTCTCCCTACTTTGTCGGGTTTGCCGAATTTATTTTTTGCGAAATTCCTCGAAGATTGAGTTCTCGATCACAAGTTTTAGCACGCTTTTCGGAAAACACTTCTTATTTCATATCGGCTTCATCTTACATCTGCTCAGGCTGAAAATTTGTGTACTTTCTACTTTTGTGCTCCTGATCCTAGGAAAAATATCAAAAAATCAAAGAAAAATAAAAAAATTTGTGAAAGAGGCGAGAGCAAAAAAAATTTGTGAGAGGAGCAGAGCCTAAAAAAAAAAAAAAAAAAAAGGCAGAGCAAAGGTAGGAGTTTTACCGTGTCTCGATAGAAGTGTTTTGATGCGGTTCTGATATCTGCTCATATACTCGACGCCTTGTTGCTTGTTTCTACTTATTCCTTGTTTTCACGCAGCCTAGACTAAGGCCACATTTAGACCAAAGAACTAGGGCAAGTACTTTTGGACATTTATTCAAAGATTACTATCTCATATCGCATTGTGTGCCACTCAATACATATAACCTTCCTACAGCTCCACATATACATCCTTCCGACAAGACAGTTATTGACCCTTGCAATCGCTTCATCACGCCTCACTGTATCACGAACCGACCACCGGTTGCACCGCCCCTCATTGTGTTGGTAAGAACCGTAAGAACTTGGTAAGATTGCTTGAGAGCGAGAGATCCCACCTAGTAGTTCATAGGGCTCATAATACTTGTGTTTGTATTTCCCTCTGTTTTTTCTCAGGCTAACCATGGCAGGAGGCAAGAAGGGCAGAATGAGGATGATGTTACCATCGGCGATCGTGTCCTTCATTCAGAGTTGTCGCACTTTGCCGATGAGATAAGAATGATGTTCAAGGAGCATGCCATGACGATTTAACAGACCCTTGAGAGCATCGACGACGAGTCTCCACCCTTGCCGATAGGATGGATGCCGTCGAAAATGTCCTCCCGCGGTTGTTGATGGAGATGCATCCGCCAACCACGCAACAACGACCATGACGAGGATGGTGATTTTGAGGGAGACGAAGATGAGCGAGAACGTGCCGCCAGTGGACCGAAGCCGCTCAACGAGACGCTTGCTTGCATGACCGTTTTCGCCGCAACCATCACGGTATGGGAGGTAATAACCGTAATCGCAATGATGATCCTTTTGCTAAGGTAAAATTCACCATCCCATCCTTTTCTCGAGGTTATGATGTCGATGCTTACTTAGATTGGGAGATGACTACGAAAGCGTAAATTCAATTCCCATCTAGTTCCCGAGATTCATAGAGTTAGACAAGCCACTAGTGAATTTAAAGATTTTGCTATAATCGTGGAATGAACTAGTAAATGCCCGCCACAACCCGATTCTTGGGCGAGATTAAAAGATGCTATGCGTAATAGATTTGTTCCTCCTTCCTACCAACGTGATATGCGCAAGAGATTGCAACGATTAGATCAAGGTAGCATGACGGTTCAGAATATTACCAAGAGCTTCAAAAGGGTATGTTACGCTGTGGGGTAGTAGAGGAACCCGAGGATAAAATTGCGCTGCTTTTACGGTGGGTTGCGCCCGTAAATTCAGGATATTGTTGATTATAAAGAATATACAACCTCACAATCGCTTGTTTCAACTTGCTATGTTAGCAGAGAAGGAATTGCAGGACGCCATTCCAAGAGCAGAGCAATGCCGCGAAGACCTTCACGCCCGAACGACTACGGACAAGCGAAGATAAAGGTTTTCTTCCACCTTTTCGACCAATCGCACCGCCACCTTCGACGAAAGCACACGACCGCACCGACGGCACCGCCCGCCTGCAGGTTGCGGACAAAGAAGAAGTCGGCCCGCCAACACCGCCAAGAGCTCCTCCGCTGCTTCCACAGCCGTACATCGACGGAATTCGCGCCATAAGTGCCAAGGATTGGCCACGCCAAGAGAGAATGCCCCACCACGGGCATACATCGCCACCGACGACGGAGGTTACATCGCCTCCGATGTTGAGGATGAGATCGACGACACCGTGGTGGACGACGATGAGGTTGATGATGAAGCCACCTTTGGCGCCGAGGATATCGCCGCAGACAGTCCATCATTGTCCAACAGGTCCTTAGCGCACAGATGGAGCAAGCCGAGCAGCAAGAAGCCCACAACTTGTTCCAGATTTTCTTCATCAACAACCGACGAGCTGCCGCGGATCATTGACTCCGTAATTGCAACAACTTGGTGAGTACAGATTTGGTCAAGAAGCTTGGCTTGACCACACGCCAAGACCCACATCCATACCACATTCAAAGGTGAATGATTCCAAAGCTAAGGTAACACAAACAGCCGGTTCATTTTTCCATTGGTTCCTATTCGATTTTGCTTGACAGATGTGGTTCCGATGCAAGCTTGTTTCTTTTATTGGGTCGCCATGGAATATGACATCGATGCACTTCACCACGGAGAAGTAATAAATACACTTTTATGCATAAGGAAAGAAAATTACACTTCTACCTTTGACCCCGCTGAAATTGTTAACCGATAGGGAGCGGATTGCTAATGACAAGAAACCCATTGATGAGAAATCTGAAATTCAGCATGTAGCCAACCAAATTAAATTGAGGAATCCTGCCTTGCTTGCTACAAAATCTGATCTTGCCGCAATTAGTGATGATGCTTTGTGCTATGTCAGGCTATGCAAAGATGCTTTGTTTTCATTGGATGATCTCGCCCAAGATTTTGCCTCCTCGCCGTCACTAACCTTTTGCAGAGTATGAGGATGTTTTTTCCGCCGAGATACCTCCAGACTCCCACCCATACGAGGGATTGAGCACCAAATTGATTTGATACCGAGCGAAGTTTGCCAAACCACGCCGCTTATAGGACCAACCCCGAGGAGACTAAGGAGATTCAGCGCCAAGTCCAAGATCTTTTGGACCCATGGGTATGTACGAGAGAGCCTTAGTCCTTGTGCTTGTCCCTCGTTTTTTGGTTCCTAAGAAAGATGGCATTGGCGCATGCGAGATTGTAGAGCCATTAACAATATCACAATAAGGTACCGCTATCCTATTCCTAGGCTAGACGACATGCTTGATGAGTTAAGTGGTTCTATAATTTTCTAAGGTTGACTTATGAGTGGATACCACCAAATACGAATGAAATTGGGAGATGAATGGAAAATGCCTTTTAAAACCAAGTTTGGATTGTATGAGTGGTTAGTCATGCCTTTTGGTTTAACTAATGCACCGAGTACCTTCATGCGCTTAATGAACGAGGTTTTACGAGCTTTCATTGGGAAATTTGTGGTGGTTTATTTTGATGATATATTGATTTACAAAGAAGTCATTACATGAACATCTTGATCATCTACGTGTTTTTGATGCTTTATGCGTCGCGACGCTTATTTGGTAACCTCGAGAAGTGCACTTTTGCAATCGAACTAGTATCGCTTTCTTGGCTATGTTGTGACTCCAGGAATTGAGGTTGATGAAGCCAAGGTGCACGCGATTAAGAGTTGGCCAACGCCACGCATTTATTTCACAAGCACGGAGCTTCCACGGACTTGCCGGATTTTACCGCCGCTTAGAAGGATTTCAGCACCATTGCAGCCCCATTGAACGAGTTGACGAAGAAGGAGTTATGCTCCATTGGGGCAAGCACAGAGAATGCCTTCAATCTTTTGAAAGATAAGCTTATCGATGCACCTTTACTCCAACTTCCCGATTTTAATAAGACCTTTGAGCTTGAATGTGATGCTAGTGGGGTTGGAATTGGTGGTGTTTTGATGCAAGATAGAAAACTCAATGTTTATTTTAGCTTAAAAATTGAGTGGTCCTGTTTTGAATTATTCCACGTGATGATAAAGAATTGTATGCTCTTGTGCGATCTTTAGAAACGTGGCAACATTATCTTTGGCCCAAAGAATTTGTTATTCATTCCGATCATGAGTCGCTAAAACATATTCGCAATGTGAAACTGAATCGAGACATGCTAAATGGGTTGAATTTATTGAATCTTTTCCTTATGTTATCAAACACAAGAAAGGGAAGGATAATGTGATTGTCGATGCCTTGTCTAGGAGATATACCATGTTGTCCCAACTTGATTGTCGATATTTGGATTGGAATCAATTAAAGAACAATACGCTAATGATGATGATTTTAAAGATGTCTTGCTACATTGCAAAGAGGGAAGAACATGGGACAAATATGTGATAAATGATGGATTTGTGTTTAGAGCTAACCGCCTATGCATTCCAGCTTGGATCCGCTTCGCTTTTTTTTGATACAGAGGCTCATGGAGGAGGTTTGATGGGTCATTTTGGTGCCAAGAAGACGGAGGTCGTGTTGTCCGCCACTTCTTTTGGTCAAGATGAGGCGAGACATTGAGAGGTTTGTATCCCGCCGCACTACATGTCAAAAGGCTAAGTCACGATTGAATCCACATGGTTTATATATGCCTCTTCCTGTTCCTAGCACTCCATGGGAGGATATATCTATGGACTTTGTTTTAGGACCGCTTAGGACCAAGAGGGGAGGGATAGTATTTTTGTGGTGGTTGATAGATTTTCTAAGATGGCTCACTTTATTCCTTGTCATAAGAGCGACGATGTTGTTAATGTTGCTAACCTTTTCTTTCAAGAAATCGCTCGCTTGCATGGTATGCCTTCTACTATTGTTTCAGATCGTGATGCCAAGTTTTTGAGCCACTTTTGGAGAACTCTATGGAATAAATTGGGGACCAAGTCTGCTGTTTTCAACAACATGTCATCCCCAAACCGATGGCCAAACCGAGGTAGTAAATCGTACATTATCTACTATGTTGAGGACTGTTCAAGAAGAATTTGAAGATGTGGGAAGAGTGTTTGCCGATGTTGAGTTCGCTTATAATAGGGCGGTACACTCCACCACCAAGGTAAGTCCTTTTCGTAGTGTATGGCTTCAATCCCGTGCTCCTATTGATCTATTACCTTTACCTACTAGTGAACGAAAGTTAATCATGATGCTAAGGAACGTATGAATTTATTCTGAAATTGCATGAAAAGACTAGAGAAAATATTGAAATGATGAATGAAAGGTATCGGATCAAGGGAAGTAAAGGTAGAAAGGAAGTAAAACTTGAACCGGGTGATTTAGTATGGTTACATTTATGAAAGGATCGCTTTTCCGAATTGAGAAAGTCTAAATTAATGCCTAGAGTTGATGGTCCTTTCAAGATACTTGAGAAAATAAATGATAATGCATATAAACTTGAGTTGCCGCCTCTAATTTGGGGTTAGTCCCACATTTAACATTGCAGATTTAAAACCGCTCATGGGAGAAGAAGATGAGCTTGAGTCGAGGACGACTCCACTTCAAGAGGGGAGGATGATGAGGACATCACTCCAATGCATACGCCCGAGACTCCTCCAGCCAGATGCAAGGACCCATCACAAGAGCACGAGCACGCAATTGAATCAACAGTGAGCTCGCTCCTAAGTGCCCGTGGCTGATATTTGTGAGAATGGTATGCTACCTAATGATATTATTGATTATATTGTACTTAGGAACTTTGGAGAGGATCATGAAGGCCTTGGGAACCAGCAAGGGCCAGGAGGGAGGCAAGGAGGAGTCCAATTCAAGTTGGAGGTCTAATTCGTCTCGGAGTCGACTACCTCGGCCACCAGGAGCAGCGTTCACTAAAATCGTCGCCCAGGCCACAAACGGGCTCCGATTTTGATGATCCACATATGCCTCGAAAGCTAAGGAGATAACCTTTCCAATGGCACCGGTTTCAGGTCATTTGGACTTCGGAGTCGACGGAATTCACGTTGCAAGTTGGCGGACAGAATCTATCCCAGGGTGCTGCGTCACTCAATTTGGGCCCTTGGCCCATGTATCGTGTTGAGTCCATCACGGACGCGCCTAGGGTTTGTAGGACGTCCCCAGCCTTTATATCCAGTAGCCGCCGCTAGGGTTTGATTTGGGTTTTGCTTAGATTAATTTCGTCTTTGAACAGTGTCGCTGCTCATCGGTTTGTGAGACCCCAACTCGTGAGCTTCATCTTCAATTGCAAATTCAGTTGCATCTTTCTTGTTCTTGCTTGTGTTCTCGATTCATTGGCAGGATTAGCCTTCGTGGCGAGGTCAACCGGGCAGCGCACGGTTGATAACCAGAGGACGCGTGGTGCTGCGATTGTAAGGGTTTTGATCGTGCCGATCAAGAAGCCGGATCGTGTGTGTCTCGCGCCGCCTAATCGACTTATCCTCCACCGACGGAAGTTCGGCAACCCCGCCCCCATCACACCCTCGCCGATTCTCGTGTAATGGAGGAACATCGACAGTAAAATATAAGAAGCGCTTTGCATATGATGTGAGGAATATAAGGTTCGGGTTGAGTACGTATGGGATGAATCCTTTGGCAACATGAGTAGTCGCCACAAAGACTTGGCCGGTGACTTTATGCATCTACAACCTTCCTCCTTGGCTTTGCATGAAGCGAAAGTACATTATGATGCCACTATTGATCCAAGGGCCTGTGCAACCGGCAATGATATCGATGTGTACCTCAAACCATTGGTTGAAGATCTTCTAATATTGTGGACCGATGTTGCATGGTATGGGATGAGTATAAAAGAGAAAACTTTATCCTACGGCATTATTGTTTGTAACCATTAATGATTATCCTGCTCTTGGCAACTTCGTCAGCTGCATTTACAAAAGGCTTCAACGGATAAGCCCCAAAGGTCTGGATGATACAGCTTAGCCTATTGGGTCAAGAACATTAAAAAATGGCTTACATGCGGCATCGTAGGTTTCTCCAAGGATCACCCATACCGCAATAATAAGAGAGCTTTTGACGGACAAAGGAGACTGTCTTTAGCTTCAAGAATCACACTGAAACAGATATTTGCCGCAGTAAAGGATCTTACAATTATTTACGGAAGGGAGCCAAGAAGACATCTATTCCGACTTCCCGGATACGGCCCTTTGTGAAAAAAGAAATCAAAGATTTTGGATCCTACCTTATTGGCAAGACTGGAAGTTCGACACGCAATCGACGCTATGCACATAGAGAAGAACGATGTGATGACTTGCTTGGTATCTTCATCGACATACCGCAAAACGAAAGATACACTTCAAGCAAAGATGGACCTCAAAGATATGAAACCGAGGAAGGAGCCGATCACGAAGAAATGGATACAGTAAAAAGTACCTTCCCGTAGCCTCGCTACACTTTGAGCAAGAAAGAGAAAATTAGCGCTTATGAATGCTTGCACGGAATCAAAGTTCCGCTCGTTACTCGCTAACATAAAGAGACTAGTCTCAATAAAAGACTTAAAGTTAATTGGTATGAAGTCTCACGATTGCCACGTGATGATGACACAGATGCTTCCAATTGCAATTAGGGGGTTCACAGAGAAAGTCCGAGACCCAATTATCAAGTTGTGTTCATTCTTCAACGCGATTTCACGTATGGCCATCGATCCATTAACACTAGATAAACCGCAGAAGACGGGTCCACACTCTTATGCGTGTGCTTGAGATGTGTTTCTCCATCTTTTTTGATATTATGGTCCATCTCATTGTTCACATTGTGAAAGAGATACGGATTCTTGGTCCCAGATTTCTACATCGATGTACCTTTCGAGAGATTCATGGGGTTATAAAGAAATATGTTCAGAATCAAATCGATCGGAAGGTCAGATTGCCGATGGTCGGGGAACCGAGGAGGTCATTGAGTTCTCAGCGTCGATTATATGGATCTCAAACCGATTGGTGTGCTCAGATCTCAAGATAAGGGAAGGCTACAGGAAAGGGACACTAAGCGAGAAATCAAGACGCATTAGCAATTTAGCTTCATTTACACAAGCACATTTCGCAGCTTTTGGGACAATCACTTGTGGTGGCCCCAGATGTCGACATGCACAAGAACGTATATCCAAAACAAACCCAGAGAGGTCGAGGGTTGGCTCAGATGTCGACATGCACAAGAACGTGCAATCAGATTTTTATAATTTTAGAACCTAATAAAAATTTGGGGAAATATTTAAATAAAATATTAGATGTCCTATAGTATGCCTCCAAAATTTTAAGAGAATCGGATCAAATTTAATAGAATTTGGCCAGAGCCTATCACTGCGGTTGTACATATGGGCAGCAAGATTATTCCGCTATCATCATCGGTTAGCTTAGAATGGACCGGCAAGAATATTCCACTATCACCGCCGGTTAGTAATAATGGACCGGCAGTAATATTCCACTATCACCGCCGTTAGAAGAATGGACCGGCAAGAATATTCCACTATCACCGCCGGTTGTAAAATGGACCTAAGTAATATTCCGCTATCACCGCGGTTGTAATTATTGACCGGCACTAATATACTATCGCTGTTGTTTTGTTGAACCCAAAGGATAGTCCACCCCTATAAATATACTTTTACCGCTCTCCTTTCACTTTTTACCAAATTCCACCCTAACCCTAGTCTCCGCTTCCTCTCACTTTTTATCACCGTCACCTCGGAGCTCCCGCCGCGCCAGCGCATCATCACTGCCGGCTGGCCGAGCTCCACTCGCCGACTCGACCGAACGGCGCGTCATTCGCCTCAGACCGCCGTGGTCGCCTCGACCAGCCGGCCCGCCACCTCCCACCGTCGCCTCGACCTCCCCACCATCTCCCGCTGTCAAGGCCGACCTCCCACTGCCTCCCCGCCGCCGCTTGTATCGCTTTTTACATGGGCAATGTGCTAAGGGCCGCATGAATCGCTTGGCTTAGGGTTCCAAAGGATTCGCTTGAATGTGAATGTGAATGTGCTAAGGGCCACCAATTGCTTCGCTTAGGGTTCCAATGATTCTTCATGTGAATGTGCAGATGAATGCTAAGGGGCCACCAATTTTGGCTTGGGGACCTAGCATGTGGGATGTGGATAGTGTTCAAGGAGGAGTTGGGACCCAAATAGACAATTTGTGGCAATCTGTTTTTTTTACATGGGCAATCGCTCTATTTTAATTGTTAGCTTACTTTGGTAGTTGTCCTTGTTATTGTTTCCGCCAACGCCACTATCTAGTGCTTGCATGTTGTTTTTATGTGAATGCACTGCCATCTTGAGTGTGTTATTGCGCTGCTATTCTGGAAATCATGATTAATGTTGGATCGTGATGATGATATGCTTCAGTTATGCATTATACAGAGATTGTGCTCATTATACTGCATGCTTTGATTGTCTGAAATTTCTATTTGTGAAATAGATTACAGGCTTGAAATCTTATGTCTGATGTGTGCATGGGCAAAAATTATTTTGTATTTTTAGAGCAAAAAGACATCAAAACATGATGTCCCTGTTTCAATTAAGAAACCAGCACAATGTGTCCAGAAGTGATTACACTCAGCACCAAAGGCATCAAAGACCTACTAGTAATATCTCAAAAACACCGAAACCAAAACACCATACATCAATGCCAAAACACAAGCTAAAGCCAAAAACCCGTACACTTGACAGCCACCATACTACTAGAATCTTAAGCATTTTCGGACCAGGAACAGTATCAGGGCACCCCCAGGAGCAGCGACAACACCATTTTGAGCTTGTCACCAGAACTATCATCCAGGCTATCAATTACAAGGGAACTTGCAAGCAACCAAACTACCATCAAAACCTGAAGCTTTCGCAACCTCCAGTTCCTCGCGATCTCTCCTTAATTTCAGCTAAGACTCAGTGTCCTTTGGCTCCATCCAAACATCAACAGCCAGCCAGCTATTTCTTCCAGATTCTTTGCAACGTCCTCGACTTGAAGTTGTTGATCCTTCTTCAGCAACACCCGCTAAATTCTCAAACTCCTTGCTAACTGACCCAGCATCAATCTGCAAACTTTTCATTGATTTCCTTCCAGATTCAGAGGCCATCTCTGATCTAGTTTTCTTGTGTTCTCTATTTATTTCACCAAGTCTCAAGATCATTCCAAATTTTTTCTTCCAACCTTCTTGCCACATCTTCCACTTGTACTCCCTCGATCTTCCTTTAGCGTAATCACCCAGCTTCTTAGTTTCTTGCTATCCGCCTTAACACCACCCGTATCCTTCCATCTTTCTCCCTAAAAATTATTTTGTATGACCCGCCAATGCCACTTTACATTGCAAAACAATTGGTGGTTAAGGGAAGTTAGCTACATTATCATATGTATGTATGGATGGATTGGGCATCAAACATTGCTTAATGTAGACAATTCATTCATGCCGAAGCTCTCGAAATGCCGCTTAGTTGACAACTTCTCTTGTCGCTCATGGTTAGTTTTATGCTTATATATCCGATTATGAGCCTTTATGCTTTGATGTTAGTCAATATCATGTTTCAAAGATTCATTACTCGTATGTAAATATCTCGTCAACAAGTAAATAGTTAACTAAGGTAAGGTTGTCACAAATTAGTCTATTACTCGCGCCTCGTGGCGAGGAGGGCCTTTGGGCAACCCGACATCCGAGAACACTCAAAATAAATAAGTTGAGCTTTATGCTAGTTGCCTTGTTCATTTTTCTCTCCTTGTGCCGCTTTTCATCATTTTGCTCTATGGTTATTTATATTGCACCAAAAGTAAACTTCAATTTGTCGCTTTGTATATGTTCTTGAAAGATGTATACATGTGTTGTAAATATTTGTTTTGTATGTGATGTATACATGTGTTGTAAATATTTATTTTGTGCCACTAATTGTAATAGTTGTAGTTCATTTAGTTAATACTCAAGCGCACAGACTTTTGGGTGACAGTGAGCATACACTTAAGTGGAGTATGGGTGTCACCTCTAAGTCTTCCAAATATTTGTATGTGTTCTTTTAAATACTATGTATGAAATTTCAGATCATTATATCGAGAGTTACAGAAAATTCCCAAGTTTAAAGAGCTTAAACTTGTCTAATTTTCTTTTTGTAACTCTGGTATATAATGAATTTGAACTACAATTTTATACATAGGTAGCCTACGATGAATTTCAAGATCAAATTCATTATATATGAGACTTACAGAAAGAAATTGACAAGTTTAAAGAGCTAAACTTGTCGGAATTTTCTTTTTGTAACTCTCTGATATAATGAATTTGATCGTTTATATTTATGTGTATGTATATTTTGTTGACCAAAAATGTATGTGTTTATGATGTATATATGTAACCTTGAAAGATGTATGTATATAAACATATGTTTTCTCATCGCCTTCTTCATTGATCCCGACCAATGAAGAAGAGGAGCTGAGGAAGCCTATGGACAAGGGTACGCTAAGAAGACAAAGAACTAAGTCCATTTCTGCTTAGCATGTCTCTCATGGCTTCGCCTTTCCTAAATTCCTGGACGCCTCGTGACATCCATGCTTCTTGAACTTGCAGGGCTTTTTTTTAAATCATTTTTTCATATTGTTTTGTACAATTTGTTTTCGGATTGTGATATGTCACTTTTTATACACATACATCTTTTATACACACAAATATATATATTCTTAAGAATATATGAATTTTTTCATATTATTTTTTCATTTCGAGATGTATATGTATCATGTGATTTTTTGTAATGTATAAATATCATTTTAAAGTTACATGTGCACATGTTTGTAGCATGAGGTCACAACATCACTTGATTTCCTCTCAACTCTAGCAAATTACCATCGTTTGAATTCACAAGTTTGATGTCATGTAGCAACCATAAATGAATGCAATATAATTAACCCAATACCATTTCGGATTGCTAGGAATGGCCTCGAATCAGGGACAAGTGCCAGAGGGAGTTCGGCCCTCGAATGTAGACGGCGAGGAATGGGGCTACAGGATATTGCTATGGAGCAACTTTGGCGCCACGCCCATGGACCAAATCGACGCGCCCGCCATGGACCAAGCCGACGCCACAGACCATGGATCAAACTCGCGCCTCTATGGGCCAAGGCGACGCCATCGCTATGGACCAAGCTAACGCGACTAACATGGGCGAGGTAAAGTATTATTACGCTGTTGATTCCCAAAATATTTTAGAGTCATACGACTAATAACAAGATCCAATTGTAGGCTCAAACGTCGGTGAACAAAGCCAGCACAGCAGTCGTAATGGCGAGCAAGATGCCTAAGGGCGTTCACAACATAGTCCAGCTCTCGAAGTCGGGGAACTGCTATACCACGTCAGTATGCCAGACTGAGACACTGCATGAGTACTTGCTAGGGATAACGTGCCCATCGCCTATAGATCATGGACCGGCCGCGAAGGTGATCGATGGGTGGTTCCCGATGACTGAAGGACTCGCTATGGGGCAAGCTAAAACACGATTCCATTTCCCCAAGGGTCGAGTTGGTTGCAAAGAAACGTGCACTAAGTATCATGTGCACATGCCGAAGAATTGGAAGACTCAACCTGAATAAGAACTATGTGAAGAAGAATGCCACGCCAAATTTTAACATGTTTCCAAAGATAAGGGAATTTTGGAAGGACTTTGTGGAGTACACGATTCAAGAAGCCTAGAGCAGGGAGTCGGAAGAACAAGGCTAACGCGATAAGAATATGTACCCTCACACACCAGGCTTTCGTGGCTACGTGAAGAAAAATACCTGCATGGGATAGGCGCGAACAAGAGCTAACCTCAAGGGCGTTACTCGCGACGGCCGAGTTCATCGCACGATCAAAGCATCGGTTGCTTGGGAGGGGGCTTCTCGAAGATGGCAATTGAGCTTCAGAGCGATAGAGCCCGGAGGTGTCGCAGAAAATATCGATGCTCACGTGGAGTCTTCCCAAGGGCTTTTCATGCCACGAAGGAGAATGATAAGTCGATCGTTGCCTCGGTAACAGGAGCATCCCCGGCGCACCCGAGGAGTTGGTTTGGTGCCGTGGAAAGAAGGCTTCCCAGATGACGATCGTTGTACAAGCGCCGAAAAGAATAAGAGAAGATGAACGCAAAGTCAAATACAAGATGTTTGTGGCAAGAGCGTTAGAGGAAGAGAGAGCGAAGCCGATCAAGTTGTGGAGCAAGCAATACAGAAGCTCTCACCACGATCGCTACTTGATGATGACCCTCGGAACCTCAACACGGTGTTCTTAAGAGCAACAAGGCCCACAACGATTCCGGAGAGCATCGACTCCATTTTCCAAAGGATGACATCACGTAACCGACACTGCGGTAAGCCAGATTTGTCCAAGACATGGCATTACCATCAAGGTGGCTGATGGCGGGCTTGGCCATGCGCCTCGCAGTTCTCGTTCTGCGCCGCCTAATATCACTGGGATTCACCAGGTCGAAGTAGACAGTGTAGTCCGGCAATATCGCAAAATGGAGGTAGAGATTCTCGGCGAGGACGAAAAGAACAAACTTGGAGAAAACGTGCATGACTTCCTCGCGTGGCGCAAGAGCTTGATTATGTTCGGCTCGGACGATGAGGCCGATAACGACGACGATGATGATGAGCCGACTCTCCACACGCAGACTGCCGCCTACGAAAAGTGCAACCTCCTCCGGCACCGCTTAGGACAAGTCCAACTCCTCCGGGCCAAGACCACCAGAAAAGTCCAACTCTCCGCCGGCACCATCCGTAAAAAGTCCAACTCCTCCTCCGCACTAGCCAGAAAAGTCCAACTCCTCGGTAAGACATAAGAAGAATCGAACATCAAGACCATCTCGAAGTCCGCATCGCCTTGTACCAAATCTCGGTCATCTGTGAAGGCAAAGACACCGTAAGAAATTACCACGATATGATCAAGAAGAACGCAAAGAGCAAACGAAGGCCGAGGTAACATCTCACTTCCAAAAGGTGCCATCACCCGAGAAGACTAAAGTCGATGCTAATGCGCAGGAGTTTTTCTTGAGTATGGCAAAAGCCAAAGAGACAGTATGGCTTCGAACCTTTGGAAATGTCGGACTACGAGCGCATCTCCAAAAAGCAAAATTTGAAGATGGCTAGTGCCGAGGCGCCGATGTCGCAAGCTCAAAAAGATGTCTTGAACAACGCCGTAATTACGAGCTAGGTCTAAGCTGGAGTACATTTTGGGGCAACCGGCTCCCCCAAAAGATTTAGAGAACCTAACAACAAAATTGGCGCGTCCCATCAAGATATACATGCAAAGAAGGCAAAGAGGGTATGTGGGCGATCCCAAAGAAATACAAAGATTCGGATTTTCACAATGGGGATGGCATGTTCTCGTTAGAGTTCTTGCGAATTGTATATGTTGTACCCACCAGATGCTCGACGCGCCATCGTCCTCGAATCGGTATGGACTTTGTAAGTCTCTATTTATATTATTGTATATTCTTCTACCGCTCAATCTCAGATGTCTAACTTTTTTACATATGTAGAATGGAGATACAGATTATGTGGAAAAAATAAGGATGAAAATTTAGGATTTCTCGATCCGGGCTTGTCAACGAGACACTCGTCCGTGATAACCCAAAGTTTGTTGAAGACTATTTATTTAAGACTTTCTACAAGCCGAGAAAGAAAACCTCCGTGATTTGTACCCTATAACTTTCAAAGACGATACCCTACTTCTAATATTGTTTTACTATTTTTATGCGTGACACTTGTGGGACTAATAGGCTATGTTAACATATATGTCTAGTTATCACCGGGTCCTCCTCGCCTTCGAGTTAGAAGCTAGCGGGTTTATGCCTTGACTCGATGAGAAAAGAACTTCGTGAGTATGAACATAATTTTGGAAGATGATGAACAGTAAACTCGATCGCTATGTTATTACTCTAGTAATATTTTATTCTATTGTATTTAAGGTTAATTACTATTTAAAATCATTCACAACAAGATTCACACGGTATTGCAAGAAAGGTGGTCCGTATCTTCCCTACTGTGACAACTTTCAAAATAATAACAGACTTTCCATGCATGAGACAGAC
Organism: Guadua angustifolia; assembly: GCA_036346375.1. Classification (NCBI taxonomy): domain Eukaryota; kingdom Viridiplantae; phylum Streptophyta; class Magnoliopsida; order Poales; family Poaceae; genus Guadua; species Guadua angustifolia. The sequence continues at coordinate 13,186,034 of CM070510.1, read as the reverse complement.
TAGGGAAATAGTTTATAAGATACTACGTATGTACAAATTTACATGCAATTGTCACGAAAAGTGTCGGCTTATAACGGCCATGGTATATAATTACACATTCATGCCTACTTTTCTTTCATTTAACATCTATCATCATTAATTAAATTTCTCTTTTCTTCAATAACAAGGCCCAAGCCGAGAACCAATCGCCATCTTGTCGAAAGAAATTTTAGCAATTCAAGAGCATATCATTTGATTCATTGACTTAACAGGTCATCAATCCAAAGGGCGAGTTCCATTTACCTAAAGCCTCGATCCAAAGTGAACGAGATGTACTCACACTACATTTGTGAATGACTATTGTAAAAACTAAATATTGTGATGCTTTAATATATTTTAATTATGATCTAACGACGCTTTATATACTATATATTTGAAGGCAACATATCATGTGCACACAGGCCTTCCCGGGTACACATCGTGCACACCAACTAATAAAAGTCACGAAAACTCTGAAAAAATTTGTAGATGTACTTCATAGATTACTCTACCTATGTATAAAACTGCAGGTTCAAATTCAATACATATTAGGACTTACTCAATACAACAGCAAATGAACTCCCAAATAATTTTAGATGAATCATGGAGCAATAAATTGAGTTACCTTAGTTTTCATCACAAGGAAATACTCAAATCATCTTAAAGGTAGGCAAGATTTCAAAAGTGCAATGTGCTGAAAAATTCAGTTTTGACATTCCATTTAAGCTTTTGACAGGCTGGAAGAAGGTTCAAATAAGGTTTATAAATTCTAAAAAAATTAGACAATGAAGTACAACTATAGAGGATCAAAACATGTCACAAGACTTTACTCTGATTATGAACCCATTTGAAGAAACAACAATCACAAAACAACCCCACAATCAGCCTAAACCTGAAATTTCAGCAAGCTGATCATTTTGAATTTAGGTCAAATCTTCATCAAATGAAGTCCAATAGCCATGAGATTTTATAAAAATGATTCATGGACAACCAAGAGACTTCTCCAAAAATAATTTCTCAAATATCACCCTCCATTCAAAAATTAGCCCATTAGGAATATTGGAGGTTTAGTTTTGACACTAAGTCAAATAAAGTCAACAATCTTACAAATAAGTTCAAATAAATTTGATAATTTTTAGATATGAACTCCATATATGAGAGAAGGTTTTACAATAAAAATTTTCAATGAATAAATTTTATTTTGAGAAATATGGTGAAAGATGTATTTGAATCACATAAAGGATTAAGATTTTCACCAAATCCTCAAAATGGAACCAAATGAGTTTTGAATGGAAATGTGCACTTATATGGCCTTATATGAGTTAGAGAGATGTTTATAAGCCTATTAGCATAATCAAATCCATTCAAATCATAAAATCCAACTTTATGCAAGAGTATGCCAAATAAGATCAAAAGAGAGATTTTGGTGAACTTCAAAAAGGCATAGATTTTAAATGATTTAGAATTTTGAGAAAAAATATTCATATTTATTTCAAAACAAGCTCATTGTCTCGGAAAACAACACTATATGTCAATTAAAGATCAACTTAATACCATGACATAACCAAAAGAAGATCCTCTTTCAAACATACAAAACTTGATTAAACAAGCTCCAAAAGGATTATAAGGTATATCATGGAGCTAATTCATTTAAATATGCTCAAATTTTGTTTTGAGAGATTTTTCCACCTTGAAACCAATTTAAAGATATGAAAACCACAAATATCCAATGAACTAGAATTTCAGATTTTTCAGATTTTGACATTTCATTTAGGCTTTAAAAGAGGGCTGAAAAACTGCTCAAATGAGGTCTAAAAAAATGATAAAATTTAGCATAGCAGACCAACTACTTAGGATCAATTCATACAAAGGTGGTCCCCTCAAATTATGATTTAATTTGGAGATACAAAAATCACAAATCAGCTCAAGATCATGCAAAAGTCTGAATTTTCAGCCTTTTGATCAAAAGGAGAAAAGTTCATAACTTTTTCAAATGAAGTTGAAATTATTTCAAAAATTGCAGAAACACACTTTCCCAAAAAGGAGTCTCCAATCAAAATATATACCAAATTTTGCTTTGTAGGTAAGATTTTCACTCAAAGAGGAGAAAAGTCAAAACTTTTTCAAATAAAGTCCAAATGATTTGAAACTTTTCAAAAATGAACTTTGAACTATTTAGAAGGTTTAGCAAAAATAATTTCCTCAAAAGGAATTTTCTTTCAAAAGATATGGCAGATTGCGCTTTGTAGGCAAAAAGAGAAGTTCAATTTGCAATCTAATGCTCAAAATGCCATCCGATTTGTATTTCATGGAGATTTGAACTTTCTTGGCTTTGTATAAGTTGGAAATACTATTTCAAGCCAAGATACATAAAGAAATCCACCTCAAATATCAAAACCCACAATATGCAAGAATGGGTCATTTTGGGTAATTTTAGCCAAATTCAAACAGCTATAACTTTTGAACGGTTGGTCGGTTGAAAAAACTTTGAACTAAAGAAATGCTTGAAATGACCAAACCTATGAGTTTTGTATTGACCATTTTTTCAAAAACTCAATAGATTTTAACTTATAAAAATATTTCATTTAATCCAAAATCAAGATCTTATATGATCCATTTGAGACCAAATTTGCTATTTTATTTCTAAAATATAAATTTTTACTCCAAAAGCTTTGTAAAACATTTGAAATACATATGTGAGAACTTTTATAAAGATTTTCACAAATAATAGCCTTTTAAACAATATTTTTAACTTTTAACCAAAGAGGCTCATATGAAGGATATGCATGCATATGGTTTTCAACATTATTCCAAAAAGTATCAAATGAAGTCAAATAAGAAGATATTTGATTGGAATTAGTATGTATGAGTTTGAAATACTATTTTGAACCAAAATATGGCTAAGGATCCGGTCCAAACGGAGAAACACACTAAGTGCAATAATATGACCATTATGGGTCGATTATAGTTTTTCGATGAGTTTCAAAATCAAATAACTTTTGCTAGGTTGGTCTTTTGAAAATCTTTTGAACACAAGAATTATTAAGAATGACCAACTCTAAGTTTTTCATTTTGGAATTACTTTCAAAATCATTTTACATGTAATTTTATGAAAATTATAAGTTTAAATCCAAAACAAGATACTAGTAACTAGATTTTGATCATGAAACTCATTTTCTTTTCAAAATAGATTTTGTGAAGCCAAAACCTTTGAAAAACGTTTCAAATACATTTGTATACATTTTGCAATTAGTTTTTCACAAGAATACTAATAGTATACAAAATTTTGACTTTTGGCTAAATGACTTGATTTTGAAAATATATATTAGCACTTATATAAATATGGGCACATATAGAGATGTAATATACATGGATATGAATTAACACTCCCCCTTAATGTGCCACTATCCCAAACTTGCTCAAGATTGCAATCAAAACAACTAATAAGCATAAGCAAGCATATAACAAGTAATCTAAATTGATTTTTATGAATAATGCAATATAACCTACACAAGGCTATAAGCTATAAGATTCAATTTAAATACTTGTTACCCGAGATGGCATTGGCTCAAGATTGAAGTGATCATCCTGTAGGGTCGAGGATGCGCCTAGAAGGGGGGTGAATAGGCGTTTTACGAAATTCGATCGCTCACTAATCAATTCGCTCTAATACACCCCTAAGTCAAAACCTAATCAAAGATATATGCGGAAGCGATAAATAGGTTTTGACAATTAAGGCCTAAATCAACTAGGCTCACTAGTGCACTTAACTAAATTATGTCTCTACACTAGAATTGCTATATTGAATAAACAATTTACACAAGCAATTCTAATTCAAGCAATCAATAATATATGAAGAATGTAAATGCTTGAATGTAAATGAGACAAGGACAACCGATATTTTTCCGTGGTGTTCGGAGACTTGCTTGTCTCCCCTAGTCCACGCTGAGGCTAGCCCGACCACTCGGACCGGCTCCCGCCGAGCACCCGCCTCTTTCCACTAGTCGTGGTTTTTCACGCTCGCACAGAGGCTCAACCGAACCTTCACAAACTTGCCGGGCTTCTCACCTTGAGAGCTCCAAGACGACGCCTCTCGCCGCTCTAGGAGTCGGCAACCTTCAAGAGTAACAAGCCGCCTTCGCTTGAACTTCACCGGCACAACAAATGCGCCTCGGTGATCACCAAGTGCAACACATGCACAAGGACCTCACAAACCCACTCCTAATTGCAACACATGCAATTAGTTCACTCTTTAGCTCAAGAACCAATTGAGAGTGCAACACATGCAACACCTCTCCCAAATACTCACACAAGAGCCAAACCCTTCACAATAACACCGGCACCGCCTTGCCCCCCAAGGTCCCTTTTATAGCCCACAAGGAAAACTAGCCGTTGGGGCTCCAAGCGGGCGTGGAACAGAAAATCCGGTCCGACCGCTCACCGTCCGACTGCACTCACATGCCAACGGTCGGAAAACCGATCGCTATACGGCGGTCAGATCAAGATTTCTCCCGTCGCATCACGCTGCGGTCGTCACCGACCGCCGACCGATCGCAGACCGCACGCAAAAACAAAGAAAACACGCGAACTCGGCCAAGAAACTACCTCTCCGAAAAAACATACAAGAGTGCGGCCGGTCGCGACCGATCCGCCGCCGGCCGCACCGCCAAGACACACCACAAGCTAGGCCACGACCGGAAAAAACACGCCGCCGAAGCCCGGTCCGACCGCACGCCGGTGTGACCGCATCAGGCCGGTCACACGCCCGCGACAAAACCGAAAACAAGCCGGAAAATACACATCGAAACCCTAAGGTCGGTTGCACCTTCCATGGCGGTTGCACCACACAATGTTGGTCACACCACCGACAATTGGTCGCACCACACGACAATTGGTCGCACCACCCCTATGGTTGGTCGCACCACATGACTATTGGTCGCACCACACGACGATTGGTCGCACCACCCCTATGGTTGGTCGCACCACATGACGATTGGTCGCACCACATGACGATTGGTCACACCACCCCTATGGTTGGTCGCACCACATGATGATTGGTCGCACCACACGACAATTGGTCGCACCACCCAATTCTGGATTTTCACGCAAAATCATTTCCGACAAACTAGAAACCATTCCTTGAGCCAATAAATGATCAACACATGATCATACACACGTGCAAAACACATTTGCACCAATTTAGCTCATGCTCAAAGAATTCAACCGAATTATGAAAACACATTTCGCAAATCAACACCGAACTTATGCGATCAATCCTCTAGCCATGTAAGGATCAACACATGACCCGACACTTTGCAAAACACATTTGCAAATGCCAACACATGCTCTAGGATCAAACACATAATTCCAACGCTCATCTGCAAAACACATTTGCGCCAATTAACCAACTCCAAATGGCGAAAACACATTTCACCAAAAGCCAACTCAAGAACTAAACTAATCAACCGTATGAGCTCTCTACTTGCAACACATGCAAGCCTCTAGCCTCATACAACCACACAAACACTAAATCATGCTTGAGCTCTTCTTTTTGCAACACATGCAAAACTTAGCTCCAAGCAACGCCACGGTTTTAGAAAGATGTTTTATGAACCAAACGTGAAGCTTCAACTAATGCAACACATGCAAAAGTGAACTCCACATTAAAGCCAACGCATTAGCTTATCCTATTTGCAACACATGCAAATCAAAGCATAATGCGAAAACCAAATGCATATACTCTTTCATCTTTGCAACACATGCAAATCGAGCATAATGCAAAACAACCAAGCATAGGCTTAACACATTTGCAACACATGCCAAATGGTTAACCCATATGCAAAAACCAAATCAAATAAGATTTGAGCTTTGAGTGAATGCGGATTGAGATCACCAACACATGATGAAACTCAAGCGAAAGAGGCAACCCCTCTTAATAGTACGGCGATAAAACCTTAGACTCAAAGACTACAAAAGTCCTTAGCCTATCTAGTTATACCTTCGCCGCCGCGCAAGCAATCCCCTTTGGGGTCTTTATGATCTTCACTTAAGCTCCCCCGGGATCATCACTCTTCTTTTCTTCGGGATCCATCCTTGACGCCCATCAACTCATGATGCCGTCCAAGTCCCGTTTTCATTCATCTCATTTATCTTTGGACCTAACTCAAACACAACTCATACAAATAGTTAGTCCAAGATGCATGGTTGTCTCAATTATCCCTTGCACTCCATTAACACATAATGGATGCCTTTAGATCAATTGAGCACAACCTTAAATCAATAGAAATGATTTAAGTGTGTCTTAAGTACAATAATGCAACTCATGCTTTATTATGCTTAAGAACTATTCATTTGTCCTCAATTAATCACGGAGCACCATCAACACATGATGAAGTGTTCGTTAAATGATTAATAAGACAAATGAACTCAATTTAAATCTTCATTTAAATTGACTCTTCAAGTTAGAGTGTGAACTCCCCCTAAATATGTGCATCCATGTAATATATGGATTGGGAAACATAATGCACATTTTGTGGTTATTATAACGGGGACATTCATACTTTAACTTGACTCCCAAGTACGCAAATAATACTACGATGAATACGCATACATACCTTGGGTTTTCCATTTTTCAATGCGATGAGACTAATCAAAGATATTCTTAATAAACAAGTTAGTCTCGATATAAGATTTGTCATTAACAACCAAATCGCATTAGGGGATAAACTTAATATTAGATTTGTCATTAACACAAGATTAGATTTGTCATTAACACCAAAACCACAACTAATGAAGGTTGAACTTACACATCCTCATACTTGGCTCTATTTTGCAAATGATTAAGTCCTCTTCCCTTTTGAAGAAGCCAAACGTCCAATCCATCTCATATTACCTAAAAATCTTTTAGGCTATTCTTGGTACCCAATCCTTATTGGGTCCAACAATGTTAGTCACAATAGATTTAGGAACCCAAATTACCCTACTATTAACAGTCTTAGGTAAACTAACATGACTAGCAATGGGTTTGTGACTATTATTCCTCCTAAGCAATTTATTGGAGTTGAATTGAGAAAGCTTAAGAGGTCTAGCAAGGTTCACAATCCCATTTCTAGTTTGATCCTTTCTAAGCACATGATAGCCATTATAATGCAAAGGCTTAGAGGATGTTTTGAAACTCAGCACAGATCAAAACACACTTGATTCTGCGGGGTTTCAAAAGGGGTATACATGTTGGACTAGTCACGGTGAAGAGCAGATTATGCAAGGAGCAAGTAGTACTAACATCGTCGGTAAAGCCAATGATACTCCAAATATCTTCGACGAAGTCAACGATATTTCGAATGATATGGACTGTGCTTTCGATAAGGATAGGTTTCACGATGACAATCTAGATCAGATGCTATGAGATACAAAAGGGAACCGTGATGAGCGGGAGTATATAAAGTTCGAGGAATTGATGGACAACTCGGAAAAACTTTTGTTCCCAAGCTGCAAGTCCAATACACAAGATTATCATCCATGTTGGAACTATTGAAATTAAAGGCAAGCAACGGTTGGTTTGACAAGAGTTTCACAATACTGTTAGGTCTGTTAGCGGATATGCTTCCAAGGGAAATGAGCTACGGACAACCACCTATAAAGCCACAAAGGTTCTTTGTCCCATGAGAATGGAAATAGAAAGAATACATGCCTATCCGAATAACTGTATCCTTTACCGTAAAGAATACAAAAACTTGCATGTATTTTCGGTGTGCAACGCATTCCAGTACAAGCATAAAGATCGATCAGATGACGACGACGATAACATCGAGGTGAAGAAAGGATCTCCCGCTAAGGTGGCATGGTATTTGCCTGTAATTCCCCATTTGAACCATTTGTTTGCAAACCCAAAAGAGGCAAAATTGCTTCGATGGCACTCGAATGAGCGCAAGAACGATGGAATGATAAAGCACCCTGTTGATTCCACCCAGTGCAGAAACATTGATAGGAGATTTCAAGAATTCGCAACGGATCTGAGGAATATAATGTTCGGATTGGGTACAAATGGAATGAATCTTTTTGACAACATGAGCAACCGTCATAGCACTTGGCTCTTAAATCTCTGTGTCTACAACCTTCCTCCTTGGTTGTCTATGAAGCAGAAGTACATTTTTTGTCTATACTCATCTAAAATCCAAAGCAACCTAGGAACGATATTGATGTGTACCTAGCACTTTGGTGGAAGATCTGAACACATTGTGGACTCTTAGAGTACAAGTATGGGATGCTCACAAATAAGAGTACTTCACTTTGCACTGTTTGTTGTTCTATACTATAAATTATTATCCTGCCCTACCTAACCTGTCGAGGTAGAGTACAGAAGGAGCCAAAGCATGTACTCACTCTTGGATGATACCGAGAGTGTGTGGTTGAATCACTCGCGCAAAACCATGTACATGCGTCACCGTAGGTTCCTTCAGAGGAATCACCCATACTGCAAGATGAAGAAATAATTCGATACAACGACCAAACACGGTTTAGCTCCAAAGTCTTTAAGTGAGATAGACATTCATGATATAGTTAAGAACTTAAATGTTGTGCTTGGAAAGGGACGTAAATCGAGGACTCATGAGAAGAGCATGTGGAAGAAGAGATCAATATTTTAGGACCTACCTTATTGAGAGCACCTAGAAGTTTGGCACTACATCAACGTGATGCAGTAGAGAAGAATGTATGCGATAGCTTGATTGGTCTCTTACTGAATATTAAGGGTAAAATAAAGGATAGTATCAACGCAAGGCTTAACTTGGTTGATATGGGCATCAGACCCGAGTTAGCACCGAAAAAGACCGATAAAGGCTGAACATACTGTAAACCTGCTTGTTACACTCTATCCAAGGCTGAGAGAATTGAACTGTGCTAGTGCTTGTATGGTATAAAAGTTTCATCCAGTTACTTCTCCAACATGAAGAGATTTGTTTCGATGCAAGATTTGAGTTTAACTGGCATGAAGTTTCATGATTACCATGTGCTTATGACACAGATGCTCCCTATGGCAATTAGAAGTATCTTATCAATCAAGGTCCAGGAGACAATCACAAGGTTGTGTTATTTTTTCAACACAATTTCTCAGAAGGTCATCGATCTAGAAGGACTAGATGCTTTGCAGGCCGAGATGGTAATGACTCTATGTAATCTTGAGATGTATTTTCCTCTGTCATTTTTTGATATCATGGTCCATCTCATTGTTCACCAGAGGGAGATAAAGATGTGTGGACCCGTGCTCCTATGTAGAATGTAACCGTTCGAGAGGTATATAGGACTTCTTAAGTCCTACGTGCGGAATCGATCTTGACCGGAGGGTAGCATTGTCAAAGATTATGCAACCGAAGAGGTCATCAAATTCTGCATGGATTACATGGCTGAGGTCGAGCCGACAGGTGTGCCTTGATCCCACCATGAGGGAGGCTCTAGGTGGTATTGAACTATCCACTACTACTGGCGAGGCTTATATCGAGCCTTACGATCACGAGCGGTTTTGAAAACCGTGCGTAATATCAGAATATCCGCAGCAGCGGTTATGTACTCAAACCGTCGGTGCTAATATCACGAGCGGTTTTATATAACGGTACCGTGCGTGATGTAACTATCACAGAGCGGTGTCAAAATATAATCATGCGTGATGGCTCTGATACTCATTACGAGCGGTTTCAAAGTAAAACCGTGCGTGATTTCCTGACGGTTATATAACTGGCAACGTGCTCGTAATGCCAAATCTTGTAGCCATCACAGACGGTTATATTTAAAACCGTCTGTGATATTCTTACATCACGGGCAGTACCGTATATAAAACCGTCTGTATTTGGCTTCTCCGGTAGTAAAAGCAGAGCTGCCTCGTTCCATCCACTTTGTTGGTAGGGTTTGGTTTCTATCTAAGTGGTAATTTGCGGAAGTGATCGATTTTTAAGAAAGCCATTGATTTGAAGGGTGATATTAGATTCCTTTGATTTTGGTGATCTAAGGTTAGTAATGTGTTTTAATTGCATTATATTCAACATCTAGCTTGATAAGGAAGGAATTTGATGATTTTTTAGATCTAAGCTTGTAGAACCATGTGTTGGTTTTTTGATGAATAAGGTTAGCTAGTAATGGTTCTATTTGCATAATATAATATTCGATCATGATGTAGCTAGCTAGCTTGTTAAGGATAGAATTTAATGATTGTTTAGATCTAGCTTATAGATCAATTCAAGTCTTTTGGTGATCTAAGATTAGTAATGGGTTCTAATTTCATTATTATATTGAAGATTAATTTGAATTTTGTTAATTATTTCTTTGTGATGTAATTAAGGTATGTAATTGCATAATTAGTTTAAGAATGTGTGCATCGCACTACACAGTGCATAATATTTAACACTAAGTGTTACATGTGTAGCGTAGATGGATCGAGAATTTGGATGTACGTTGAGAACCGTCTGAGTCTTGAGTACCTTAATGTCTCCACTTTCAAAAGAGCTGCGAGAGGAGGATATGTTTAATAAGGGGTGCAATTCATGTCATGTCAGCATTGATTGCTAAAATCAAGATGTTTGAAACTTCAGTAGCAGATCGAAGCACACTTGATTCGAAGGGGTTTCAAAAGGGCTATACATGTTGGACCGTCATGGCGAAGAGCATAATATCTGAGAAGCAAAGTAGTGTTAATATAAATCGGCGATGTCAATGATATGTCGGATGATCATATCGATTGTGCTTAGATGAGAGACGAGGTTGCACGATGACAATTTGGATCGATGCTTTCGCGATCACGAAGAAACCTTGATGGCGGGGAATATGGGCAGTTCGGGGCTTAATGGAGGACTCGGAGAAACCTTTGTTAGCAGGGTGCAAGTTGAAATACACAAGGTTGTCATCCGTGCTTCAACTACTCAAATTGAAGGCAAGCAGCGGTTGGTCAGACAAAAGAGTTTCACAATTTATTACGTCTATTGGCGGACATGCTTCCAGAGGAAGCGAGTTGACAAGCACCTACAAAGCCAAGCAGGGTTCTTTGTCCCTTGGGAATGGAAGTAGAAAGAATACATGCATGTCCAAGCGGTATATCTGTCTGTAAAGAGTACACAAACTTGCATATATGTCCGGTGTGCAACGCATCCGGTACAAGCGTAAAGTTATTCAGATGATGATGGCGAGAGCATTGAGGTGAAAAAAGGTACTCTCTGCTAAGGTGGCATGGTATCTGCTGTAATTCCCGTTTGAAGCGTTTGTTTGCGAACCCAAAGGAGGCAAAGCTGCGTTGGCACTTTGAGGCGTAAGAATGATGGAATGCTAAGGCACCTGCTGATTCCATCCGGTGGAGAAACATCGGCAGAGCTTTCAAGAATTCGGTGCGGATCAAGAAATATAAGGTTTGGATTAGTCTGGATGGAATGAATCCTTTCGGTAACATGAGCGTAGGCATAGCACTTGGCGTAAATCTCTGTATCTACAACCTTCCTCCTTGGTTGTGTATGAAGCGGAAGTACATTATGTTGTCATGCTTATCCAAGGACCGAAACAACACAGGAGCGATATTGATGTGTACCTAGCTCCATTGGTGGAAGATCTAAAAACCTTGTGGAGTTCTGGGAAGGTACGTATGGGATCGCATACAAGCGAGAGAACTTTACTTTGCCTTTGCTTGTTGTTACTGCACCATAAATGATTACCACCCCTTGCTAACTCGCTGGGCCGGTACAAAAGGAACCAAAGCACGCACTCCTTTGCTTAGATGATCTGAGAGTTTATGGTTGAATCACTCCCATAAAACCGTGTACATGCGTCACCGTGAGGTTCCTTGAAGAATCACCCATATCGCAAGATGAAGCAACTTTTGACGGAAGGAGCGAAAATGGTCCAGCTCCAAAGGCGTTTGGCGGGAGAGATGTTCATGACATTGTTAAGGATTTGGATGTTGCGTATGGAAAGGGGCGTAAATCAAGTACCCGTGAAAAGAGCATGTGGAAGAAGAGATCAATAATGCGGGACCTACCTTCTTGGGGAGCACCTAGAAGTTAGCCTTTGCATCGATGTCATGCGTGAGAAGAATGTACGTGACGGTGATTGGTCTCTTACTCAACATTAAGGGTAAAACAAAGGATGGTATCAACATGCACGCTTGACTTGGTCGATATGGGCATAAGACACGAGTTAGCACCGAAGAGGCTGATAAAGGCCGTGCGTGCTTGGAACACCTTGTTATACTCTGTCAAAGGCGAAAAAGAACTGAAGCGTGCGATGCTTGCATGGTGTGAAAGTTCCGTCGGTTACTCCTCAACATGAAGAGACTTGTTTAGTTGGAAGATTTGAAATTAATCGGCATGAAGTCTCATGATTGTCATGTCTTGATGACCTGAGATGCTCCTATCGCAATTAGAAGTATTTTGCGGTCAAGGTCCGTGAGACAATCACTAGGTCGTGTTATTTCTTTAACACAATCGCTCGGAAGGTCATCGATCGAAGGACTAGATGCTCTGCAAGTCGAGGTGGTGATGACTCTATGTAATCTTGAGATGTATTTCCCTCCATCATTTTTCGATATCATGGTCCATCTCATTGTTCACCTTGTGACAGAGATAAAGATATCGGGACCGGTGTTCCTCGTAGCATGTACCCGTTCGAGAGGTACATGGAATTCTCAAGTCTTCGTCTGGAATCGATCTCGTCAGGAGGGTAGCATTGTCGAAGGTTATACAGAGAAGAGGCCGTCGAGTTAGCGTCGATTACATGGCCAGTCGAACCAATAGGTGTGCCTCGATCTGCGCCATGAGGAGGCTCGGGTATGGGGACCATCGGAAGGAAAGCAATCACGCTGATTCGGTTGATTATGCTCGAGCCCATTTCACGGTTTTGCAACACATGGCTGTAGTGTCGCCTATATCGTCGAGCACAAGCAATGGCTAAGCAAGAAGAATCCGACCTGGCAGAGTCTTGGATCACGAGGCAGCATAACCTTGATTCAACAAATGGTTGAAGGGCGACCTATCCTTTGGGAGCTCGTCGGATGACATGTTGACATGGTTGGCAAAGGACCAACTTTACGGTTGTCACATGGAAAGGATATGACTTAAATGGGTACACATTTTACACGAGATCGGGATATGAAGAGCACAAACCGAGCAGTGGTGTCGCATAGATGCATTCAATAATACCATTGGGTTGACGAGGAGCTCCTACTATGGGTTCATAGAGGAGATATGGGAGCTCGACTCGTACTTTTCAAGATTCCCTATTTCGGTGCCGTTGGGTCCACCTCCGGCCGTGAAGGTCGGCAGGAATGGCATCACTCTGTGGACCTCGAGCGTGCCGGATACCAAGGCGAACCATTACGTTACTTTCGCTAACCAAGTTGTTCAAGTCTTCTATGTAACCGACCCGTCCCAACAAGAAGCGCCACGTAGTTCTTGGGAAAAAGGAGAATTGTCGGAGTTGAGAATGTAGTAGATGAGGAAGAGTACAATCAATTTGATGAGTTGCCACCTATCGGAAATGACATCCACGGTCCCGGAAGAACAACATGAGGAAGCAAGCTACACCGCGTCGATCATCATGAAGGGCTAATTTTCATACAAAAGAATAAGCATGTGGTGGCGTAGTTATGAGAAGGGTGCATTGTCATCATGCTTACTAATTTTCATGTGTAATAATATTACATTAATGCTATTGTAAAGATGATCGACCCATCATGCTTTGTACATATGATTGTGATGATCTTTGTAAGTAGCTTGTGAGGCATCCGAATTATGTATATATGATTGTGATGATCTTTGTAAGTAGCTTGTGAAGCATCTGGATTGATGGAAAAGATGCAAGTATAAAACGCGTATTTATTCGTTAATATCAATATGATTCCAAATACACGATTCAAAGATGGCCATTCGGACATAATTGATGACAAGAAACGAGAATCATGTCTACTTTGGCAATATAGAAATAGTTGTATGTGATTGCTCTCAGATTTTAGGGTTTGAATTGAGGATTAGAACCTCCACTTCAACCACATGATGATCTATATTACTGTTAAAGACAACTTTCCCGGAAGATACAACAAAGTGGCTTGCAGACAAGAGTCGATGAAGCTGAGCAAACAAGTGAATGTCGATGAGCGGTATATATCACTGAGCGGTTCTTTAACATAACGATGCATGATGTTATTTGTCCTGACGGTTATGTTACCTAACCGTTTGTGATATCTCAACATATCGAGAGCGGTTCTATTATAGAACCGTCGTGATGTCACCAACATCACGCGAGCGGTTCTATTATAGAACCGTCGTGATGTAACCAACATCCTGACGGTTCTACAATAGAACCGTCGTGATGTCACCAACATCACTGAGCGGTTCTATAATAGAACCGTCGTAATATCTAAACATCACTGCATGTTCTATTATAGAACCGTGCAGTGATATGTCATCCTGAGCCGTTATATTATAGAAAAATGCAGTGATGTTATTTCTTCTATATATCTCCCTGCCGCATGAATCTCATTCACATGCGCCAAACCTAAACCTTTGAGGCGTCGTTTTGCCTCCGGCGGCGGCTCCCCTGGCGGCCTCCCCTCCTCGGCGTCCCGGCCTCGGCGTCCTCCCCTCCGGCGTCCCGGCCTCGGCGTCCTCCCCTCCCGGCGTCCCGGCCTCGGCGTCCTCCCGGCCTCGGCGTCCTCCCGGCCTCGGCGTCCTCGATCCCCTCGGCGTCCTCCCGGCCTCGGCGTCCTCCCCTCGGCGTCCTCCCGGCCTCGGCGTCCTCCCCTCGGCGTCCTCCCGTGCCGGCCTCCTCCCCTCAGCGTCCTCCCCTTGAGCTTCAGCCGTAGTATTTAAGGGGACTAGCCATCGAGCTAGAGGCCGTTTCTCGTCTGGAGGCCTTTGCTGGCCATTTGCTCTATTTTTCGGTGTTGCTCTGCTAGTTAGTGAGTTACGGGACACTTTACGTGATTATTCTCGGACTTGCAAAGGGCGGTCGATCGATGCGGCTTGGGGACCTTGCGTGTGGGCTTAATGTTCGATGATGATTTAGGGGATGGAATAGACTAATTGTGACAACAAATCTTAGCAATCAATTTCACTTTCATATATATATATATTTGATTAGTGTGAGTTCGTGATGATGTTTGTTTTACGGTTGTTTAGAGCACGATGCGATAACTAGTTAAAATGTCTTTGTTACGGTTGGATAGGAGCGATGGTCTTTGTGGTTGTACATGTTCATATGTGAGATGGTCTTTGTGGTTGTACATCTTTGTGGTTGTACATGGTCACGGAATAAAAGCAGGAAACCTTTTGAACTAAAATATATATATATATATATATTTGATTAGCTCTATTGCAAACTGTCTTTATATGCTTAGTTAGTGAATATGCATATAAGATAACCAATTGAGTAGATTTATACTTAACTTTGTCAAGTATTAAATCATTATTGAGATAAAGTTGTCACAATCTAGTCTATTACTTGTCCATTGTGGCGAGAGAGGGCCTTTTAAGGCAACTCGACATCGAGAACATTCAAACAATCAATATGAGCTTTATGCTAATTGCTTTATTAAATAATCTTGTACATGTTCATATGTGAGATCTGAGCCACATTCAATTATACATTAAGCTGTCAAATGGTTGAATCCATATGTATTTTACGCTTGTATGCATTGTGTGGATGTCCTAGTTTTAGGGAAGTCTTTGAGAAATTTTTATTAAGTTCAGCAACCTCCTAGTTAAACTTCTTTTGCTAGAAGGCTAATAACAAGCCATCTAGGCTAGTTCTTTTAAAAGGCTAATAACAAGCCATCTAGGCTAGTTCTTTGAAAAGGCTAATAATAAGCCATTTAGGCTAGTTCTTTTAGATGCAAGTATAACAAACTCATTCACTCTAATGTGATTCTATTTGTTCTTCACTTTTAGTTACTTTGAAACTATTTTAACTTGTAAAGAAGATGTAGTCCTCTAATCCATAAATCGAAGGACATGATGTGGCCTCAAAAAAGGATGGACCAGCATGTTGCAAGAGGACCAAACAAAAGGCCAGCATACCGATATACCATTACGAGATCGATTCGGATGATGGGGCCCTAGAAAGCCAAAAAAGGCGGCGAATGCATTTGGAGTATGTGTGGGATAGTAGGTGGGGAGCGGGTTCGATCACGCTATCTTCACGGAGGTTGGTGACTATTGAGGCTCGCAATGCCTTGCTAACGGAAATTTTTCATCATTCAACATTCGGAAGAATCCGCTCCCCTAGTGCGACGGTATGCCTTTGCTAGCGGCGAGAAAGGCATGGAAGACCTTTAAGCATACGCTTTACGTAGACTACGTCAAGAAGGATCGGTTCCATACTCGAAGTATGGGTTCATTGATGAGGACACGTGGAGGCGTTTTGTTGGGATGAAGACCCGCAGACAATTAAATGCGTCACGCATTGAAACAAACAAGGCCTTGCAAGCAAGAACACTCACCCCCACGACTCGGCAACTGCGCGCTCGCGAGGAAGAGAGAGCAATGGCACAGGGGAGGGCGAGGAGGGTATCGCGCCATTTCCATCCGATCCGCGGATGAGCGTGCGGAGAGCGGCTAAGAGCGAGCGAGTCGGATGCCACGTCCTCCGCAACCGTCTCCCGTAAACCCGCGGACGAGGAAGTACGCAAGCGCACAGTAATATATAAATCGAACTACCAATTTTACGTAATTAGTCCATGACTTCATAAGTGAAATAACTTGTCCGGATCTTGCGGTGGCGTTGAGTACACAATCGTGCGATGGCTCTTTTTCCCGAAGAGAGAAAGATGCAGCTTGTCCATAGCCTTGGGAAACAAGGAACACCACAGTCGTACAAGAGGCAAAGGGTTTTTGTTCCATGGAAAATGGATTCCTGCAACGACTTCCACATATCACGAAATAAGAAGAGAACTAGAGCGGCGGTGAGTCAAATCTTATAAAGAATTTGGAGGACAAGTTGAGAGGAGAGTTGAGAGAAGAGTTGAGGGAGGCGAGAGAAGAATTTCATGAAAGGATATGAATCCTCGAGGAAAGGCTCACCAATCAAGAAAAAATACTTCACAAGCCCAGTATGTCATAAGTCAGCCCTTGCCTGTAAAGCAGTTGTGCATCCGTTCCTCCAAGTGACCAAGATGAACATAGCGGGACTTATCTGTATGTGACATTAAAGGCCACCACGTGGTGCAATCTCCAAGTGAGAATTAGCAATGGCACCGTTCCTCGGCGGTGCTTGGGGCATGCGTATCCATCCCCAAAGGGACCATGGTGCAGTACCATCATAGCGCAGGTTTCACCAAGGTCAATGTGGGCGGGTGTTTGATAGTTTCAAAATTGTCGATCTCTGAAGCCGTAAAGCGATGAGATCGTGAAACTTGGGGATGCCATTGGCACATTCATCCAATGGCCTAGCGGCGACATCTCCTCAGTCGCCCTTACATCATGCAACAACATGCGACGATCGATTAGCCTATTGTATCGCATCGTCGATCGGTTGGCTACCAAATCGGCGATCGTAGAGCGACTCCACTTGATATACACAATGTTGACCTCTTTCCTACCCATTCCTCTCCGTGAAGGGTTCATACAAAACAAAAAGAAAGGCAAGGGCAAAAGAAGGAAGAAGCAGCAAGAACAAGTTGACTATCCATCTGCTGAGTTGGCTAAACAATACAAGCTAGGAGAGCCGTTACTAACGAAAGCAGCGTAACTTCACTAGTATACCTTGCCAACAATTGCATAAGTGGTATCTCCAACAAGCTGGAAAGCGAGGCGTGAGCGTACAACAAGTATCGGCGTTAAGTTCAAGTATGAACATCTATTCAACGACTCGTGGGGGCTTCTTCACGGTCGATTTTACGGACTTGTTCCATCTCTACAACCTCGGCGCCATCGACGCCGCACTCATAAGATCTGGACCTTGTAAGTGTGTGCTATCACACGTCTACATTAGTCTAATAGTGATAAATGTCCTCCAATATATATATAATCCGCCTTTGTATATATAGATACATGCAACTTGGCGACAAAGAAGAAACTATCGATCGGTTTCCTCGACCCACATATAGTCTCAAAGCAAACAATGGATGATGATATAAACATGGTCGAGAAATACATGATAGAGGCATTGCTAGCACAAAAGGATAAAGAATTCATACTTATACCCCATAACCCGGGGTAAGTGCTACCACATGCTATACTTTAGTGCATCTTGTGCACACAACTCTGTTTTGTTCATTGTCCATTGTGATATACGTGTAGGTATCCTTTGGTTCTCATTGTAGTTGAACCGACCACAAACCGGGTTAAGTACCTTGATTCCGGACGTGGCGGAAACCACGACTTGGTACCTATCGCAAAATTACTCACCAGGTAATCACGTTTCCTTCGTACATGGTCGTGTAAGTTGTTCCAGGTTTATATTGCTATTGGAATGGCTTAGGCTAACCTTTTGCAATCTTGTAGAAGCGTTCAAACACGTGAAAGATTGGACTAAACTACAACATGATTTGAACTTTCCGGTATCCGCTATACACAACAATTCTATATCAAACCTCGTATTGGTGACTCTAGAACTAACCGTAGGTTTTATTTGCAGTGCCACCAGCAAGGTCCGGGAAATAACCTATGTGGATTTTATGTTTGCTACAACATGCAAACCATCGTCATTGAAGAAATGTAATCTGAGATAAAAGCTGCGTTGAGTCGGGCCGATTTGAGCAACATTAGAGGAGAGTTTGTTTCTTCACTGCTCACAAGTAATACATAAAAAAGCGCGTTCCACAGCCTTATAAGTTCTGAGTTGTACAATTGTCAAATGGTATTCATTAATTCGGAAAATATGTCAAAAACTTGCGGTTATTCTTGTTTGTACGATTCATTGTATTGTCACATGATATTATCCTTAATACATATTTGCTCATCTTGAATGCAACAACTTAACAATGTCTTGCTTGTTGGAACTAGATGTTTTCCTACACCCTCGTGAGAACCTCCATTATTTATGGTTTGTTGTTAGAAATTTCCATCTACTTAGGTATTCTGCATCAATATTCTACGAGACACGATTGAGTTATAGATGTTATAATTGAATATCTGCACTTCCTATATGCATTGAGGCAGCGATTTGTCCGATCAAGATAGACTTAAAATATAAACATTTGTAGCGATTTTTCTCCGTTCTTACGATAATGTTGATGGAACTCGACTAATAAATCAACCAAGAGCCGTGGCGGCATGGCGGCGGCGGCAACCACCTGTCTTCTCCATCGAACCGGACACACTACGTGTGTGATTTGCTTCATGCCATCTGAAGTGGCTTTCTTGCGAAGTCCTAGTAGTGCCACGGTCATGCAGCGAGCCGAGCGGCATGCTCTTGTCTGGCGTCCTCGTCGTGCCCGCAGTGGGAGATCGAACATGGTACTTTGGTAAAAATTGTAGATGTACTTGATAGATTACTTTAGGTAGGGTAATTAAAAGATTGAACAAATGTGATTGCAAGTCGGGTCTTCCTTGCGGAAGGACTTTGGAACACCCAGCTTGAATGGAGAAAGAAGAGGCCAGGAGAAGCGGAGTGATGGTATGCATCTTGGAAGAAGAGGCAGCCTTGGTTATAGAATGTTCCATCTTCTTGGCGAACAGTGTTTAAAATGGAAAGCTATCGTTGTGGATGGAAATGAACAACAACGGAGAGGAATTGTCTTGAAAACTGAAAAAAGTCATCACCAGCGGTTCTTATTTGGAACCGTGCATGATAATTCATATCACGAGCAGCGGTTATAATTTGGAACCATCGTGATAATTTCATATCACGAGCGGTTCTCATTAGCGAAATGCGCAGATAAATTAATATCACGAGCGGTTCTTATTTGAAACCGTGCATGATATTTAATTATTACAGAGCGGTTGCAAATGAGAACCGTGCAGCGATAATAAATTTCCGCGAGCGGTTTAATAATACAACCGTGCAGTGATATATATTTTCTCGAGCGGGTATAGAACCGTCTCGATGATCTCCTTCATCACGAGACTTATTATTCGGACGGTTCACAAAACCGTCTCTCGATAACGTTGCGAACCGTGCATGATGAAGTTTTACGTAGTAGTGATCGGAAGAAAGGCAATCACGTCTGATCCAACGCGTGCGCTAAAGCCCATCTCACGGTTTTGCAACACATGGCTGTTGTGGCCCCGTATATCAATGAGCACAAGAACTAGCTACGGCGAGAGAATCTATCGCGGTAGGAGTATTGGATCATTAGACAGCATAATCTTCAGTTCAACAGATAGTTGAAGAAGCAACAACCCATCACTAGAATCTCGTCAAGTAATACGCTGTCATGGTTGGAAAAAGGGCTAGCATTTACAATTGTAACATAGAAAGGATACAACTTAAATGGGTACACATTTTACACGAAAGATTAGGATATGAAGAGCACAAATCAGAACAGTGGTGTTCACATAGATGTGCTGAGTAATGCTGGGTCGAGAAGGAGCTCATACTATGGGTTCATTGAGGAAATTTGAGAGCTCGACTACATACTATTCAAGATTCTCTTATTTCAGTACTGTTGGGTTCACCTACAACACATAAAGGTTGACAAGTATGACATCACAACTATGGACCTCAAACGTGTCGAATACCAAGATGAACCATTTATTCTTGCTAACCAAGTTGTTCAAGTTTTCTATATAACCGACCCATCCAACAAGAAGACCACATGGTTTTTTAAGGAAAAAGAAGGATTATCAAAGTCAAGAATGTAGTAGATGAGGAAAAATAAAATCAGTTTGACAAGTTACCTCCTATCGTACTGGTGTCATGAGCCAAAAAGAATAACATGATGAAGCTAGCTACGCCCGTGCCAATCATCGTAAAGGGCTAATTTTTATACAGAAGAATAAGTAGAGTTATGATTTGGTCATCAAGTTTATTTCAAGTCTAGATGTACATGTTACAATTAATGAGATGTATGTACCATTTATAATTAATGAGATGTATGTACTACAATTAATTATAATTATTGAGATGTATTTAATATATTTTATTATTAACTTCAGGAAAAATTAACTTGTGTTAAAAATGTTTGTGTTATATGTATATATTATAAAGTACTAAACAATAGGCTTGAAAAAACTACTTGAAAGAAAAGGCTTAAAAAACTACTTAAAAACCAACTTCACAATAAACTTAAGTTGGATAACAAAATTAACTTGGGTTATAATTAATTATAATTAATGATATATATTTGTTATATTTTATTTTTAATTTCAAAAAATCTTAAGTTGGATAACAAAATTAACTTGGGTTACCAAATTAATTTGACTAAAATTAAGAAATTACATTGGGTAAACAAATTAATTTGGTAGTAGGGAAAACTGGCTTAAAAAAACTACTTATAAAAACAGGCTTGAAAAAACTACTTAAAAATAAGCAGTCTTAAAATAAACTAGTTAATGGTAACATGGCAAAAAAAATTACACATCATCATAGAGCGGTTTCATTTTGAGGCAAATCATGTAAGCGCGAATCACAAGCAGTTCAAAATAAAAACCATATGTGATCCACTACCACACCAAGCTCCTTGCCGTGCCCTAGCCCTCATCACAGGCGGTGGAATATTACAACCGTCTATGAATAGCCCACTCGTGGAAAACAAAAATTACTTTCCTTGGAATTCAAACCTGGGACCTACGTATGTAGGCCAAGCCTCTTGCCAACCGAGCTAAGTACCGCTTGTTGGATTATATACATAATTACTATATGAGGCAACTTGTATCGCAAATGGTTCAATGTTTGAACTATCTGGGATATGTCCTCTTATCCGCAACCCGCTGCCCTCACACTTGCCATTCACTAAATCCCACACACTGCTGGCCCATGCCGCTTCCTCATGTCCTCATCATCGCCCTCACGCCCTCGCTGTCCTCAAGTCAATTCGCAACCCTAGCGCCAACTTAGTTTGCAACCCTAGCACCCGAGGCCTTCTCCGGCGGTGCCCTCCCCCATGCCACCCCTCGGTGATGCCCTCCCTTGCGGTCCTCCTCAGCGGCGCCCTCCATGCTTGGTGATGACACCCCTCGGTCGTGCCCTCCCCTCTTGATCCACCCTCCCAGCTTGGTGGTGACTCCCCTTGCCCGTGCCCTCCCCCTCAGTGGTGTCTCCCCTCGACCGCACCCTCGCCTTCAGTGGTGCCCTCCTCCTCCCATGTGCCCTCCCCCCTCGACGTCCCCCTTCCAGCTTGGTGACAACTCCCCCTCGGCGGTGTCTCCCCTCGGTTGTGCCCTCACCCTCGGTGGTGCCCTCCTCCCTCCCCCGTGTCCTTCCCCCTCGGCTTGGAGGTATGTATGCAACAATATTTACTATATAGATTCCCTGCTATAATTCATACTTTCTTGATGTTTAGTTAATCTTTGTATATTACTAACTATGACTGTTTCTATGGTACTGGATGACATAGTGACAACCAAATATTTGATTCACTTTATGCCATTCTATTTCATTTTTGCTATGCTTGAGTTTAAACAAAAATAAGAATACACATGCTGGGGCATTTTTCTGGACAAACAAAAAAAGAAGTTGTAATAGATGTATATGTTTGTAGCTTAGCCATTTATCTGGACTTCTTTTTTCTTATTCCGGTTCATATATACACCAAATTAATCAATCAGTATTGAATGACATAACTAATATCTTCAACAAGATGAGACAAGATTTTTTGTTTGCCCCGTTGGCGTGGTAATTCGAGCTAGGACAACCATTCATACGGAAAGAGCGTGAGGACATGCTTACATTAGCATGCATTAGATTGCAAGATTGGTGCATAAAATAAGCCAACAAACCGGTGAAACAACGTGCATAGAGTATCTCGGTCAACTTCAAGGAGGAGCATTTCTTACACCAGTTTTTGGATGGCTTGTTCGTGGTCGGCTTCAACGACTTGTTTAATCTGTATAATCTCAACGCCCTCGACGCATCACTCATGAGATGCTAGACATTATAAGTGTGTGCAATCACGATGTACATTCGAGCCGTACCGGATAAATGTCAGACATATATGATCTTTGATTTTGTATATGTAGATACATGATCATGGAAGCAAAATCAAGGGAATAATCGATGGGTTTCGTCGACCCACAACCTAGGGTAAGTGCTTCATCCAGTTGCTATACTTGTTGATTTGTACTATATAACACAGCTTAAAGTTAGGTTGAATGATCATGGAAACATACTTGTGCAGGTAATTTACCTTGATTCTAAAAAGCTTGACTTGGCGCCTATCAAAAATTTACTTGACGGCGTTCTCTATCTACAAAGTTCGTAAAGGTCCACACAAGAAGAACCCAATGGCATTGAAACATATTTATAAGTTACCGGTATCCACTAGTACGCAATAATCCTTCACACTCCATAATAATACCTTTTGAACTAAATAACCTATTATATTTTGGCAGTGCCACCACCAGCCAAAAGAGACTAATCTATATAGATTCTATATTCACTACAACATACAACTCCTCATTGGTTCAAAGAAGACCAATGTCATAGAGGTTTTTCAATCTTGCAACAATTGTTTCCACCTACAAATTTATATACACGCAAGACTGTACTCTTCCCATCGATAGGCTTGGCAATACGCTGAATTTGCATTGGAACAAGTTGACCTCCTAGGTATCCGAGGACAACTCTGCGCCTTCTTGATGTGTGAGGTCATTAATCTAAAAGACGAATGCCACTCAAGCTCGTCTGATGAATAAACTAGCATATATATATATATATATATATATATATATATATATATATATATAGAGGACATATCGGTGCAATCATGATTTTGGTGCAATCACCGTGCAATCCAACTAAGAAAAGTTTCAAAAATTCTGAAAAAAATCATGGATGTACATCTCATCTTACCTAATTTACATATAAAATTTCATGATCAAATTCGTTCTATGCTAAGAGTAATAAAAAGACAAATTTCTGACAAACTTGAATAGTTCAAATGCACCCCAAATTTGTCTTTTTGTAACTTCTAGCATAGGACGAATTTGATCATGAAATTTATATGTAGATGGATAAGATGAGATGTACATCCATGATTTTTTTCAGATTTTTTGAAATTTTCTTAGTTGGATTGTAATCGTGATTGTACCATCATGATTGCATGATATGTCCATATATATATATATATATAGGAAGTCTTTTCCGTACTCTAGGAGTTACATACTCCCACCTTCAATATACCACTTAAATGAAAATATTATACTTCTTTATCACTTTCGATATACTCCAATAATGATTCTAAGATACTCCAATATGACATGATTGAAAAAAATTATCGGAGCCCTATATTTTTTGCTATATACATTTTTACATATGTGAAAAGGATATATAAACAAATTATGCTATAAAGGGTGGACTTTGATGAAATTTTGTGTGGAACTCACTTTGGAGTATCTTATAATCAGTATTAGAGTATACTTAAAAGGATAAAGAGGTATAATAATATCATTTAAGTGGTATACTGAAGGTGGGAGTACGTACTCCTAGGAGTATAGAACCATTTTCCTATATATATATATATATATATATATATATATATATATATATATATATATATATATATATATATATATATATATATATATATATATATAGTACTACATGTATGCATGGACCAAGCAATGCAAGAAATGTATGTTAATGCATGAAGATGATGGGCAAAAAATTAATGTATGCATGCGCAGGACAAAAACAAAAGCGCACTACTGAAATGCTCTTGGTTACTTTTTGAATGAAAGCAGTACGATACTTGGTTTTTGGGCTGGCCATCGCAATTCCAAAATAAGGGTTATTTTAGCACGAGTTTGGAAGAAACATACAGAGCTTGCTATCAGCAACAACTGTATTAACCGGGCTATTGGAGAGTTAGTCTAATTATTCACTTTCATCCTTCCAGTTATTTTGTCAGACTATTATGACATACCTTTCAGCGAAATTCTTGACTGGAGAAAGTTTGCTGTTGTACTGAAGGAGGTTGATGTATATCAACTGAAGTGTGTTTAGAAGTCTAAATCACAGGAAGAGTTTGTTGCATTATAAAAGTCTCTGGCTCAGATACATTGATTTTAGCGACTGAGTGATACGCAATTTGTATATGTATTATTTTTACAAAATTTTCATATGTATTCCTCCTAAATGGTATTACAACTCGCCAAAAAAAATTGATGCTAAATCCGGACCAAAAAACATGAAAACCGGTCCAAAACGCCGAAATCTTGGTGAAATTGATGGAAACTAGCCGAAATCTCATCAAAACCACCGTAGTAATTTAAAAAAAATTAATCATTTTATTCTATTTGGATTTGGAATTTCAGCCCTCGCCAAAAGCCAAAATTTCCACCTGAGATTTCTAAAATCACGGCAAAATTTTTAACCATGGACCATTGGACCTCATCCCTTCATTCTTCAGCTTCACCGCGAGAGAGAGAGAGAGAGAGAGAGAGATGCGCTCCATCGCCTTTCCCATTCTCACGGTCTCACCACCGCCCATCTCTTGTGCAGGCTCCTCTCTTCCTCCGACGCCACCGCCACTTCAATCACCCGGCGCTGCCACCAAGCTTAGTCCTCACCATGGCATACGCCACCGTGCCTTGTCCTAACCATCGCCCATGCCGTTGCGCTCATCCTCACCACACCTGATGCCGTGCCACCACGCTGCCTCCTAGTCGTCGCATACGCACGCCGCCATCACTGGAGGAAGGAAGTAAACCCTAGCTTTAAATTTCTTTGAGTAGAACTTCTTTGAAATCAACTTATAATTCCTCCAAACCAAAATTTGAAATTTCCTTAGTCGAGTTAATTTTTTCCTAATTCAAAAATTTTTTATTAGAAAGAGTCAATTTGAAATTTTGAGAGGGGGAATCGGAGTGGATTGAGGAGGAAGAAGGCGGTAGGCATGTTCTTATCAAATCTTGCTTGGCTAGTATTCATGTTTATTACTCTCAGCAATCAAATTTCCAAAATGGGCCATTGAAGCTATTCATTCTCAAATGGCAGACTGTTTTTGGGGGGATTCTGATAATATTCATCATTATCTTTTAGCCAGTTGTAAGATGATTTGTCAAAAGAAAGAGTATGGTGGTTTGGGTGTGCCTAATCTTAGAGATCTAAATATGTGACTGTTGGCAACTTGGATAAAAAGGTAATTCCTTTTATTCGTAATGTAAGTCGTTTGGGACATTGACATGGTCTCCAAGGTGACTCTTTGACCACAACTTTCTATAAAAAATATATATGTTATTTCAGAAAAAAATAATTATACATTATGAAAGTATATTACATGATGGTCTAGTAATACCAATTTCATGTAATAAATCTTGGTAATTCTTTACGTATTGATAGTCAAACTAAAAAAAATGTTTGATCGGCACAAATTCTAAAACGACTTGCATTTGGGATCAGATGGAGTATAATCTGCATGGTCATAAAATTTGGAGGCAAATCATTGATTTTAAGTATAGAACTCAGCACCGTAACATGTTTACTTGTCGTGATAATAATGTCTTACCTTTCTGGAAATGAGTCTTTTGGGCTTGCAAAGCTGAAAAAATGGGGTATAAATGGCTTGTGGGTAATGGTAAGAGAGTTAGATTTTGGGAGGATCAATGGTTCGGTAATTCTAACTTTGCCATTCAATTCTCAGAAATTTATGTGCTTGTTAACGAACAGGGAGCCACCATTTCTGAGGTTTGCGGAGGTGAAAACCTGAAATTTACTTTTTGTAGATGTGTTGATAACAGACTTATGCATATGTGGTTAGATGTGGTCAAAATTGCCATTCTATTATCTTTCTAAAGATGTGGATTCTCTTATTTGGAATTTTCATTTTCTGGCTTGTACAATCTGCAATCTCTATATGATGTGTTGAATTTTAGAGGTGTTACCCCTGTTTATACTCCTGATGTGTGGAAACTGCAAATTCCAACTAGAGTTCGTGTCTTTCTCCGGTTATTGACTAATAACAAAATTTTGACTGTAGACCATTTAGAAAAAAGGCAGAATGTGTTAGATGATTCTTGCTTTTTTTACTGTGAAATGGAATCTGTGTGTCATTTATCTTGTATATGTGTGGTTGCAACAAAATCTGGGAAGGGGTTTCTAAACTTTCTGTGAAGAATAATGATGATAATTTTGAAAGCATTCCTAAGTGGTGGTTGTGTAGATATGAGAATGCTCAAATCTCTAATATTTTTACTGGAGTACCTTGAAAATGAGAAATGAGATCTGTTTCCAAAATAAATATGGTCATCCATGCAGATTGTTTGGAGGAGAATCTTAAGTACTATGCAGAGATGCCCTGGCACCCTCAAAAATTTAAAAATGCTACAAGATCACATCTTCAATGGCCAAATTTGTTGATTGAATTGGTTCCAATTTTGGGTGGTTTGGAATTTTTAAGATCTTAGAACTATTTATAGTGTACTTTTAGAAAATTTCAAATATATTGTGCACCCTCATCAAAATAAAAAAATGATTTTCCCACACAAAACCCGATCGGGTTATCATTTATTTATAGCCTGTTACAACAAATATGTATGGACAGGGAAATCTACCATTCACAAGGATCAGCAGAGGATCAACAGGATCGCTAGGAGATCTAAACTTTCTATACTTGACTACTGAATATGCCGTGGCATCTTCACTTAGTCTAGCTAGGTTTTGACATTCCCCTCAATCTCAACCTGGTAGCCACTAGGTTGAGATTGCATCTGAAGCGACCAAGCATGACCTTTGTGGTTGGTTTGGTGAATGTTTCAGCCACCTGATCACCAAAAGATACAAAACGAACCTCAAGAGATCCAAGTGCAACTTTGTCTCTCACAAAATGGAAATCCACCTCGATGTGCTTTGTACATGCATAAAACACAGGGTTGGCCGTGTGGTAGGTTGCACCATGTTATCACACCATAGGACAGGAGGCCGAGACTATGGAACTCTCAATTCGCGCAACAATGACTGAATCCATGTGACCTCAGCTGTACCATTTGCAAGAGCTTTGTACTTAGCTTCAGTGTTGGATCGAAATACTTTGGGTTGCTTCCAGGTGCTTCAAGAGATAAGGTTCAGTCCCAAGAAGACTGCGAACCTACCCAGGGATCCACGGTCGTCCAAACAACTAGCCTAGTCTGTAATACTGCAAACCTTCTTTGCTAGGGTTTCCGCCAGTAATGTTTTCCTCCGTCTTGATTCAAGGTTCTGCCGTCGCGCAGTTATTAATTCTATTAAAAGTTTCGGGTTTTCCGTAAAAACTTATCGGAATGGGTGTTTTCTTCCGAGCCATTTAGTTTGGCGGCAAGTTTGCTTTTCTTGTTATTTGTCATTTCGCGCCAAGAATTGGAATTTATTAGTTCGCGATAATGGTTAAAAGTGGGACTTTGGTTTCTGGGGGGTTTTTTAGGGATTTTCCCTCCCCCACTTAACCTCATCACTCATTCCTTTGTGTGGCTGGCATTTTTTCTTTCCCTAGCCAGCTACCCCCAGCCGATTCCCCTGGCTGACAATCTCCTACACCCTCGGTTCTCGGCCGGCCCCCCGCCTCCTCCCTAGGCTGGCCGAGCCACTCCTGGCCTGCTCTCTGCCGAGCTCCTCCCTTCGAGCGGTCGGCAGCAGAAGCGGCGGCGGCGGGAGTGGCAATAAGAGCAGCAAGCGACCGGCGCCCGACCCTCCCTTCCTCCCTGGCGTGAGCTTCCTGGCTTGCACCCTCTTCTTCCTGTGGCCGCGAATGACAAGAAGCGATATCATCGGCAGGAGCAATGACATTGGCAATTTGCAGTGAGAATGCAATGACAAAGAGGCAGCAGCATAAGCATCGGTAAGTGACCTCTCCCTCACCTCCCTTGGTCTTCTTCCCCATTCAAGAGAGAGGCAAGGTATTGTTTTTGGGGGTTTAATTCCTTATGCATGCCAAGAGTTTGATGAAATGCTTAGCTAGGGTTCTTGTTTTGAAATGCAAGAACCGATGCAATGCTAAATCTATGTGTATGAATCCGATCGCAACGGAGGGTATTAAGTTTCTTTTCAAAATTCCTATGAGCAATTGATGGTAGGCCATGTGTTTTTGAGTTAGCCAATTTATGTGGTTTCTTTGTCTTAAAGCAGTATTACGTGTATGTGTTCTCAATTTAGACTTTTCCTACTCTTGGGAGGTCATGCCGATGTTGACACCTTAATATACCTATTCTGACAATTATGATCTTGAAATTTGCATTGTTCATTTTATTGAGATATAGAATCTGGTTGATGATCTTGAATTGAAAGTTTATATGCTCATGATTAAGGTGTGTAGTTTTTGTGCAAGGTGTTTTTTGGGTGTAAAAGAGGTGCTTAGTCTCGAATGGTATGTACATTTGTGTTTGAGCTTCTGTAATACCATTCTTACCCTGGTATTGGTTGTGAATATTATGCTAGGACTTGATCCTTATTACTTTTTGTATGGCTCAATTCAAATGAGTGAGTTAAGAATTATTTACTGCCATTCGATTATGAACCTGCTGTTATATATTAGCTTAATTTGTTAATGGTATTGCATAAAATCCCAATTTAGAGAGAGTTGTTAGTGTGTTCTCTTAAAAATCAATTTAGAATCTGAGTTCACTTAAATTGGGTAAGAGGGTCAAAAGTTAGGATCGTTTTTGCAACTGCTGCTTGGAGTTGCCGTAGTTGAAAGGTAGAGCTAATTCCAGGAAGGATTGTCAATGTTTTACCCAATGTTGTGACTGATTGATTGGCTGGTAATTTGTATTTGTGTTTGATTTCTGGTTTCAGGAGGAGTGGCCTCTTCTTCGCATGCCACTCCACTCCCCGCGGTTTAAGGCAAGTACAACAGCGTTGTTGAAAATGGGTTGAGTGCTTGGATACGAGGTTTAAATGGTTAAGTCATTTCTAGAATTAAGTATATTTGAGGAATTTCTTTGTGCGATTAATTTATGCAATACGTTGCCCTGGTTTATTCATGATTTTGATTAAGCTAGTGCGAATGATCATATATGGATATGAGGATTAGTTGAAGCTTTCACTTTTGGGTTATAGCAATCCTCCAACGATGCTTCGATACGTGAAGGCATCAGCATCACTAAGCGCTTGGCCAAGGTCACTTAATAATTTTTTCGTGACTACCATTAGCGTAGAAACGGACCTGCAACTCTCCATACATGCACGATGAAGTAAATCAATGGCATACTTATGCTGAGTAAGTGTAATTCCCCCTGAAATGTAGGACGTCTCAAGACCAAGAAAATAGTTCAAGCTACCGAGGTCTTTGATAGGAAAATTTACTGAAAGTTGGCGAAGAAGATTGTCAACTACAAGAGAGGAGGAGCCAACAATGACAATGTCATTGACATACACCAGCAGGTATACGGTGACATCATTATGATGAAACGTGAAAAGGGAGGGGCCAGCCTTGGAAGGAACGAAACCCATCTGAAGAAGATTGTTGCTCAGAGCGAGAAAACCAAGCCTTTGGGACTGCTTGAGGCCATATATAGCTTTGTGAAGTTGGCATACAAAGTCTGGATGATGGAAATCCTCAAAACCGAGCGGCTGATGCATATAGATATCTTCGTTGAGAATACCGTGTAGGATTGCATTACTGATATCCGCCTGACGCAAATGCCAACTGCAAGCCATAGCTAAAGATAGCACAAGAGGAATTGTAGTGGTTTGATAACGGATGTAAGTGTCTCGAGTAATCAATCTTGTAGCGTTGCTAGTGAAACCGCGAGCAATGAGCCAAGCTTTGTGTTTGTCAAGAGAGCCATCGCCTTAAGCTTGGTCTTAAACACCCACTTGTAGCTCACAATATTAGCGCCGGGAGGTCGGGGAACGAGACTTCAGGTCTTGTTCTGCTACAAGGCACTGAATTCTGCCTCCATGGCCGTGCGCCATGCCGGATCAACAAGAGCTTGGCGATGAGATGTAGGCTCCGCGAAAAATGCCCGACATGAAGGATCTTAGCGGACAGTAACATCAGTGAGTTGCCGAGGCTACACAACGTTGTTATGTAGACGAGTGATCATCGGGCGCTTCAAGACGCGAGGCAGTCTGAGTTCAGGTACTAGAATCGAGCCGCGAAGTCAAGGCGCTGCAATCGGAACAAAGGCTGGTGATGTAGGTGCTGGAGAAGTGGTGGCTCTGCGCTCAAAAGCTAGAGGCGAGGCAGATGCAGGTGAAACTAGTGCTGGTGGCAATCTGGAATGGGCCGAGACTGGCCCAGGTAGGGTGCTAATGGCAGGGACCGTGCCACATGGCGAGTTCGGAGCAGTGGCGCTCGGATCGAGGGCATGCACGTCCCTGATAGGGTGTCGACCGGTGCTGCAGCTGCATCAGAAGGATTAGTAGACAACAATGATAGATTGTAATCCCGCATATGAGCACTCTGCACTACTGGCTCGGATTCTGGAAAGGAAACTGGAGCTGTGAGAGGAGACAAATCTGAGGAAGCGCCGGAGGTGAAAGGAAAAACTCTCTCATCGAAGATTACATCACGAGAAATATAAATTTGTCCCGTGGACCGATCTAGGCATTTGTAACCTTTGTGATAAGGGCTGTAGCATAAAAAGGTACACATTTTTGAGCAAAATTCTAGTTTTCTGGAGTTATATTTTCTAAGATTAGGCCAACACGCACATCCAAAAATACGAAGGAAGGAATAATCAAGAGAGATGTTTAGTAGACGAGTCATAGGCGTCATGTTCTGGAGAAGTTTACTAGGCATGCAATTAATAAGGTAACACTCTGTGAGGAAGGCCTCATCCCAATAGCGAATTGGAAGAGAAGAATGTGCGAGGAGTGCAAGTCCGGTCTCAACCAAATGGCGATGTTTACGCTCAACAATCCAATTTTGTTGGGATGTGTGAGGACAAGAGATGCGATGAGAAATGCCAGTGCGCTGGGAATAGCGGTGAAGTCTATGATACTTGTCGTCCCAATCAGACTGAACAGCATGAATTTTGGTGTCAAGAAGATGCTCGACATGTTTTTGAAAAACATAGAACACTTGTTCTACATCAGATTTATGTTTAAGGAGATATATCCATGTGAACCAACTGAAGTCATTGACAAAACTAACATAAAATTTGAAACCACCCAAAGATGCAAGAGCAGGACCCCAAACATCAGTATGGATAAGTTCAAGTGGTTTGGCGGTTACTCGAGTAGAGGCATTGTAGGGCAACTTATGACTCTTAGCACGCTGGCATGCATCACACACAAAAGACTCATTATGAGAGGAACATGGAAGTTTATTTGACCGAACAATGGACTCTATGACATTATTCGGAGGGTGGCCGAGGCATTGATGCCATTGACTCGACGTGAGCTTGACTCCTGAAAAAACTTGATGACTTGAAGAGGATGGAGATGGCCGGCAGATTGGGAAAGGATATAGCCCACCACAGCTTCTACGTTGTAGAAGGATTTTCTTCATTGCCCAGTCCTTTACAAAGAAAGAATGAGGATGAAACTCAATAAAAAAACATTATTATTAGAAACAAGATGGTGAACAGACAGGAGGTGTTTTTGAATTTGTGGTACGTGGAGGATATTTTTAAGTGCAAGAGAAGAACTAGGAAGTTTAGAATGACCAGTATGCGAGATTTTCAAACCTGCACCGCTGGTTGCTTGCACTTGATCCTTCCCATTGTAGCGCTCGTGTATGGTCAAGTGGTCGAGATCACCGGTAAGGTGATCGGTGACACCGATATCGAAATACCAGTTGGCATCATTGTCGTGGCCATAGGTGGTAGCAGTGTTGCCAGCGTGAGAGTCTTCATCTTGGTATGCATGGTTGAAGCGATTTTGGCATCACAACACTTCATGCCCGTATATGCCACACACCTGGCACTTGGGCCGATAGCGTCCTCCTCCTCCTCGACCGCGGCCGCGTCCTCCTCCTCCATGAGGCTGCCCGCCCCCGCGCCTGCCACCACGATTGCTATCGCCCGCGCAACAACCATTGTTGTTGTTGTTAGCGTGATTGTTGGTGTGGCGAATGGCGTTGTTGGAGGAGGAGGTGAAGTCGCCCTCTGCGCATGGAGATCCTACCCGACCTTGTACATCAGAAGCATGGCGTAGAAGTCGGTGAGAGTCACCGAGGCGTTGAAGACCGTGAGCGACGCCATGAGGGTGTCGTATTCTGGCCCTAGGCCAGCCATGATGTAGCCTATTATTTCATCATCAGCCAGGGGGTGGCCGATGGTCGCCATGGTGTCGGCGAGGCTCTTCATCTTGTTGAAGTACTTCGTGATGGAGCTATCCTTCTTTGTCGATGACAGCTGGGTGCGGATGTTGATGGTGCTCGCCCGATTCTACACTGAAAACATAGATTGGTGGGATCGGGAGATCAAATCGAGCCTCTAATACCAAATCAAAAAAATGATTTTCCCACACAAAACCCGATCGGGTTATCATCTATTTATAGCCTGTTACAACAAATAATATATATAGATAGGGAAATCTCCTCATTACAAGGATCAGCAGAGGATGAACAGGATTGCTAGGAGATCGAAACTTTCTATACTTGGCTACTGAATATGCCGTGGCATCTTGACTTAGTCTAGCTAGGGTTTTTGACAATAAAAGTTTTCTAACTCCGCCACTGCAGAGATGGAGACTCCTTTTTCAAGGCTTCGCAATTGGAAGATGAATCACTTCATCGCACTTTTGAATTGTGAAGACAGTGGACTGGAGCATCCCAAGCTAGAATGGAGCACTCCAAAAAGGGAGTGATCAAACCTGAAGGGAAGGAGATGATAACAAGAGGCGAAGCATAATGGGCGTTATTGCCGTGCTAGAATGCTGAGAAGATGACGAAGACGTCTAAAGCGGAATCTTCTGAAAGTGAAAATCTAAACTGTTAAATCCGTGGTGATGAGGTTGGATGTAATAGGCTAGCGCAAGTGAATCAGACTCGGTGGATGCTGTTTCCTGACCAGGTTCACAAAATCGACAAAAAACGCTCAAAAATAGCGGTTTTTTACTGTACCAAGCTGGTTCGATATCTAAAACCAGCCGGTAAACCGGTCTAATAAAAAATCGAAGAATTTGAAAAAAAAATTATGTGATGTAAAACCGGTCAATTTTCAGTCAAAACCAACCGGTTTTTGATCAAATCAACTAGTTTTATGTTAAAATTGTGTGGCAACGCTGCAGTAGTCAGCACCCATCAATTAGCTGGTTGATTTTCGGTAAAAACCGGCCGGTTTTGGTCAAACCGGCTTATTCGATTTTTTTTGAAATTTTTTTCAAAATTTTTGATTTCCTAAACCTTCAGTTTCTGACGATTTTGGACTTGATATTTTTTATTTTCAAATTTTGATTTTTAAACGGTTTTTTTTTAAATCGGTTTTGTGAACTGTGATGCCCGAATCTATATGGTCTTGTCGAGAGCAGTTACATTTGCACTCGTTTTTGGTCACCTCTTTAGCCGTCACACTTCAGTCCTAGTTCACCAACCTCAAAACACTACACCTACTGATCGATCAGCAATGATAATAAGCTCAGAACTACAAACTTATAACTCTTGACATGTACAGAGGCAACCAAAAATTACAAGAAAACTGTAGAAAAAGGAGCAACTACTAAAGCCCCCTAGGAAAAATATTAAAAAAATGGGTTAATTAGATATATGCCACTGCAGGAATGGGTTATTCGAGATTTGCCATCGTTCCTTTCGTATTTCTAGATTTGCCATTACGAAACCGTGTTTATTCCAAATATGCCATTGCAGACGTACACGTGTCACTTCGGTCAAACTGAGCGCAATTGGACGATTTTGCCCCTCGCATCAAAGTCTTGTCGAATTTTGTAGAAATCTCCAAAAAGATCTGAAGCTAAGATTTTTACCTTGGTGACCGAGATCCTCATCTACCTCTGGTAAAAATATAAAAATTAAAACTTACATTTAAAACTTTTGGAAATTCAAAAATAGAAAAATAAAGTTGAAAATAGCAATGTCAGAATTTTTAAAATTTAAATATAAAAGACAAAATTTTTAAAACTTTATATAAGATTAATAATACTATTTCAGATCTTGATAAAAATTTTCATAAAATATTAATACCATTTTAGCCTTAAATTAAATATAAAATAAAAATAGATGGAAGGGCAAAATCGTCCGAATGGGCTAAGTCATACGCTCAGTTTGACCGAAGTGACACGTGTCGCTCGTGAATGGCATATTTAGAATAAACACAGTTTAAGAATGGCAAATCTAGAAATACGAAAGAACGATGGCAAATCTCGAATAACCGATTCCTGCAGTGGTATATATCTGATTAACCCTAAAAAAATTGATCAGCCTTCCCCCAAAGCAATCAAGCTTACATGCGCCAGTTTAAGCTAGCCAACCTAAGATAGCGTTTGCCATCATTCAGATTCAGGCAATTTACGATGCACCAAATCAAGGGGAAGGCTCATCTATCTGCAAGTTCAATTACTAGTACGCACAAGCTAGCTCACCAAGAAGCTATATACACATTACCATCTCGCTCGTACGTTATCTCCCGTGTCTCGTGGAAGGCATCGGCGACGGCAACGAGCCGTTAACTGCCATGGACGCCACGGCCTTGGCCCACGCCATGAGCTCCCTCTTCATCCGCTTCTCGTCGCCCCAGATCATCGGGTCCACGGGCCGGTCCTTGTCCGTTGCAAGGAACACCGGCGCCGCCCCCGCCGCCACAGTCGTCACCTCCCCGTCGCCGGCGGCCGGGAAAGGCCGGATGGTCTCCGCACGCAGAGCCATATATCTTCGAACCACTCTGGCCGAGATAGCCGTACGTCTCCGGCTCGGGTCGCTTCTGACCTGATCACTGCAATCACGTTGCTTGGCAAAGGACGCGCGCGCACAGCGAGAGCGATGAGATCGGCGTTGTCTGTAGAGGGAGCAGCTTTGCAGCCTAGGGATAATCGGCACTAGGATTTCACTAACTTGCTTTTATAGGTGCAGCACGGCGGGCTGCACGTACAGTGTAATATCTAGCGAGATTTTTTAACATTACCAGAAGGTATCGAAATTAATTTACATCAATCTAATACCAAGAAGTATCAAAAGCTTGAAAGTTACCAACTTTATTAAAATCCTGTCACCTTCGAAGGGCAATAAAATGTCTGATATTTAGCACGCCATGTCTGCACGTTATTAATTTACATCGATCAGAAGTATCAAAAACTTAAAAGTTACCAAATTAATTAATATCCTATCACCTTCAAAGAACAGTAAAATATCTGATATCTAGCACGTCGCGTCTGCACGGTTTTAGAGTTGATCGAGGGATTGCTGTCCGGCAATTTTATCGGTGGGATTTGTGCTTTGTGCACAATTGCATGGGTTTTTTTTACATAGCTACGCTTGGCTTGTGTTGACCAAAGATTGTTCTATGTCCAGTTAAGTTCTCGGGTATCTTTGCTATCTGTTGTAGATTCAATATTCTATTATGAGTACGATTCCAAGAAGAAACTACTATACTACACAAATAATTGAAAAAAAAAACTTCGGAAGTAGCACTAAAGTCCAGTTTACTACAGCACTATGGTTGTAACATGATATGTCAGACGCTATGTCGTCGAGACCACACACATGCACATATTTCTATACAGCTATCAATTTATTGGAGACACTTAAGTTTTCGACACATATTTTCTCACTAAACACGCTTGTATATGTACTCCTAAATTTAGTAAACACCAGTACCGAGTCTAGGACTTACACTGGTGGACAGATTAACACCCGCTTGCCTAGCCAGCTAGCCACAAGGCAGCTTCCTAGCTGAAGGTGTGTATTTAGGGATAAAAACGGATCGGATATTTTCTGACCAATCCGGATATTTTCGGATACAGATTCTGTTGGATCGGGTATTTGTCGGATAGTATCGGATCGGATACGGATACGAATTTTTTTTGTCGGATACGGATACGGATTCGGTAGCTCATTATCCGTCGAATACGGATACGGAGTCGGATAATGGTCGGTCGGATATACGGATATACATATGGGCTGGACCAAGACTACTCTTTTGGCCCAAAAATATTTCTTAATTTCAGAATTATTTTCTAATTTAATTAATCTCTAAAGCAAGTTTCAATTATTAAAATTAGCAAACCAACTCCAAAAATTATGAAATTTTTTGAGAAAGTTTCAGTTATAATCTAACATTTAAAAATTATTTTCAAGATTTTATCAGATTTTAATTTTCCTCAAAATTCAAAAACTCCTATTTTTAATAGGAAAATATATTAAATAAATAGCTAAAAATGCATAAAAACTCATAAATAGATAATTTATTATTTTAAACATAATTCAACTAAGAATATAAATCTTGAGTCATTACAGGTAAGTGTTATATATTTTCCTAGAGACATAATATCTTAGTATTATCAAACTTTTAGTGTGTTATGTGTTTGCTTCTATTTGTATCTGTGAGCAAGGATTACCTTTATTTTATATTTTAATCTATGTGTATGATGAACTAATCGTATGTGTGTGATAAACTAAATCTTATATAATTTTGTTTGCGGCATGGTATCTAACTATTGTTTAAATAAATGAAAATGCTTACATTTATTCAATTTTCAATAATATTTTGATCAAATGTCCATAATCATAACTATGATTGGGCACCTGCTGCACCTCCATAATTTATTTTTTTGTTGCCGCTGCACATACAAACGAGGAGCTCAACATGTTCCAACCATTTGTGGCCGCCCAATCGGAATCGAGCAGACACAGGGTAATTACTAGGCAATGATACGTGGTTTCTGATGGTTCACAGGATTAATCCTCTTCTGGTGCAATGATCCATGCTCACGTAATTCATGACCTCACCTGGGGGAGCATATATCGATCGAAAGTGAGCCCAAAATTAGCATTGAATAGGATCGACGACGAGGCTATGTGCCAAATCCGTATATTCTAGCAGCTTGGGTCCGACCGATGTGACACCCATTGCTGACCAAACCAGATCGCTGCTCCGGTATTCAGTGCGGGCAAATATCTTCGTCGCGTTCGAGCTTAGGCACGTCGATCTGGGGGGGCGCAAATTACAGCGACGTGTCAACGAACTAAAATCGCAGCGGCGTTTGCAACTTGTGCTCACGACAGTGCAGTGTGACGCCGATCGAAGCTAGTTAATTAATTACGGTAAACAAGTGCTCGTGACAACATGCAACTTCTTAGGGCAGTTCCAACCCATGGTTTCCATGAGTAGTGTCTAGAGGAGAGAGAAAGCAATAAATCAATACATAGTTTCAACCTATGGTTTCCATGGCGATGTCAGAGGAGAGAGATATAAACCAACGACGCACCACAAAACTGACTAAAAAGCGCGAAACGTCTAACCCCGATTTTGCTTTCGTTTCTTGCGTCTTGGTACCCGCGCCGACCCAGTTTCTTGCATGAGACACGGTTTCTTTGTTTTCCTTCTCTCCTTTCTTAATTCCTATGCCACATCAGATTTTTGCTTAGTTGGCAACGTAATTAATTCTATAGACACCGGTGAGGTGGAGGTTGGGGATGCCCTTAGGCTATTCACAGTGCATTGTATCTTATCACAATATCCAAAGCTGCCATGTCATATGATATTATAGAAGATACAACTATCCCAATGCATGGTATCATGGATTGTTTCTTAGTCCCCACAAGATAATTAAATGCTAGATGTGTATGAGGGCATTTACAATGCTATTTTTTAGATGGTTTCTTAGCATGCTATGTAGGATAAAAAGCTTAGGTGGCAATGAATTAATGTAGAGAGAGAAGGTTAGAGTTTCTTAAACTAGAAATGATTTCTTCATTAAATGCTTTGGCTAAGAAACCATAAAAAACTGCATTGTGCTCTCCTCATTGTTTCTAAACATCAATTAATACACTATCTCTCCTCTAAAAAAACTGCATGGTAAATAATATTAGAAACAGAAGGTAGAAACTATGCATTGAGAGCCATTGTTTCTAAACATCAATTAATACACTATCTCTCCTCTAAGAAACGATCAAAGAAATGATCTATTGGAAATGCCCTGAGAGTATAAATTGTGGGCCACTTAGATGATTCAAGTTTCAATATCTATGATTTCGTGCTCAAGTGGTATCTTCCTCAAGATACAGCTTTCTTCCCTCCCCTCTTAACTCTCTTGCCACATCATCAAAAATGCTTATGTGGCATGCATTAAATGGGTATGTTACCATACACTCGGAATAGTCTTATTGGTTCGAAGAAGACTAGTGTCATAGAGGTTAGTCAATCTTGCAACAATTGTTTCCATCTACAAATTTAAATACACGCACGACTTTACTCTTCCAATAAGAGGCTCGGTAATACGCTGAATCTGTACTGGAATAAGCTGACCTTCTAGGAATTCGAGGACAACTCTGCGCCTTCTTGACGTGTGAGGTCATTAATTCTGAAATGTATGTCATAATAATGTTGGTGATGCTCTGTGTTGTCTTTTGTTTCAGATAGCATGGCTAGCATTTCCTGAGGCTAGATAATAAATTAAAATTTAATAAAAAAATAGAAAATCAACATCACAGACTGTCTGTAATGTGGATTTCTTCACAAATAATTCTTCTTTAAAACCGTCCGGGGTGATACCTTCATCTTAGACGGTTCCACAGTGGAACACAAACGGTTCCAATTTGGAACCACCTGGCTTGATTTTTTTCACTAACGGCTGGAAAATCGTCTGTGATAGCCCCTATTGTCATCACTGATATTTCAATACAGTCTGTGATGTAATTTATGAACCGTCTATGTTGTGGATATATACAGTAGTGCTAGCTGACAAGAGTAAACTAGCACATATACGCTTCATATATAGTACTGCATGTATGCATGGACCAAGCAAAGCAAGAAATGTATGTTAATGCATGAAGATGATGGGCAAAAAATTAATGTATGCATGGGCATGGACAAAAACAAAAGAGCAGTACTGAAATGCTCTTGGTTACCTTTCGAATGAAAGCAGTACGATACTTGGTTTTTGGGCTGGCCATAGCAATTCCAAAATAAGGGTTATTTTAGCACGAGTTTGGAAGAATCATACAGAGCTTGCTATCAGCAACAACTGTATTAACCGGGCTATTGGAGAGTTAGTCTAATTATTCACTTTCATCCTTCCAGTTATTTTGTCAGACTATTATGACATACCTTTCAGCGAAATTCTTGACTGGAGAAAGTTTTCTGTTGTACTGAAGGAGGTTGATGTATATCAACTGAAGTGTGTTTAGAAGTCTAAATCACAGGAAGAGTTTGTTGCATTATAAAAGTCTCTGGCTCAGATACATTGATTTTAGCGACAGAGTGATACACAATTTGTATATGTATTATTTTTACAAAATTTTCATATATATTCCTCCTAAAAGGTATTACAACTCGCCAAAAAAAAATTGATGCTAAATCCAGACCAAAAACATGAACACCGGTCCAAAACGCCAAAATCTTGGTGAAATTGATGGAAACTAGCCGAAATCTCATCAAAACCACCATAGTAATTTAAAAAATTAATCATTTTATTCTATTTGGATTTGGAATTTCAGCCCTCGCTAAAAGCCAAAATTTCCACGAGATTTCTAAAATCACGGCAAAATTTTAACCATGGACCATTGGACCTCATCCGATCCTTCATTCTTGACTTCACCAGAGAGAGAGAGAGAGAGAGAGTGAAAGGACAGGGATGTCGTCTAGAGGGGGGGTGAATAGGCGTTTATAAAATTAAATCTTAAATTGCAGCGGAAAAGAATCGGACTATCCGACTTTGGATATTGGACTATCCGACTTTGGATATCGGACTATCCGATATGCACAATCGGATTATCCGATCAGAGCGATAACAATCAGATCTATCACAAGTTAGAGCTAAGCAAGGCTAATCAATATAAGGAGTAGTAAGCTTAGCTATAAAAATTACTTCTATACCAAAATAAGCTAGTTAGCCTAGCGGAAAACTCACTAGAAAAGTAGATCGGGCAATTTCAAGATTCAAAAACAAATACTAAAGCAAGAGTAAGAAGCAAA
This sequence comes from Guadua angustifolia, assembly GCA_036346375.1. Taxonomy (NCBI): domain Eukaryota; kingdom Viridiplantae; phylum Streptophyta; class Magnoliopsida; order Poales; family Poaceae; genus Guadua; species Guadua angustifolia. The sequence goes on along the minus strand of CM070510.1, from coordinate 13,144,944 downwards.
CTTGGAGACGATGATTTTTCACCCGAGTTCGGATCCTTGAGGATCCTACGTCTCGTTGAGGCGGCTCGGTTAGACTCAAGCCGGGTCTCTTTCAACCCACTTCCTCCGGTGTTGCACACATGCACTCTCACGGTTGAGGCTTGGTCACGCTTGAGCCGGGTCTCTCTCAACCCTCTTCCTCCCGGTGTTGCACTTTGCACTCATGGCCACTTCTTGATCCCTTCCTTGGGGAGGCGGAATCGAACCTTCACAAACTTCCTACGGCCAACCACACACAAAGCTCCGGTGGCTCGTAGGCGACCTCCTAGCCGTCTAGGAGTCCTCAACCTCCAAGAGTAACAAATGCTCACGAAGAACAAGCTTGGAGATGAAATCAAGTGCTCAAACAACTCAAACCTTACTCAACCTAGCACCTCACTCCTCAAACTTTTCCCAACCCTTCTCACAAAGGGGATCACTTAGATCTAAGGGTAAAGAGGTGTTTAGGGGGCTCAAGAACAAGAGGATAACCCCTCAAACCAGTGGAAAAATAACTGCCCCTTCGAAATGGAGAGGAGAGGGCTTTAAATAGAGGCTCCAAAAAACTAGCCGTTATGCCCTGGTCAGACCCACATCGGACTATCTGATATTGAACATCGGACTATCCGATGTGTGTAAAACTCCAGATCGACTCCACAAGAAATTCAAATTTTCTTGAATAAAAATCACAGATCGGACTTTCCGATATGGAACATCGGACTATCCGATGTGTGTAAACTCCGATTTCAAGGAAACATCGGACTATCTCGATATCAAACATCGGACTATCCGATATTTCGAGAGAACCCATTTTCAAGGCTGATTCAGAAATTTTCTAAGTCCACATCGGATTATCCGATGTCAACATCGAGATAGTCCGAACTCACTTCGGATAGTCCGAACTAGCACCTTGAAACAGCCCGACGCAACGGGCATAACTTTTGATTCCGGACTCCGATTTCAGTGAATTTGGACTCTATTGAAAGCTAAGAACAAGGGCTACACAAATAATAAGGTCTCATTACCCAAATCCCAAAGGATAAATTCAGATTTAACAAAGAATTCAAGGGAGACCTACAATACTTACTTTCCGGCACCACCAACACCACACTCTCTCTAAATTTCACAAGGATGGATCACTTGAGCACTTGACACATCTAAAAGTCATTCAATGGAGCGTCCCTCTTAATAGTACGGCAATCCTTAGACTCAAATTAAATCAAAGATAATACAAGTCTAGAAATAGTTACTTGCCGTCTTCTTTCTTAATGCCGATGCATGAAGACCTTCACCATATAATTGATGACACCTTCGCCTTGTCCATCTTGACTCGATTCACCTCATGAGACTCTCGTCCTATCAACCTTGACTTGATCATCCTCTCCGACGATCTCCACGCCAAGTCGATCTTGACTTAGTCCTCAACTCTTGGTGACACCGCCGTCTTGTTGACCTCGACTTAACGATCATCCTCCAAGATACCTTGATCATCACGCACACACGGACCTAATTCTTTCCAAATCACTCATGAAAGACATTAGTCCCAAAAGCTCAATAGATATGATTAAATTGATATTTGTGAGCAATTAAGTACCACAAGTGTTTCATATAAAGAGGCACAACATAAATGGAAACACTTGACATAAGAAATGTTCTCTACTAAGTGCATCATGATGAATATGTAATTGATCTATATGCACTAGAGATGATTGCCAATATGATTAATCAATTAAATCATGACAAGGATCACAGTCTTCACTTAAATGGAGCACATGATAGAATATACACGAATTGTACATGTGCAAATAATATTATTTGGAATAAGAGTAAATATGTGATCCAACTCTAGATTAAACTTCACTAGGAGAGGTGCATGAGAAGATACACAACTAAGACATGCATGCACCAAGTCAATCTATAGCAATGTGAAGTTTAACTCTAGTTAATACATGCATACTAGAAACAAAGCACATAATGAACTCAAGTGAATATATATATGCACAAATAAATATGATATGAACCAATGTGCATATATATAATCAACATGTTACTTGGAGTTCACTATGCATTTGCACAAAAGGAATGCAATAACAAATATAGAAGGGATACCGAGATTGCATACCTTATCTTTGCTTAACCATTCACTTGATTTTCCTCTAAATAGATGAGACTAATACACTAATACTCAACTTGGCAATAAACATGTTAGTCTCATTAGCAATATAATCATATTAGAGGTTTGTCATTTGTTAAGAACTAAATTAAGCATTTACACAATTACATAGATTGTCATTATATGTGTTTGTCATTAATCACCAAAATAACATAAGTGCCTAGATGCACTTTCAATCTCCCCCTTTTTGGTGATTTATGACAAACCTTTTATCAATTGCTCCGAATGACAATATTAAGATATTTAGCATTAAAAACAAACATGAATAAACAATAAGAGACCGTACTTACAAAATATCCCTTTTTGTCGATCGATTAGGGGACAATTGATAAATCCATAAATTCTCCCTCTTTTGTCATTAATCCCAAAAAGGTGCTTAAGAGATCCTTATTGTTCATTCAATAAATTCTCCCCCTTAATTGCACACTCAATAAAAGGATTAGGGAGAACAAGATAAAAATAAAAATAAGGAGCTAGGAATAGGACAATAATATTAAGCTCCCCCTAAATCTAGGCAAGATATGATACCAATTATATCCAAGATTTAGGTAATAGATTTTTCGAAATGATACCAATTTAAATGTAGTCATGATTCACAATATGTAAGTGATGCTTAAATCATGACATATGAATATGATTTCATATGGAGAATATTCATTCTTTAAACATTAAGATCATATAGCAAATTTATATATCTTAAGCACATGCTTATGATCCAATTAAATTCTAACAATCAAGATCATGAATCAACATTGTATAATTAAGATGCACTTTCATGATCAAGAATTTCATAAATTTATCAAGGGTATACCTCTTTGCAATGTGTCACCCATATGTATCTTTTAATTCATGATAATGCCAAATGCAAGTTAGATGATAATTTTAAAAGCAATTCAGACTTAGAGAATACCTCTTGAAGAATACTAATTAATTGATACCAATTGAAACTAATTACATATACCGATTGATGATACCAATTAAAAGGAACAACACCATTTAGAATAAGACAATTGAGCATAATGATGTGCAAGGACATTATTAAATATGGTCAAAACAAAATACGTCCCTTTGTCGGTTTTTGTCCACCGCATGCTCGAATCGGTCATGATCACCTCGCTCGGCCTTAGATCCCTCGGACTATGGAGCTCTTCTCCATTTCCTTCATCCCACCGTCGAAGGTGACCCCTTTTCCAATTCCTTGAACATCAATAGACAAGCACACGATTTCCGAGAACAAATATCTTCTAATTTGACCCAAGTTAGTTTGATAATGTCTAGGTACAACATGCATGATATAAAATGATAAGCATGATAATACTATTTGCATGATAGATACCAATTGAAGATATTATTATACCAATTGACAATAAGAATATTTGAAACTCATTCAAATTTAATCTTGACATCCACTTGTAAGAGAGACAATGGGTAAAACACATTCAAACTTACTCTTGAACTTACAAGGGAAATTTTCCCTTCTTTTTTTTTATAATAAACTCCGAGTTATACAAGAGAGGAAACATTTTGAGGCTAAGTTACAATTAACTCCAATTTCCAGAAGAACTTAGCCAAAAGATGCACTTTCATTTAAATGAAAACCTAAATAAATATGCTCCACTTTGAAACTTAGAGCAACGAATAAGTTCACTTAGTTTTCATTTTGAAAGGCTTGCCCAGATTCCAATTTAAAACTCTCAAAATCTCAAAAGATGCAAATAGCAGCACAAAATCGAATATAGCTTTTAAATCATTGCTCAAATGCAAAAATCATCAACGCGGAAAAGATCCGTCTCGAAATTCTCTTCGAGGACTGTGAAGACCAAAAATTCATTTGAGTAAAGGAAAACCTCGAAAACTTGAAAATAGTGAATGCTGAACTGATGGTTTCGGGAAAAGAAATCTCGCTTTGAAATGGTCCTGAGAATGAAAACAACAGCAAATGAGATCCCAAATAATTTTAGATGAATCATGGAGCAATAAATTGAGTTACCTTAGTTTTCATTACAAGGAAATATTCAAATCATCTTAGGGTAGGCAAGATTTCAAAAAATGCAATGTGCTGAAAAATTCAGTTTTGACATTCTATTTAAGCTTTTTGACGGGACTAAAAGAAGGTACAAACAAGGTTCATAAATTCTGAAAAAATTACACAATTAAGTCCAACTATAGAGGATCAATTCTTACAAAGGTGGTCCCCTCAAATTATGCTCTGATTTGGAGATACAAAAATCACAAATCAGCTCAAAACCATGCAAAAGTCTGAATTTTCAGCATTTGATCAAAGAGAGAAAAAGCCATAACTTTTTCAAATGAAGTTGAAATTATTTGAAACTGAGCAGAAACATACTCTGGACTCCTGAAAAACTTTGCCAAAAAGAATTTTTCAAATATCACCCTCCAATAAAAAATAGGCCATTAGGAGCATTGGAGGTTTAGTTTTGACACTAAGTCAAATAAAGTCAACAATTTCGCAAATGAGTTCAAATAAATGTGAGAATTTCCAGATATGAACTCCACATGCGAGAGAAGGTTTTTCAACAAAAATTTTCAATAAATCAATTTTATTTTGAGAGATATGGTAAAAGATGTATTTGAATCACATAAAGGATTAAGATTTTCACCAAATCCTCAAAATGGAACCAAATGAGTTTTGAATAGAAATGTGCACTTATATGGCTTTATATGAGTTAGAGAGATGTTTATAAGCCTATGAGCATAATCAAATCCATTTAAATCGTAAAATCCAACTTTATGCAAGAGTATGCCAAATAAGATCAAAAGAGAGATTTTGGTGAACTTCAAAAAGGCATTTTGCAATAAACCTTGGTGAAATTCACGAAACCAATATGAAATGCTCCAAATGATCAAGATAAACATCAAACACAATATTTAGAGCAATTTCAAAGTAAAGAAGGCATTCGAATTCTTAAAGAGATGAATTTGGCAATAAAACCTTTAAGTTTCAAGAAATTCTCTAGTTTTGCCAAAGTGAGCTTAAGTGGGTATTTAATCTTTCCATAAGCTTATATGAGTTGCAAATACCCTTGTGAGTCAACTCATAACATGAAACTTGACTCATTTGGCAAAACTCACTTAAGTGCTAGAAATGGACCCTTTTTGGTCAATTCAAGTTTCTTAGCGAGTTTCAAAACCTCATAGTTTCAAATATATTGGTCATTTGAAAATCGTTTGAATATGAAAAATATTTGTAATGACCAATTCTATGTTTTTGGTATTGAAACTTTTCTTAAATTCGGTTTAGAATTAATTCTATAAAAATTATAAGTTTAAATCCAAAACAAGATACTACTATCTGGATTTTGGGCTAAAAACTTATTTTCTTTTGAAATTAGTTTTGTAAAGCCAAAACCATTGGAAAACTTTTTGAAAACATTAATATACATTTTTCAACTAGTTTTCCCAAGATTAGTAATTGATACTAATATTTTTTCACGTTTGGCTAAATGGCTTGATTTTGAAAATATATATTAGCACTTATATAAATATGGGCACATGTAGGGACATGATATACATGATTATGATTTAGCACTCCCCTAAATGTGCCACTATCCCAAACTTGCTCAAGATTGCCATCAAAACAACTAATAAGCATGAGCAAGCATATAACAAGCAATCTAAATTGATTTTCATGAATAATGCAATATAACCTACACAAGGCTATAAGCTATAAGAATCAATTTAAATACTTGTTACCCAAGATGCCATTGGCTCAAGATTGAAGTGATCATCTTCATGCTTGGCTCCAACTTGTATTTGATTAAGTCCTCTTCCCTTTTGAAGAAACCAAACGTCCAATCCATCTCATATTACCTAAAAAGCTTTTAGGCGATTTTTGGTACCCAATTCTTGTTGGGTCCAACAATGTTAGTGACAATAGATTTAGGAACCCAAATGGTACTAATATTATTGAATTGACTAACACAATTAGAAATAGGTTTGCGATAATTATTCCTCCTAGGCAATTGATTGGCATTTTTGTAATAAGGCTTAGGAGGACAATGATACTTAGCAAAACTATTTCTAGTTTGATCTTTTCTAAGCATATGATTATTAGAGTTATGCATTGGCTTAGAAGATCTAGCATTTCTAGCAAATGTTTTGCTATTTTTATTTTTCCTAAGCACATGATCAATATGATTTTTCATAGTCTTAGAAATCTAGCATTATGAGCAAATACATTTCTAGATTTATATCTCCTAAGCAATTGATTGTCATTATTTTGCATAGACTTAGAAGAATTGTCAAATTTGGTAAACACATTACCATCTTTGTCTTTCCTAAGCAAATGATGATCATTGACAATAATAGGCTTAGGAATGATACCTTTGGGACAATCCTTACCGATGTGCTTCCCTTTTCCGACAATTGTAGCAAGTGTGCTTTGAGCGTCTCCTTTTCTTGACTTGCTCTTTGTCGGTTTGCCTCATTGTTGATTGTTGTGGCTTGATCTCCACTTTGTTAGGGCACACGGAGGCTGAAGTGGCCCTTCTTGTTGCATCCGAAGCACACAATCGTCTTCATTCTTGCATTGTGCTTCTTCTTGCTCTTTCTCCTCTCGGAGTTGTAGCGAGTCTCGCTTATCTTGAGGCGCCCTTGGCTTGCTCAAGATCTCATCGAGAATGGCTTTTCCTTTTACGCACTTCTTCAAGTCATTTTCTAATCTAATGACTTGCGCCTTGAGCTCTTTATTTTCCTCTACAAGATTAGCATCTAGAGACATAGAGGAACTAGAAGAAATTTTATTAGAGCAACAAGGTTAATCATCGTTAGAAGTGGATATGCATTTATTTGATGAAGTATTAGAGTTGATATTTAAGCATTGCATTTCATCAACTAAATTACATGAAATTCCTATATCCACCTTAGGCTTATGAATTTCTTTGAGAAGGAGGATTCATGATCTTCTTGAAGCATATTATAATTATTTTGAAGTGATTCATGTTCAAGCTTCAAAATTTTATATTTCTTTTCTCCTTCCCAAGACATTCATTGAGCTCCTTTAACATATTGAAAAATTCTTCACAAGAAAGCTCATCATCATCATCATCATCATCACTTACCTCATTCTTACCTTTTGCCATGAAACAACGGATTCGAGAAGAGAGTGAATCTTCATCGTCGCTTGAGGCGGAGGTTGAGGTTGATGGAGATGTCGGTTCCTCCTCACTTGAGCTTGAGGTGGAGCTTGAGGTTTCATCTCCCGACGTCTCTTCCTTAATGCACTCCTCATTTGAAGACGTGGATGATTCAAATAGATCTTGAAGCTTTATCCACATCTCATGAGCGCTCTTGATATTGTATATGCTATCAAAAATTTCATCGCTCACAACCCAAAATAAAACGTTAGTAGTTTGAGCGTCGAGATGTAGGCATTTTGTCTCTCCTTCAGTTGGATCAACTTCATTCAATGGAGACGAAAAGCCGACATCTACGATCCACCATATTTGGGGGCTCATGGATTTAAAGTGAGAAGTCATAAATAATTTCCATGAAGCATAATTTGAACCATTTAGCATAAGTAGATCGTGTGAGTGCTCTACTCCTCTAGTCGACATTTTTTTTACTCTCTACACGGTTAAGTCTAATAAAATGAGAGATCAAGCTCTGATACCAATTGAAAGGACAGGGATGTCGCCTAGAGGGAGGGTGAATAGGCGTTTATAAAATTAAATCTTAAATTGCAGCGGAAAAGAATCGGACTATCCGACTTTGGATATCGGACTATCCGATATGCACAATCGGATTATCCGATCAGAGCGATAACAATCAGATCTATCACAAGTTAGAGCTAGGCAAGGCTAATCAATATAAGGAGTAGTAAGCTTAGCTATAAAAATTACTTCTATACCAAAATAAGCTAGTTAGCCTAGCGGAAAACTCACTAGAAAAGTAGATCGGGCAATTTCAAGATTCAAAAACAAATACTAAAGCAAGAGTAAGAAGCAAACTTGGAGACGATGATTTTTCACCCGAAGTTCGGATCCTTGAGGGGATCCTACGTCTCCGTTGAGGCGGCTCGGTTAGACTCAAGCCGGGGTCTCTTTCAACCCACTTCCTCCCGGTGTTGCACACATGCACTCGCCGGTTGAGGCTTGGTCACGCTTGAGCCGGGGTCTCTCTCAACCCTCTTCCTCCTAGTGTTGCACTTTGCACTCATGGCTTCACTTCTTGATCCCTTCCCTTGGAGGCGAATCGAACCTTCACAAACTTCCTCTGACCAACCACACACAAAGCTCCGGTGGCTCGTGGCGACCTCCCTAGCCGTCTAGGAGTCCTCAACCTCAAGAGTAACAAATGCTCACGAAGAACAAGCTTGGAGATGAAATCAAATGCTCAAACAACTCAAACCTTACTCAACCTAGCACCTCACTCCTCAAACTTTTCCCAACCCTTCTCACAAGGGGATCACTTAGATCTAAGGGTAAAGAGGTGTTTAGGGGCTCAAGAACAAGAGGATAACCCTCAAACCAAAGGAAAAATAAGCGCCTTCAAATGGAGAGGAGAGGGCTTTAAATAGAGGCTCCAAAAACTAGCCGTTATGCCCGGTCGGACCCACATCGGACTATCGATATTGAACATCGGACTATCCGATGTGTGTAAACTCAGATCGACTCCACAAGAAATTCAAATTTTCTTGAATAAAAATCACAGATCGGACTTTCCGATATGGAACATCGGACTATCCGATGTGTAAAACTCCAGATTTCCAAGGAAACATCGGACTATCGATATCAAACATCGGACTATCCGATATTTCCAGAAGAACCCATTTTCAAGGCTGATTCAGAAATTTTCTAAGTCCACATCGGACTATCCGATGTCAACATCGGATAGTCGAACTCACTTCGGATAGTCCGAACTAACTTTGAGCAGCCCGGCCAGCAGGCATAACTTTTGATTCCGGACTCCGATTTCAGTGAATTTGGACTCTATTGAAAGCTAAGAACAAGGGCTACACAAATAATAAGGTCTCACTACCCAAATCCCAAAGGATAAATTCAGATTTAACAAAGAATTCAAGGGAGACCTACAATACTTACTTTCCAGCACCACCAACACCACACTCTCTCTAAATTTCACAAGGATGGATCACTTGAGCACTTGACACATCTAAAAGTCATTCAACGTTGCATCCCTCTTAATAGTACGGCAATCCTTAGACTCAAATTAAATCAAAGATAATACAAGTCTAGAAATAGTTACTTGTCAGTCTTCTTTCTTAATGCCGATGCATGAAGACCTTCACCATATAATTGATGACACCTTCGCCTTGTCCATCTTGACTCGATTCACCTCATGAGACTCTCGTCCTATCAACCTTGACTTGATCATCCTCTCCGACGATCTCCACGCCAAGTCGATCTTGACTTAGTCCTCAACTCTTGGTGACACCGCCGTCTTGTTGACCTCGGCTTAACGATCATCCTCCAAGATACCTTGATCATCACGCACACACGGGACCTAATTCTTTCCAAATCACTCATGAAAGACATTAGTCCCAAAAGCTCAATAGATATGATTAAATTGATATTTGTGAGCAATTAAGTACCACAAGTGTTTCATATAAAGAGGCACAACATAAATGGAAACACTTGACATAAGAAATGTTCTCTACTAAGTGCATCATGATGAATATGTAATTGATCTATATGCACTAGAGAGATGATTGCCAATATGATTAATCAATTAAATCATGACAAGGATCACAGTCTTCACTTAAATGGAGCACATGATAGAATATACACGAATTGTACATGTGCAAATAATATTATTTGGAATAAGAGTAAATATGTGATCCAACTCTAGATTAAACTTCACTAGGAGAGGTGCATGAGAAGATACACAACTAAGACATGCATGCACCAAGTCAATCTATAGCAATGTGAAGTTTAACTCTAGTTAATACATGCATACTAGAAACAAAGCACATAATGAACTCAAGTGAATATATATATGCACAAATAAATATGATATGAACCAATGTGCATATATATAATCAACATGTTACTTGGAGTTCACTATGCATTTGCACAAAAGGAATGCAATAACAAATATAGAAGGGATACCGAGATTACATACCTTATCTTTGCTTAACCATCCACTTGATTTTCCTCTAAATAGATGAGACTAATACACTAATACTCAACTTGGCAATAAACATGTTAGTCTCATTAGCAATATAATCATATTAGAGGTTTGTCATTTGTTAAGCACTAAGTTAAGCATTTACACAATTACATAGATTGTCATTATATGTGTTTGTCATTAATCACCAAAATAACATAAGTGCCTAGATGCACTTTCAGAGAGAGAGAGATGCGCTCCATCGCCTTTCCTATTCTCACAGTCTCACCACCGCCCATCTACTGTTGCAGCTACTCTCTTCCTCCGACGCCACCGCCACTTCAATCACCCGGCGCAGCCGCCAAGCTTAGTCCTCACCATGGCATACGCCACCGTGCCTTGTCCTAACCATCGCCCATGCCGTTGCGCTCATCCTCACCACACGATCTGCTGGTGCCACCACGCTTGCCTCCTAGTAAATCAGATACGCACACCGCCCTCACTGGAGGAAGGAAGTAAACCCTAGCTTTAAATTTCTTTGAGTAGAACTTCTTTGAAATCAACTTATAATTCCTCCAAACCCAAATTTGAAATTTCCTTAGTCGAGTTAATTTTTTCCTAATTCAAAATTTTTTTTATTAGAAAGAGTCAATTTGAAATTTTGAGAGGGGAATCGAGTGGATTGAGGAGGAAGAAAAGCGATGAGCATGTTCTTATCAAATCTTGCTTGGCTAGTATTCATGTTTATTACTCTCACAATCAAATTTCCAAAATGGGCCATTGAAGCTATTCATTCTCAAATGGCGGAAGTTGTTTTGGGGGATTACGATAATATTCATCATTATCATTTAGCCGGTTGTAAGATGATTTGTCAAAAGAAAGAGTATGATGGTTTGGGTGTGCCTAATCTTAGAGATCTAAATATGTGACTATTGGCAACTTGGATAAAAAGGTAATTCCTTTTATTCGTAATGTAAGTCGTTTGGGACATTAGGTGATTCTTTGACCACAACTTTCTATAAAAATATATATGTTATTTCAGAAAAAAATAATTATACATTATGAAAGTATATTACATGATGGTCTAGTAATACCAATTTCATGTAATAAATCTTGGTAATTCTTTACGTATTGATAGTCAAACTAAAAAAAATGTTTGATTGGCACAAATTCTAAAACGACTTGCATTTGGAATCAGATGGAGTATAATCTGCATGGTCATAAAATTTGGAGGCAAATCATTAATTTTAAGTATAGAACTCAGCAACCGTAACATGTTTACTTGTCGTGATAATAATGTCTCACCTTTACGGAAATGAGTCTTTTGGGCTTGCAAAGTGAAAAAATGGGTTATAAATGGCTTGTGGGTAATGGTAAGAGAGTTAGATTTTGGGAGGATCAATGGTTCGGTAATTCTAACCTTGCCATTCAATTCTCAGAAATTTATGTGCTTGTTAACGAACAGTGGAGCTACCATTTTCGAGGTTTATGAGGTGAAAACCTGAAATTTACTTTTTGTAGATGTCTTGATATGAGACTTATGCATATGTGGTTAGATGTGGTCAAAATTGCCATTCTATTATCTTTCTAAAGATGAGGATTCTCTTATTTGAAATTTTCATTTTCCCGCTTGTACAATCTGCAATCTCTATATGATGTGTTGAATTTTAGAGGTGTTACCCTGTTTATACTCTGCTTGTGTAGAAGCTATGATTCCAACTAGAGTTCATGTCTTTCTCCTGTTATTGACTAATAACAAAATTTTGAGTTTAGACCATTTAGAAAAAAAGGCAGAATGTGTTACACGATTCTTGCTTTTTTACTGTGAAAAGTAATCTGTGTGTCATTTATCTTGTATATGTGTGGTTGCAACAAAATCTGGGAAAGGGTTTCTGAAATTTCTGTGAAGAATAATGATGATAATTTTGAAAGCATTCCTAAGTGGTGGTTGTGTTGATATGAGAATGCTCAAATCTCTAATATTTTTACTGGAGTACCTTGAAAATGAGAAATGAGATCTGTTTCCAAAATAAATATGGTCATCCATGCAGATTGTTTGGAGGAGAATCTTAAGTAGTATCTGAGAGATGCCACAGCACCCTCAAAAATTTAAAAATGCTACAAGATCACATCTTCAATGGCCAAATTTGTTGATTGAATTGGTTCCAATTTTGGGTGGTTTGGAATTTTTAAGATCTTAGAACTATTTATAGTGTACTTTTAGAAAATTTCAAATATATTGTGCACCCTCATCAAAATAAAAAAATGATTTTCCCACACAAAACCCGATCGGGTTATCATTTATTTATAACTGTTACAACAAATATGTATGGACAGGAAATCTACCGTTCACAAGGATCAACAAGATCGCTAGGAGATCTAAACTTTCTATACTTGACTACTGAATATGCCGTGGCATCTTCACTTAGTCTAGCTAGGGTTTTTGACATTCCCCCTCAATCTCAACTGGTAGCCACTAGGTTGAGATTGCATCTGAAGCGACCGAGCATGACCTTTGTGGCTGGCTTGGTGAATGCTTCAGCCACCTGATCACCAGAAGATACAAAATGAACCTCAAGAGATCCGAGTGCAACTTTGTCTCTCACAAAATGGAAATCCACCTCGATATGCTTTGTACATGCATAAAACACAGGGTTGGACGTGTGGTAGGTTGCACCAGGTTATCACACCATAGGACAGGAGGCCGAGACTATGGAACTCTCAATTCGCGCAACAATGACTGAATCCATGTGACCTCAGCTGTACCATTTGCAAGAGCTTTGTACTTAGTTTCAGTGCTGGATCGAGATACTTTGGGTTGCTTCCAGGTGCTCCAAGAGATAAGGTTCAGTCCCAAGAAGACTGCGAACCCACCCAGGGATCCGCGGTCGTCCAAACAACTAGCCTAGTCAGTGTCAATAAACACGCTAAGAAGCAAGGAGGATTTCTGAAAACTTAGGCCAGTTGTGAGAGTTCCCTTCACATACCGCAATATCCTCTTGACTACCTCGAAAGGCATCGGTAGGTTTGGACAAAAATTGGCAGACCTTGTTGACCGCAAAGGAAATATCTGGCCATGTCAAGGTGGGGTATTGCAATCCTCCAACGATGCTTCGATACGTGAAGGCATCAGCATCACTAAGCGCTTGGCCAAGGTCACTTGATAATTTTTCCGTGACTACCATTAGCGTGAAGACGGACCTGCAACTCTCCATACATGCACGATGAAGTAAATCAATGGCATACTTATCTTTGAGTAAGTGTAATTCCCTGAAATGTAGGGCGTCTCAAGACCAAGAAAATAGTTCAAGCTACCGAGGTCTTTAATAGGAAAATTCTTCGAAGTTGGCGAAGAAGATTGTCAACTACACGAGAGGAGAAGCCAACGATGACAATGTCATTGACATACACCGCCAGGTATATCTGGTGACATCATTATGATGAAGCGTGAAAGGGAGGGGCCACCTTGGAAGGAACGAAACCCATCGAAGAAGATTGTTGCTCGGACGAGAAAACCAAGCCTTTGGGACTGCGCTTGAGGCCATATATAGCTTTGTGAAGTTGACATACAAAGTCTGGATGATGGAAATCCTCAAAACCGAGCGGCTGATGCATATAGATATCTTCATTGAGAATACCATGTAGGAATGCATTACTGATATCCGCCTGACGCAAATGCCAAACGCAAGCCATAGCTAAAGATAGCACAAGAGGAATTGTAGCTGGTTTGATAACGGGATTGTAAGTGTCTGAGTAATCAATACTATAGCGTTGTGTGAAACCGCGAGCAATGAGCCAAGCTTTGTGTTTGTCAAGAGAGCCATCAGCCTTAAGCTTGGTCTTAAATACCCACTTGCAGCTCACAATATTAGCGCCGGGAGGTCGGGGAACGAGACTTCAGGTCTTGTTTTGCTACAAGGCACTGAATTCTGCCTCCATGGCCGTGCGCCATGCCGGATCAACAAGAGCTTGGCGATGAGATGTAGGCTCCGCGAAAAATGCCCGACATGAAGGATCTTAGCGGACAGTAACATCAGTGAGTTGCCGAGGCTGCTAGCGTTGTTATGTAGACAGTGATCATCGGTCGCCGCCTAGACGGAGCAGTCTGAAGTTGCAGTGTACTAGAATCGAGCCGTCAAGGCGCGGTCTTGGAACCGGCCGGTGATGTAGGTGCTGGAGAAGTGGTGGCTCTGCGCTCAAAAGCTAGGAGGCAGGCAGATCACAGTGAAACTAGTGCTGGTGGCGATCTGGAATGGGCCGAGACTGGCCCAGGTAGGGTGCTAATGGCAGGGACCGTGCCACATGGCGAGCTCGGAGCGGTGGCGCTCGGATCGAGGGCATGCACGTCCCCTGATAGGGTGTCGACCGGTGCTGCAGCTGCATCAGAAGGATTAGTAGACAACAATGACAGATTGTAATCCCGCATATGAGCACTCTGCACTACTGGCTCGGATTCTGGAAAGGAAACTGGAGCTGTGAGAGGAGACAAATCTGAGGAAGTGCCAGAGGTGAAAGGAAAAACTCTCTCATCGAAGATTACATCACGAGAAATATAAATTTGTCTCGTGGACCGATCTAGGCATTTGTAACATTTGTGATAAGGGCTGTAGCATAAAAAGGTACACATTTTTGAGCGAAATTCTAGTTTTCTGGAGTTATATTTTCTAAGATTAGGCCAACACGCACATCCAAAAATGCGAAGGAAGGAATAATCAGGAGAGATGTTTAGTAGACGAGTCATAGGCGTCATGTTCTGGAGAAGTTTACTAGGCATGCAATTAATAAGGTAACACCCTGTGAGGAAGGCCTCATCCCAATAGCGAATTGGAAGAGAAGAATGTGCGAGGAGTGCAAGTCCAGTCTCAACCAAATGGCGATGTTTACGCTCAACAATCCAATTTTGTTGGGATGTGTGAGGACAAGAGATGCGATGAGAAATGCCAGTGCGCTGGAAATAGCGGTGAAGTCTATGATACTTGTCGTCCCAATCAGACTGAACAGCATGAATTTTGGTGTCAAGAAGATGCTCGACATGTTTTTGAAAAACATAGAACACTTGTTCTACATCAGATTTATGTTTAAGGAGATATATTCATGTGAACCAACTGAAGTCATCGACAAAACTAACATAAAATATGAAACCACCCAAAGATGCAAGAGCAGGACCCCAAACATCAGTATGGATAAGTTCAAGTGGTTTGGAAGTTACTCGAGTAGAGGCATTGTAGGGCAACTTATGACTCTTAGCATGCTGGCATGCATCACACACAAAATACTCATTATGAGAGGAACATGGAAGTTTATTTGATCAAACAATGGACTCTATGACATTATTCGGAGGGTGGCCGAGGCATTGATGCCATTGACTCGGCGTAAGCTTGACTCCTGAAAAAACTTGATGACTTGAAGAGGATGAAGATGGCCGGTAGATTGGGAAAGGATATAGCCCACACAGCTTCTACGTTGTAGAATGATTTTCTTCATTGCCCAGTCCTTTACAAAGAAAGAATGAGGATGAAACTCAATAAAAAAACATTATTATTAGAAACAAGATGGTGAACAGACAGGATGTGTTTTTGAATTTGTGCTACATGGAGGATATTTTTAAGTGCAAGAGAAGAGCTAGGAAGTTTAGAATGACCAGTATGCGAGATTTTCAAACCTGCACCGCTGGCTACTTGCACTTGATCCTTCCCGTTGTAGCGCTCGTGTATGGTCAAGTGGTCGAGATCACCGGTAAGGTGATCGGTGACACCGATATCGAAATACCAGTTGGCATCACTGTCGTGGCCGTAGGTGGTAGCAGTGTTGCCAGCGTGAGAGTCTTCATCTTGGTATGCATGGTTGAAGCGATTTTGGCATCGCAACACTTCATGCCCGTATATGCCACACACCTGGCACTTGGGCCGATAGCGTCCTCCTCCTCCTCGACCGCGGCCGCGTCCTCCTTCTCCACGAGGCTGCCCGCCCCCGCGCCTGCCACCACGATTGCTATCGCCCGCACAACGACCATTGTTGTTGTTGTTGTTAACGTGATTGTTGGTGTGGCGAATGGCATTGTTGGAGGAGGAGGTGAAGTCGCCCTCTGCGCATGGAGATCCTACCCGACCTTGTACATCAGAAGCATGGCGTAGAAGTCGATGAGAGTCACCGAGGCGTTGAAGACCGTGAGCGACGCCATGAGGGCGTTGTATTCTGGCCCTAGGCCAGCCATGATGTAGCCTATTATTTCATCATCAGCCAGGGGGTGGCCGATGGTAGCCATGGTGTCGGCGAGGCTCTTCATCTTGTTGAAGTACTTCGTGATGGAGCTATCCTTCTTTGTCGTTGACAGCTGGGTGCGGATGTTGATGGTGCTCACCCGATTCTACATTGAAAACATAGATTGGTGGGATTGGGAGATCAGATCGAGCCTCTAATAACAAATCAAAAAAATGATTTTCCCACACAAAACCCGATCGGGTTATCATCTATTTATAGCCTGTTACAACAAATAATATATATAGATAGGGAAATCTCCCCATTACAAGGATCAGCAGAGGATCAACAGGATTGCTAGGAGATCGAAACTTTCTATACTTGGCTACTGAATATGCCGTGGCATCTTGACTTAGTATAGCTAGGGTTTTTGACAATAAAAGTTTCCTAACTCCGCCACTGCAGAGATGGAGACTCCTTTTTCAAGGCTTCGCAATTGGAAGATGAATCACTTCATCGCACTTTTGAATTGTGAAGACAAAGGACTGGAGCATGGTAAGTCGAATGGAGCACTCCAAAAGGGAGTGGTCAAACTACTTTAGAAGGAAGGAGATGATAACAAGAAGCGAAGCATAATGGGTATTTGTTGCCGTGCTAGAATCTTTGAGAAGATGGCGAAGACATCTAAAGCGGAATCTTCTGAAAGTGAA
The DNA here is from genome assembly GCA_036346375.1 of Guadua angustifolia. NCBI lineage: Eukaryota > Viridiplantae > Streptophyta > Magnoliopsida > Poales > Poaceae > Guadua > Guadua angustifolia. The sequence continues at coordinate 13,127,760 of CM070510.1, read as the reverse complement.
AATCTAAACTGTTAAATCCGTGGTGATGAGGTTGGATGTAATAGGCTAGCGCAAGTGAATCAGACTCGGTGGATGCTGTTTCCTGATCAGGTTCACAAAATCGACAAAAAACGCTCAAAAATAGCGGTTTTTTACTGTACCAAGCTGGTTCGATATCTAAAACCAGTCGGCAAACCGGTCTAATAAAAAAATCGAAGAATTTGAAAAAAAAAATTATGTGATGTAAAACCGGTCAATTTTCAGTCAAAACCAACCGGTTTTTGATCAAATCAACTAGTTTTATGTTAAAATGGTGTGGCAACGTTGCAGTAGTCAGCACCCATCAATTAGCTGGTTGATTTTCGTAAAACACCGCGGTTTTGGTCAAACCGGTGATTCGATTTTTTTTGAAATTTTTTTCAAAAATTTTGATTTCCTAACCCTTCAGTTTCTGACGATTTTGGACTTGATATTTTTTATTTTCGAATTTTGATTTTTAAACGGTTTTTTTAAAATCGGTTTTGTGAACTGTGATGCCCGAATCTATATGGTCTTGTCGAGAGCAGTTACATTTGCACTCGTTTTTGGTCACCTCTTTAGCCGTCACACTTCAGTCCTAGTTCACCAACCTCAAAACACTACACCTACTGATCGATCAGCAATGATAATAAGCTCAGAACTACAAACTTATAACTCTTGACATGTACAGAGGCAACCAAAAATTACAAGAAAACTGTAGAAAAGGAGCAACTACTAAAGCCCCCTAGGAAAAATATTAAAAAAATTGATCAGCCTTCCCCCAAAACAATCAAGCTTACATGCGCCAGTTTAAGCTAGCCAATCTAAGATAGCGTATGCCATCATTCAGATTCAGGCAATTTACGATGCACCAAATCAAGGGGAAGGCTCATCTATCTGCAAGTTCAATTACTAGTACGCACAAGCTAGCTCACCAAGAAGCTATATTACACATTACCATCTCGCTCGTACGTTATCTCCCGTGTCTCGTGGAAGGCTTCGGCGACGGCGTCGAGCCGTTAGCCGCCATGGACGCCACGGCCTTGGCCCACGCCATGAGCTCCCTCTTCATCCGCTTCTCGTCGCCCCAGATCATCGGGTCCACTGGCCGGTCCTTGTCCGTTGCAAGGAACACCGGCGCCGCCCCCGCTGCCACAGCCGGCACCTCCCCGTCGCCGGCGGCCGGGAAAGGCCGGATGGTCTCCGCTCGCAGAGCCATATATCTTCGAACCACTCTGGCCGAGATAGCCGTACGTCTCCGGCTCGGGTCGCTTCTGATCTGATCACTGCGCTCACGTTGCTTGGCAAAGGACGCGCGCGCGCAGCGAGGGCGATGAGATCGGCGTTGTATGTAGAGGGAGCAGCTTAGCAGCCTAGGGATAATCGGCACTAGGATTTCGCTGCCTTGCTTTTATAGGTGCAGCACGGCGGGCTAAACGCACGTACAGTAGTGTAGTATCTAGCGAGATTTTTTAACATTACCCGAAAGTATCGAAATTAATTTACATCAATTTAATACCAAGAAGTATCAAAAGCTTACAAATTACCAACTTTATTAAAATCCTGTCACCTTCAAAGGACAGTAAAATGTCTGATATTTAGCACGTCGCGTCTGCACGTTATTAATTTACATCGATAAGAAGTATCAAAAACTTAAAAGTTACCAAATTAATTAATATCCTATCACATTCCAAGAGCAGTAAAATATCTGATATCTAGCACACCGCGTCTGCACGGTTTTGGAGTTGGTCGAGGGATTGCAGTCCGGCAGATATATGTGCTGTTTAGTTTGCTTCTAATTATTGTCAATATTTGTCTTACCAAATTTTAGTAGTGTTAACTAAATTTGGTAAGCATTTGGTTTGCAACTAAATTTTGGCTAGATTCTCTTCTCCATTGGCCAAATTTGGCAACCCTAGTTCATTTTCATGCCAATTGTTGGTCAAATGTTGGCTACCAATTTAATGACCAAATTTTTGACATACTAATTTTTGATAAGGTTTAATTTGACAAATTTGATCTCAAACCAAACATCCCGTAGCCTTTTGACAGAGCGCTCGCTGCAACGGTTCCCGTGCAAGAGCTGAAAATGTTTGGGACACTGATACTGATTGGTGGACTGAGCGCCTCAGCGGATGGGTGGAACTAGGGAGAGGAATTTTATCGGTGGGATTTGTGCTTTGTGCACAATTGCATGGGGTTTTTTTACATAGCTATGCTTGGCTTGTGTTGAGTATTGACCAAAGATTGTTCTATGTCCAGTTAAATTCTTGTGTATCTTTGCTATCTGTTGTAGATTCAATATTCTATTATGAGTACGATTTTAAGAAGAAACTACTATACTAAACAAATAATTGAAAAAAAAAACTTCGGAAGTTGTCGGCATATTTCACCTGACAACTATTCTCCCTAAACGGAGTCTAGGGTTCGATAGAGGAGGTCTTCGCGGAAGGACACCTACGGGCTCTCGAGGATCCACACGAGGCAAATCCGAGAACACACCAATATTACCCAGGTTCGGGCCCCCAATGCGGGTAACAACCCAACATCCTGCTCCTGTTAATGTGTTTTGAGTGTGTTACAAATGCTCGATCCTCGCTCTCTCTGGCTTCTTCTTTTCTCTTGCTCTCTGAATTCTCACTTCGTCTTTTCGTCGAGTCCTCGTCTCTCAGTCCCACTCCCCCATGCACCGAAGCTCCCTTATATAGTCCGGGCTGGCTCGGGCAAGTGGGAAGGATGACATCATACTGATTACACTTCATTTATTACACCAGTCGCTGTAGCCCCATCCCCTGGCCTCATTCTTTGCACCACTGTCCAACTCCGCCCAGTCCGCCTAGGAAGCGACTTGTATGCGACGGGATAGGTGCAGGACGATAGAGGGATAAGCTATCTTGCCGTCAGTAGAGCCACGCGCATTCAATGGTTCTGACACGGTGTGTCGGGGAGAAGACTCCGAGGCAAAGCTCCCCCACTCCTTCGACGTACACCTCCATGCCTGACCGCCAGCGGACCCCCGAGTACCTTCTGGCTCCGTTGGCCGTCCTCACGGCCCGGCCGCCCGGCGTCGGGGCCTAGTCGCCCGCCGGCTCGTTGGTACGCCACGCGGCATGATCGCTTGGCATCGGGACCTGATCGCCCACTTGCTCGCTAGGCGCCACCTTGGCTGTCGCTTAGCGTCGGGGCTTGATCGCTGCACCTTCGCCCGAGTTGCCACAGCTGCCCGATCGGCCGGTGTCGTGTCCTGATCGCCCGCCTACGGCCAGTCATCACGCGCCGGCACTCGTGGCCCTCGACCGTGGCGGAAGGTACCCGGCGTAAATCGCCGACAATAGCCCCCGGGTCCATCCTGGAGCGCGCGCCAACCCTTTCAGACCGCTTTAATGTCGACGTGCTCCTGGACGGGTCCAACACTCCTGCGCATTCAATCGCTCTAGTCCTCTTCGCTTCCGCCGCCTTTTCTCGAGACCCGAAGCGTTGTGCACTTTCGCCTTTTCGCGAACCGCCAGCGCAAGAAACCTATTAATACACGCGCCCACGACCGGCGGTTCACGCTCTTTTCAACTCCTTCGCCATTTTTCTTGCTCCTTCAACTTCCTTGCCCTAAGACATCACTCCGCTCGAATGGCGTAGCAGTTTCCCGCTTCGACCGTCAACAAGGAGAGGGCAATGAGGCTCTCCCAGACCGCTGCCGAGGGTTCCCTTCGCCTGCGCCACGGAACCCTTGCGCCGCGGTGCGACACCGGGGAGATTGTTGTCTTCTCCTAGGCGCTGCTGGCGGGCCTGGTTCCGCCTTTTTTGAATTCTTCCTCACCGTCCTTCACTTCTACGAGATCCACCATCTTCATCTCACCCCAACTCCGTTCTCATTCTTTCCACCTTCGCTTATCTCTGCGAGATGTTCGTGGGAGTAATGCCTAATCTCCTCCTCTTCCGCTTCTTCTACACTCTCCGTGGCTCCATAGACAGCGGAGTCGCGGGGAGCTACCACTTTCACCTCTGCGACAGATCAGCCTCCCGCTACATCCCCTTCCAGATGAAGACCAACTGGAAGGTGTGGCGCAATTGGTAGCATCTGCATGGCGGCAGCTAGCGATCTCGATGCCCTAGAGGTACCCTCCGCACCGGCAGAGGCCACCGAGAACTGGGCTCACCCGTTGAGGAGACAGCGGAGCTCCAGACGATGGTGCCCACATCAACCAGCTGCGAGACTCGAGTGGCCACGGGCACTAGTGGTGCAGGACTGTGACCCGGAGGATCGCCCTCTACACCGGCGCTTTGACCAAAGCATGGCGTTACACAGGCGGCAGCGATATGACCCGCACTCACCTGGGTCATAAGTTTCCTTTCTCTTGTCCTTTTGCTCTTTTGTGGTCGCCATCAATTGGTAACCTTTTCTCTTTCTCCAGGCGCAGGGAATTTGGCCGCCCCTTCTATCACCAAGTGGCTGGCCGGGCTGCTACCACCAATGCCAAGTGGCTCGGACTTCCCGGCCGAGGCCTGGCCACTCTGCGATCTGGAGTTCGCGGAGCGTCTCCGGATCATCAAATCGCTCCCGGCAATAAACTCCACCGGGTTCGCGACGTTGCCGCCCCGCGGCTCCCTGTTAATCAGGGACCCCAACCCCGGTGGACGACCGAAGCGCCCGCAAGTGGCCATCCTCCTCGGATGCCTCGGGTGCAGACCCAAAGAGGCCCCGCACCAACGACCGGGTTGTCGCCCCCTCCTGTTCCATTGTTCCTCCGAGCACGACTAGAATGGGGTCTTCATCAGCTGCGGCGACGTCCTCCGCTTCTGCCCTGGCACCGACACCATTTGCACCTACTCCATCGGCACCGGGAGCCCTCGCTATCGCCCCGCATAGAGTGCTTAATCTACCGGCGTCTTCCTTCAGCTTCTCGGCGCTTCCCAGGACGACCCCCTTGGCGCTTCGCAAAGCCAGGTGCCCGCCGAGGCAGCGGGGGACCCTATCCGTGAGCCATCCTGCGCCCCCGAAGTGGTTCACACGGACATCGCCGACGCCAGCACCTCCGCCCACTCAGCTTCGAGCGCCCTTGCCACCCCCACCTCTCGGCTAGCAACACTGCTCGCTGAGCTTGGCAGCGTGCATGCTTCACCGGGTGCCCTCCTTACGGTGGCCACCTAGCAAGAGGAGCAGATGGCGCTGCTGCGCGAGGAGCTAGCGTAGGAGAGCGAGAGGGGGACAGCCCTGCTTGCACGAGAGAGGGAAAGTGCGGCGGCCCTACTCGCCCAGGCGCAGGAGGCCGAAATGGTGCGGAAGTGAGCCAAAGACGAACTGCGCCGCACACTACACAACATCACCATCATGCTCCATCCTGCCTTCCATCGCATGGCCAGGAGCCTACTGCCTCTGGGGTGAGGTTTAGCGAGCCGCTAGAGCCCTTGGCGATGCAGTACGCCCTCTGCATCACCCGGGTTGCCGAGACTCTGCGCGGGGTCTTCACATGCCGCCCGTTCGCCCGCTCCGCCGAAAGGCGGAAGTCCTGATTAGCTTGCTGTTGAAGTGCGTCGTTCGGCCTTCTTTGTGCCCGGCCAGACGCCTCCTTCGACCCCATGTCCACCGTGGCTGGGATTGAAGGTGACGAGGCCCAGGCGTAAGCACACGTGCGTGAAGCCTTGGAGTACGTGGCTGGGCTGATGAAGGTGGAGGACCTGGCCCTTGACGCTGCGATGGCAGAGGAGGAGGCGGGGGATGACACCGGGCACATCCAGGTCACCGACAACGATTGATGGCCCGGGCAGCCCTTCTTATTTTCTTTGTTTCTTTCTTTTTTCCTGTAACCCTGTACATACACTTTCACCAAACTTAATGAAATTATCATCCTTTGCCTTTACCTGAATGCATGCTTGTGTGTGTTTGCCCACGTCTGCTCGACCCAACCACTAGGCGACCAGCCCCCGGTCTTGCCATGATGCGGGTCCAGGGGCTCAGACCAAGTCAATGCTCCGACACTTTCCCTGCACTTGCACACAGCCGCTACAAATACGAGCAGAAGTTACGCAAGACACGAAGGAAATAGACCGAAAGAGCATAAGTCCCCGCGCGTGTGGTTGTCACTGTCCCATTGCCTTTCAAAACTTAAACCCTTGTGATCTCTTGGAACCTGACCACGGTGCTGCGTGGCAAGGCAACAGGTCCCCAAGAGTGGTTTTGGGCTAGTGGTGCTCGCAGTGACAACCCGGGGTGTACTAGCCGCATTGAACACTGTGCCAAACTCGACCCCCTGGTCGCCCGTCCCTACCCGAAGCAAGTGTTGGGTGTTACCACTTATCGACAAGGAGTCGCTGAGCTACCGGTACCCATGACAACCACGCAAAATGCGACCCACCAGGGCATAAGCGGGAAAGACAAGAAAGACAGACTGAGAGCCCACAAGGCAAACAGCTTAACTTGTTATTGGCCGTCACCGATCAGCTAATGGAGGGAGAGCCCATTCTCTGGCTGATCGAAGCAACCTACCGAGCACTTACAGTTCTCAGGGGTAGAACTTCCACAATACTTCCAAGTTCTAGGAGTTCGCCAGCTCTTGGTCATCCTCGGTAATAGCCGGACCGCCGGGCCAAGAGGCGAGACCACCTTGAAGGGCACTCCACGAGGAGACAGACTTATTGCGATCGACTGCGCTGAATCTGCGCAAGGCGAAGGTGCATGCGCGATGCTCTCTTACGGACCGGGTGGCGTGGTACCTTTGAGGCTTCTTTGTACCGAAAAGACGCATAAACAGCCCGGTCGCGCACCTCCTCGAAAGGTTGACTTCTTCTCGGTGCTGGTCTTTCCTGGCCCTCCTTCTTTGAACGCCAAGCAGCGTGGGGAGCCTAATGACAGCTCGAGCGGAAGGATAACCGCCCGTGAAACCGGAAGAAAGGTGTTTTCGCCGTCGCCCGGCTGGGTGTGGTTCAAAGCGACCACAGCACTGTTGGAAGTTCGTCTATCCACTGCGCTCCCCGCCTATGGAGCCAATCAAACGCTCTAGTCTTGAGGCCTCTCAATACCAGTAGCGTTGTACGCTCCTTTGGCGTCAAGCTTCTCGGGTGGGCCATCGAGGCGAAACATACCTTGGTACCTATCTCTTCGCAAAACTCCAGGAATGCCGCACGATTGAATTGGGTGCCATTATCGGTGATGATGCGGTTGGTGACTCCGAAGCGGGTAAAGATCCTGCGCATGAACCTGACAGCAGCGGAGGCCGTGATGGCACGGACTGCTTCGGCTTCAACCCACTTGGTGAACTTGTCAACGGCGATGAACAGATGGGTGAAGCCCCGTAGCTTCAGTGAAGCGGGCCTAGGATGTCAGCCCCGGACCGTGAGCGGCCAAGAGGCGGGATGGTTTGCGGCGCCGGGCTGGTCGGTGGATCGCTTGGCATGGGCCGCACACCTCGTATCTCCTCATCACCGTAGAATCTCGGAGGCGATAGGCCAATAGAATCCTTGGCGAAAGCGCTTTGCGGCCAGCGTTCGACTGGACATATGGCTCCCGTACATGCCTCCATGGATATCAGAGAGCAGGTTGCTCCCCTCTTCCCGAGTGATGCACTTCAGAAGAATTCCGTTTCTACTCTGGCGATATAGGTCCTCACCTACCAGAATATAGCACTTGGCCTTACGTGCAATTTTGTAGGCTAACGCGTCATCGTCGGGGATCACTTGGTCCTACAGGAAGGCAAGGATCGAATCCATCCACCGACCTTCCTGGTCAAGTGTAGCAATCACGTGGTGATTACCTGGGTACTCCGCCTGGCTTAGCGTTTCCACCGGTACCACCTTGGCGGTGTCGCCGTCCTTCCTCCCTGAACCGGGGGCTGAGGCCGACGCGCTGTCTTCCCTCCCTGAACTGGGGGCTGGGACAGCCGCGCCACCTTCCCTCCTTGAGTCAGAGGCTGAGACAGCCGCACCATCATCCCCACCATGAATGAGGGCTGCGACGGACGGTCTCGTAAGTCTTTCTTCAAAGACCCCGACTGGAACAGTGGTTCTTGATGACACGAGCTGCGAAAGCCCGTCCGCCATGTGGTTGTCGTGCAGAGGGATATGGATATACCCTAGCCCTTCGAAGCGGCGCTCCATCTTTCTAACCTCTGCCAAGTACGCTGCCATGGCGGGGTCAGAGCACTGAAATTTCTTTCGTGCCTGATTGATGACCAGCAGGGAGTTGCCTTTGACTTGAAGACACTAGACGCCTAACACAGAGGCGGCGCACAGCCCTGCCTGTAAACCCTCGTATTCGGTGATGTTGTTGGTGGTCTTGAAGTCTAGGACGACCACGTACTGAAGGATGTCACCGGTCGGGGAGACCAGGACGACCCCAGCCCCCGTGCCTTCGAGCCTGATGGAGCTGTCGAAGAACAAAGTCTAGGGGGAAGGCACGGGCATTTCTTCAGCTTCAGGAGTGGCGGGAGTCCATTCGGCGATGAACTCCACCAGTCTTTGACTCTTGATGGCAGTGCAGGGGGTGAACTTGAGGCAGAACTCCCCAAGCTCTACCGACCACTTGGCGACGCGACCCTCGGCTTCTCGATTGTGGAGGATCTCTCGCAGGGGATAGGCAGTGACCACCGTGATCTCCCGCCCCTGGAAGTAGGCCGCAGTTTCCTGGACACCACTAGGACAGCGTACAACATCTCTGCGCTTGTGGGTATCTGGTCTCCACCTCATGTAACACATTGCTGACGTAGTAGATCGGCTTCTGGACACCTTCCCTCTCCGTCACCAGTACCACACTCACCACTGCAGGGGTAGCAGTGATGTACAAGAGCAACGGTTCGCCGAGCTTGGGGGCGACCAGCACTGGTAGGGAGGAGAGGTACTTTTTCAAGTCTTCAAATGCTTGTTGGGCCTCTAGAATCCATTCGAAGTGGTTGGTCTTCTTCAACAGCTTGAATAGGGGTAGACTCCTTTCCCCAAGCGAGCAATAAACCTTTGAGGGGCGCTAGGCGGCGGCGAGACCTTGCAGACTTGCTTGAGCAGTCGGAGGCTTCATGTGCTCGATGGCTACTATCTTGTCGGGATTGGCCTCAATGCCCATTTGGACACAAGGAACCTTAGCAACTTCGAAGGGTACGCGCGAACATACACTTCTCGGGGTTGAGCTTGAGCAATTCTTAGGAGGTTGGCAAAGGTTTCTTCGAGTCTTCGATCAGCCCTTCACCCTTCTTGACTTTCACCACTGTGTCGGCGTATACCTCAAGGTTCCGTCCTATCTGCGGACAGAAGAAAATATGCATAGCACGCTGATAAGTAGAACCAGTATTTTTTAACCCAAATGCCATTCTGAGATAACAATAAACGCCCATTGGTGTTACAAAAGCGGTTTTTTCTTCATCTTTTGTCGCCATGCTAATCTGGTGGTACCCGGAGTACGCGTCTAGAAAGCACAGCAGCTCACACCCCGCCGTAGAGTCGACGATGAGATCAACGCGCGACAAAGGGTACGGATCCTTTGGGCAGGCCTTGTTGAGGTCGGTGAAGTCGACGCACATCCGCCACTCCCCGTTGGCCTTCTTGACAAGCACGGGGTTGGTAAGCCACTCGGGGTGAGAGACTTCCCTAACGATCCCCACGCGCAGCAGTTTCTCTACCTCCTCGCGAATGGCATCTTGTTGCTTTGATGCCTGCCTCTGGACCTTTTGCCGGACCGGGTGCACTCCTTGGAACGTTGCCAACCGGTGCTCGATCACCTCCCTAAGGACCCCAGTCATGTCAAACGGTTGCCATGCAAACACATCAAAGTTAGACTAGAGGATGGTGACGAGAGCGCTTTCCTATTTGGTACCAAGATAAGCACCCACCTTGACGGTCTTCTCGGGCTCGCCCTCGCTCTGGGAGACCACCTTAACCTCACCGGATGAACCGGGCAAGGCAGGGTTCATTGGAGGAGGCTTCAGAGTAGGCGTGTCGGCTTGCCTTGCAATGGCGTGCCCAGGTCCAATGCCTGCTTATGGCAGCGCAATGCTTCTTGCCTGTCCACCTTAACTACTATGGGGCCACCGGGCCCTGGTATCTTCACCACCATGTACGCATAGTGGGTCGCCGCCATGAACTTGACCAGCGGATCGACCAAGCGAGGCGTTGTCTGAGAAGTGTCAAGTCGACTTCAAAGTCCACCATCTTCGTACGGTAGTTGCTCTTGTCCCCGAAGGTGACGGGAGGCGCGCGGCGGGGGCAGGCCGGCCACAGGGTGACTCCGTTGAAAGGCAAGGCAGGGTGCAACTCCTACTGCGATATCTAGAGCGCCCGAAACACCTTGGAGGACAGGAGGTTGATGGAGCTTCCTCCGTCCACCAGCACTCGCCCAAGCTTCACGTTCCGGATTGTGGGCGAAACCACGATCGGAAGATGACCCAGGCCGGCGGTGCTTTCAGGGTGGTCGGCCCGACTGAAGATGATCAGCTCCTCCGACCACTTCAGTGGCCTACCCGCCCCTGAGCTCAGCACAGCGGCACAAACCACCCTCATCATCCGCTTATATTTCATGTTGGAGGGATAGGTGGTCGAGCCACCATGTATGTATGTGAAGGATCGAGATGGCGAACAGAGGGGGGGTGAATGGTCGCAACTAAATTTTCCCCCAAAATACTCCAACTAAAACCGAGAAAAGATCGCGCAAGGGAAATCGTGAAAAACCCGTAAAAACCGGAACGACTAGACAACTATGTGCATCCCTAGCTTACATGGATATTATCCATAAAATATGTGAGGGATTTTTCAATCACAATCCTGGTTGTCAAGTGTCCAAAAGAAAGAGGAATCAATTCAAATACTTCTTTTCTAAAAGAGATCAAGCCAAGTCACAAAAGTCTCTTTTAGAAAAGCAAAAGCAGATATTTCCAGAATCTGTCTTTAATTTGAACAGGAGGTTGGTGGGTTTATGCTGCTCACAAAATTATGAGAAATTTTATCCCTATGAGCAGATGAGTAGTAAAGCTCTCCACCAAAATTTAGATCAAAAAGCCAAGTAGAAAAATCATCATAAATATATGAACACAGACAGTCAGAAACTTCGGGCAGAAAATTTGGGGCTCGGTTTTCACCTCATAGAACCCAAACGGTGAAACCAGTGGACTCCAAAATTTTTCTACAGATGGGTATAGGAGTCCCGCACAATCTCCAATAAGAATCACTCAAGAAGGAGTTTTCTAGATTTTTCTAAAAATCAAAGACTAACTGCTGCATGAAGAACAAGTTCTGGACAGAACTGGAACTTGAAAGAAGAGATGATCTCTACTCAATCAAAGAGTGCAAAAGAGATGTAAAACCATATGAACATACTCAAAACATCCAAGATCAGCATTTAGAAGGAGGGGAGGCAAATCCAAATTGCATGAATATAGATTACGTGAAAGTAAATGCGTAATGTAAATGCTGAATTTAAATTGCGTAAAGTAAAGACATAATGTAAATGCGGAATTTAAATTCACAATAATGTAAAGAAATTTCTTTGTATTTCTGGTGGGAAGGTTTACAAAGCCTCACTTCATGTGGGCAAAGCTCAAAGGAGCAACTCAAAACCTTCAAGGGGAGGAGGCCACCCCTCCACCCCTATTTATACTACTCTTGGGCCACCTACCACCCTTGGATGAGTCCCTCAACCCTAGGACACTCATCTAAGGGCTAGGATTAACCCACTCACACAGCCATGCAAGGGCTAACCCAAAACCCACACACATACCGGGTTTTCTTGCACGGTTTTCAAAGCATACTACCTAGACCCGCTAACCTATCAACTAGACCGCAATCCGACGGCCCTCATTGATCCACGCGGCATCTAGCTAGCATCATCTCCTTTCCTTGTCTTCTTGACTTGCCCGGACTCCGTCTCCGATCATCTTCCGGCGATCTCCCGACCGTCTGGACCTCCGACGCTCCTCGCCTAGTCCCGGTCATCCTTCGCCTCACCATGACCTAGCATACGCCCTGCAATCATCAAAGACAAGGAAAACCTTTCACATAGCAATGCCCACAAATATTTTCAATGTTTATCTCAAAATCATTAATCACTCATAATTTTACTCAATGGTTCGGTGCTACCGCCCCCAGGCCGATAGCACTAAGAAAACCAACCAACACTCAAATTGCTTCAAATCCATTTCAAATCAAACCAAGTTCAACACTTGTCAATTACTCATCACACACAAGGATAGACCTCCACATGGTCTTTCAGTATACCACCGTGTGCTCCGCCTGCTGGAAAGCCAACGGGGCGAGGTCTTCATCCTGGTTGTCATTGTGGGGACGGCGCTCCTTGATCCGCTGCTCCACCATGTTGCTCACAACCTAGCAATCAGCCAGATTGTGTGCATTGGACCTATGGATCGAGCAGTAGGGCCTGCCCTTCTTCTCCCCGCGGTGGCCGTCCCTCCGACCGCAGCGACATCTCGCCAGTCACGGTGGTCACGCTACCGCGGCTTGGTGTCCTTGTGCTCGTGCTCAGCGGTTAGGACCTGCCCAAACTCAGCCACTCCGCACTTCTTCTTCCTGCTCGTGGAGCTGGGACCCTTTGAGGTCCCAGCTTCATCTCCGTCGTGACCGCCAACCAGACCGGACACCTTCCTCCGAGCTTCCACCGCCCGTGCGCACTTGTGCGCCAGGGAGAACAGCTCAGAAGTGGTGGTGATGTTGCGGGTGGCCGTCTTCTCCCGCATCTTATGGTCCCGGACGCCTCTTCGGAAGGCGATGACGACCGACTGCTCGGAGATCCTAGGGATCGTGTTGCGACAGTAACTAAACCGTCAGATGAAGTCACACAACAACTCCCCTTTCTCCTGCTCGAGGGCATGGAGATCATCCTCCACGCCTGGCTGTGTGTACGAGCCTTGAAGTTGGTGACGAAAAGGTCACACAGTTCCTCCCACGAGTGCACCGACCCTCGTTGAAGGTTCAACAGCTGAACGGGCAAATCCTGTCAAGGTCGTCGAGAAGTAGTTGGCCATGGCCTTTCCAGACCCGCCTGCGGCCCGCACTACCGTCGTGTATATCTGCAAGAACTCCTCCGGGTTGGTGGTAACATCTTACTTCTCGATGGACCTCGGGCGAAACCTCTCCGGCCATGCAACGCAGCACAGCCGACTGGAGAACACTTGGCACCCAACGCCGTAGGGGGAGACACGCCGTCCACCTGAACCCCGGCCCGGAGACTGTGCTGGGGAGCATGGACCTCGACTCCCCAAGGATTCGGAGGAGAGAGCCTCCTCCTCATCCCGAGGGTGGGAGTTACTGGAGGAGCTGTCATCACCAGGAGCCATCCGCCTATTGCGGCCTTGCCCCTGTGTGCGACGGCACTGCAGTATGTCGCGCAGGTCATCGCCGCGACGCCGGCGACACTTCTCCAAATGAGCCCTCAGATCTTCACGCCCCCTGTGCCCGGGGGATGCGCGAGGCGATACGTCGGTTGCCGCACAGCCCCTCGTGTAAATGGGGCCTGCGTCCAGTATGCCCATTCCCTTGCTCTGGCCCTCCTGGCTAGAGCGCTTCCCGCTCGGGTGGCTGGAAGCTTGGGTGCGGTCCGTCGCATAACCATCGCGGAGTACCAAAGGTACCGACCGATAGCAGCCCCACACGGAGCTGGGCCGCGTCTATCAGGGAAGCGATGTCCCGCAGCCATGGCGTGGTTGGGGTGTCTCCCGCAAGTTCCACCGGGGGGTGGTCCAAGAGGAGACGAACGGGATCACGTGTTTTAGGGGCGAGTGGCCTTTTCGCTAGCTAGTTATTGCGAACCGCGGCTACTGCTACCGACGGGGGGACAACGCCGCCCCCCTTTAGGGAAGGCGTGAGACAGTCTCTTGCCCGACGGGAGTGCCGGGACGCGCTGTGGGCGCTGCTAGCCTCTGCCGGCTCTTCTCGCTAAGAACATGAACCCGCCATTACCAGAAGCAGGATCCTTCCGGATGGATGACCAGGATCCGCTGGAGAGACGAAAGGGTGAGCCAACCGTTACCCCCCTACTTGGCGCACCGCTGTCGGCGTATTTCACCTGACAACTATTCTCCTTGGACGGAGTCCGGGGTTCGATAGAGGGGGTCTTCGCGGAAGGACACCTATGGACTCTCCCGAGGGATCCACACAGACAGAAATCCAAGAACACACCGATATTACCCAGGTTCGGGCCCCCGATGCGGGTAACAACCCTACGTCCTGCTTCTGTTAATGTGTTTTGAGTGTGTTACAAACGCTCGATCCTCGCTCTCTCTGGCTTCTTTTTTCTCTTGTTCTCTGAATTCTCACTTCGTCTTTTCGTCGAGTCCTCGTCTCTCAGTCCCCCTCCCCTATGCACCGAAGCTCCCTTATATAGGCTAGACTGGCTCGGGCAAGTGGGAAGGATGACATCACACTGATTACACTTCATTTATTACACCAGTCGTTGTAACCCCATCCCCTAGCCTCATTCTTTGCACCACCGTCCAACTCCACCCGGGAAGTGACTTGTATGTGATGGGTTAGGTGTAGGACGACAGAGGGATAAGCTATCTTGCCGTCAGTAGAGCCACGTGCATTCAATGATTTTAACACGGTGTGTCGGGGGAGAAGACTCCGAGGCAAAGCTCTCCCACTCCGTCAACATACGCCTCCATGCCTGACCGCCACGACCCCGAGTACCTTCGACCACCGGCCAATCTCACGGCCCCGCCACCGGCGTCGGGGCCGTCGCTTCTTTGCTCATTGGCGCGCCGTGGCATGATCGCTGGCATCGGGCTCGATCACCCACTGCTTTCAGTTGCCACGCAGCCCGGTCGCCCGGCATTGGGGCTGATCGCCAACTCGCTCGTTAGTTTGCACGCCAGCATGTCGCCATGAGCGTCGGGGCTGATCGCCCGCATACTTTCGCCAGTACGCCACCTTGCCCTGCCGGGTGTCGGAACTGATCGCTCGCTACTCGCCAGTCGTCACTTTTCTAGACTTCGTAGCCCCTCGGTATGGCGGAGAGGGTACCTTAGCGTAGAATCGTGACATGACAATACAGCACTACGGTTGTTACATGATATGTTAGGCGCTATGTCGTCGAGACCATACACATATACACATATTTCTATACAGCTGTCAGTTTATTGGAGACACTTAATTAAGGTTTTGACATGTGTTTTGTCACCAAACACGCTTGTATCTGTACTCCTAAATTTAGTGGACACCAGTGCCAAGTCTAGGACTTACACTGGTGGACACATTAACACCAGCTTGCCTAGCCATCTAGCCACAAGGCAGCTTCCTTGCTGAAGGTGTGTACTGACTATTCAGCTTGTTGAGCCCAAGCAGCTAGCAAATACTCCCACATTTGGACCGAGCTAGCGTACAAGTTTGCTCAGAGCTTATCTAATCACCAAATTGGAGAGATATATTATCAACTATGTAGGAAACTATTACAAAACATCATATTTTTGTTATTGTTCCTACTTCCTACGATGAAGAACATGACTCCATAGTCCATTACTCATGTCTACATTTCCCTGTTGCATCTTGACCAAAGATGATTTTTCCTATTTTAGGGTAATTTAAAAAAAAATATGTTGCTCCACCATGATTTTTTTGTCAATTAAATATGAAGTCAGATACTAACCGGTAATGAAATATAAACCCCATGTGTCCAAGAGAAAATGCTAATGAATTATACCTAAATCATTTATGTATGATTTAGCACTTGATTTGTTAATAATCGTAATCAAATGTCCATAACCATAACTATGATTGGCCACCGGCTGCACCTGCATAATTTATTTTTTTGTTGCCGCTGCACATACAAACGAGGTGCTCAACATGTTCCAACCATTTGTGGCCGCCCAATCGGAATCGATCGAGCAGACACAGGGTAATTACTAGGCAATGATACGTGGCTTCTGATGGATCACACGATTAATCCTCTTCTGGTGCAATGATCCATGCTAACGTAATTCATGACTTCACCTGGGGGTAGGGGTGAAAACGGTACGGAAACGGTCGGTAAATAACTGTTCCGTTTCCGTTTCCATATTTTATACCGGTAACGGTAACAAAATCGGAAACCTCAAAAACGGAAACGGAAACGGATGCGAAACGGAACGGAACGGATACGAAAACGAAAGCGGAAAATTCCACAAAGACGTGGTACATGATCTATCAAAAGTTCCAAGTATATAGCAGCGATGCATTTATTTCCAAGCATACAAGACTGGTTAAAATACTTACCAATCACAAGCTTCCCCAGATTGGGAAGTACAAGAAATGACTCCCACCTAATAGAAGAGAACTGCCTTGAGCAAGTTCAATTATGTTTAAGTTAGGGCAGCTAACTCTCAAGACCCAACTATAAATCTTTTCCACATTGGATTCATCTACAAAGCCAGGCTAAAGCTCACCATATCAGACTATAAATTGAACTAAAACCAAGTAACCATATTGTATCACAGCCTCAGAAAGTTAATCCCCCAGAACCTCAGAAAGTTAAAATAGATGCTATGCCAAATCATACAACGTATCACAGCCTGAACACATTTAGTCAAGTGCTTCAACCACTCTGTTACAAGTTACAACCATGAGTACCTTCTTCCTTCTCACCCCACAGATGCAATAAAAAAACACAACAGGAAATGACCTTATACAACAAGGTTCAATCAGCAGAATACAGATCAGTTGTGGCGAGGTCCAGGGCGGCGAGGTCCAGGTCTCCACTGCGCGGCGAGAGAGGTGAAGAGCTGTTGTGGTGATACCTGGAGGCCACGATGAAGCGGGAGTTCGAGGAGGATGGAGGAGAAGGCTGCGAGGTTGGGGGCGGCCGTGGAGACACAGTGGAGGCCGGAGGTCGTGGCGACGCCGAGGCGGTGTGGTCGGGCGCGGGCGAGGTCGGGCGGGGTGGAGTCGCGGTAGAGGCGGAGGAGGGCCGTGGAGTCGCGGTGGAGGCCGGCCGGTGGAGATGCTGGATCTCTGGAGCACTGGAGGAGATCTGTGGAGGGAGGGCCGTGGAGTCGCAGTGGAGAAATTTGGCTGAACACAGGTCCTCGGAGACCGGAGAATGGAGAGGAGCAGAGGCGGTCAATAGCTAGGGTTATTGGTGGGCTGGGCGAATTGGTGGGTTTTAGCGGGTGGTGGGTCAAGCTAAATTCGAATTTCTGAATCTTGTAGATGGAATTTCCGTTCCGTTTCCGCTTTCCGTCGGAACTAGCTCTCCTGTTTCCATTTCCGCTTCGAAAAAAACTACCGTTTCCGCTTCCGTACCGACACTTTCCGATTCCGTTTCCGAAAATGAGCTTCCGTTTCCGTTTTTCTTGGAGCGGTCGAAACTTTCGTTCCGCTTTCACCCTACCTGGGGAGCATCTATCGATTGAAAGTGAGCCCAAAATTAGCATTGAATAGGATCGAGGACGAGGCTAAGTGCCAAATCCGTATATTCTAGCAGCTTGGTCCGACCGATGTGACACCCATTGCTAACCAAACCAGATCGCTGCTCCGGTATTCAGTGCGGGCAAATATCTTCGTCGCGTTCGAGCTTAGGCACGTCGATCTGGGGGGGCGCAAATTACAGCGACGTCAATGAACTAAAATCGCAGCGGCGTTTGCAACTTGTGCTCACGACAGTGCACTGTGACGCCGATCGAAGCTAGTTAATTACGGCGTAAGTGGAAGGGATTTGTGTGGCTGCGCACGCAAATCGCGGCAAACAAGTGCTCATGTTTACCACAACATGCAACTTCTTATTGGTTCAAAGAAAACCAATATTACAGAGGTTAGTCAATCTTGCAACAATTATTTCCATCTACAAATTTATATACACGCACGATTTTACTCTTCCAATAAGAGGCTTGGCAATACGCTGAATCTGTGTTGGAATAGGCTGACCTCCTAGGAATTCGAGGACAACTCTGCGCCTTCTTGATATGTGAGGTCATTAATTCAAAAGGCGAATGTCACTCAAGCTCGTCTGATGAGTTGTGAATTTGTTAGATGCTGTTTGGATTAATTTTTGAACATTGTGCTACGAATTTGTCATTACTAGCTCTTAAGTCAATTGGTTTTTGTATACGTGAGTTCTGAAATGTATGAGCTCTACATTGTAATGTGCAATCAGGATTGATTTCTAAAATGGATACGTTGCATGTTCATATGTGATCCAAACTCATTTCTGAAATGTATGTCATAATAATGTTGGTGATGCTTTGTACTGTCTTTTGTTTCAGATAGCATGGCTAGCATTTCCTGAGACTAGCCAATAAATTAAAATTTAGTAAAAAATAGAAAATCAACATCATAGACTTCCTGTAATGTGGAGTTCTTCACAAATAGTTCTTCTTTAAAACCGTCCGGGGTGATACCCTCATCTTAGATGGTTCCACAGTGGAACACAAATGGTTCCAATGTGGCTTGATTTTTTTCACTAACGGTTGGAAAACTGTCTGTGATAGTCTATTGTCATCACTGACACTTTGATACAGTCTGTGATGTGATTTATAAACCGTCTATGATATAGGTATATACAGTAGTGCTAACTGACAAGAGTAAACTAGCACATATACACTTCATATATAGTACTACATGTACGCATGGACCAAGCAAAGCAAGAAATGTATGTTAATGCATGAGGATGATGGGCAAAAAATTAATGTATGCATGGGCACGGACAAAAACAAAAGCGCACTACTGAAATGCTCTTGGTTACCTTTTGAATGAAAGCAGTACGATACGTGGTTTTTGGGCTGGCCATCGTAATTCCAAAATAAGGGTTATTTTAGCACGAGTTTGGAAGAAATCATACAGAGCTTGCTATCAGCAACAACTGTATTAACCGGGCTATTGGAGAGTTAGTCTAATTATTCACTTTCATCCTTCCAGTTATTTTGACAGACTATTATGACAAACCTTTCAGCGAAATTCTTGACTGGAGAAAGTTTGCTGTTGTACTGAAGGAGGGTGATGTATATCAACTGAAGTGTGTTTAGAAGTCTAAATTATAGGAAGAGTTTGTTGCATTATAAAAGTCTCTGGTTCAGATACATTGATTTTAGTGACAGTGATACACAATTTGTATATGTATTATTTCTGCAAAATTTTCACGTGTATTCCTCATAAAAGATATTATAATTCGCCACAAAAAATTGATGCTAAATCCAGAGCAAAAAACATGAAAACCGGTTCAAAACGCCGAAATCTCGGTGAAATTAATGGAAACTAGCTGAAATCTCATCAAAATCACTGTAGTAATTTGAAAGTTTTTAAATCATTTTATTCTACTTGGATTTGGAATCTCGGTCATCGCTAAAAGCCAAAATTTCCGCCTGAGATTTCTAAAATCACGGCAAAATTTTTAACCATGGACCTCATCCCTTCACCGAGAGAGAGAGAGAGAGAGAGAGAGAGAGAGAGAGAGAGAGAGATGCGCTCCATCGCCTTTCCCACTCTCACGGTCTCACCACCGCCCATCCATTATCAGATTGCTCTCTCTTCATCCGACGCCACCACCACTTCAATCACCCAGCACTGCCGCCAAGCTTCGTCCTCACCATGGCATACGCCACCGTGCCTCGTCCTAACCATCGCCCATGCCATTGCGCTCATCCTCACTATTAACCTGATGCTGTGCCACCATCGCTACCTCCTAGTAAATTGCGATCCTTCGCCCGCCATCCTTTGGAGGAAGAGAAGTAAACCCTAGCTTTAAATTTCTTCGAGTAGAACTTCTTAGAAATCAACTTATAATTTCTCCGAACCCAAATTTGAAATTTCCTTAGTCGAGTTAATTTTTTCCTAATTCAATTTTTTTATTAGAAAGAGTCAATTTGAAATTTTGAGAGGGGGAATTGGAGTGGATTGAGGAGGAAGAAGGTGGTAGGTTTCTTCTTATCAAGTCTTGCTTGGCTAGTATTCATGTTTATTACTCTCAGCAATCAAATTTCCAAAATGGGCCATTGAAGCTATTCATTCTCAAATGGCAAACTGTTTTTGGGGGAATTCTGATAATATTCATCATTATCATTTAGCCAGTTGTAAGATGATTTGTCAAAAGAAAGAAAATGGTGGTTTGGGTGTGCCTAATCTTAGAAATCTAAATATGTGCCTGCTGGCATCTTGGATAAAGAGGTAATTCCTTTTATTTGTAATGTAAGTCGTTTGGGACATTGACATGGTCTCCAAGGTGACTCTTTGATCACAACTTTCTATAAAAAATATGTTATTTTAGATAAAAATAATTATGCATTATGAAAGTATATTACATGAGGGTCTAGTACCAATTTCATGTTATAAATCTTGGTAATTCTTTATGTATTGATGGTCAAACTAAAAAAAATGTTTGATCGGCACAAATTCTAAAACGACTTGCATTTGGAATCAGATGCAGTATAATCTACATGGTCATAAAATTTGGAGGCAAATCATTGATTTCAAGTATAGAACTCAGCACCCTAACATGTTTACTTGTCCTGATAATAATGTCTCACCTTTCTGGAAATGAATCTTTTGGCCTTGCAAAGCTGCAAAAATGGGTTACAAATGGCTTGTGGGTAATGGTAAAGAGAGTTAGATTTTGGGAGGATCAATGGTTCGGTAATTTTAACCTTGCCATTCAATTCTCGGAAATTTATGCGCTTGTTAACGAACAGGAAGCTACCATTTCTGAGGTTTGCGGAGGTGAAAACCTGAAATTTACTTTTTGTTGATGTGTTGATAACAGACTTATGCATATGTGGTTAGATGTGGTCAATATTGCCATTCTATTATCTTTCTGAAGATGAGGATGCTCTTATTTGGAATTTTCATTTTCTGGCTTGTACAATCTGCAATCTCTATATGCTGTGTTGAATTTTAGAGGTGTTACCCCTGTTTATACTCCTGCTATGTGGAAACTGCAGATTCCAACTAGAGTTCATGTCGTTCTCCTGTTATTGACTAATAACAAAAATTTGACTGTAGACCATTTAGAAAAAGGCAGATTGTGTTAGATGATTCTTGCTTGTTTTACTGTGAAAAGGAATCTGTGTGTCATTTATTTTGTATATATGTGGTTGCAACAGAATCTGGGAAGAGGTTTCTGAAATTTCTGGGAAGAATATTGATGATAATTTTGAAAGCATTGCTAAGTGGTGGTTGTCTTCTGCTGACTTCTGGAGTACCTTGCAAATGAGAAATGAGATCTGTTTCTAAAATAAATATGGTCATCCATGCAGGTTGTTTGGAGGAAAATGTTAAGCACTATGCAGAGATGTCCTGGCACCCTCAAAAATTTGAAAAATGCTACAAGATCACATCTCAATGGCCAAATTTGTTGATTGAATTGGTTTCAATTTTGGGTGGTTTGGATTTTTAAGACCTTAGAACTATGTATATTGTACTTTTAGAAAATTTCAAATATATTATTGACGAATACTTATACCAGGGGTACCCCACAACAAAGTATACATCTATTTGAAGATCGTATTTCTCTCAGTCATCTGTACTCGAGGAGCGCGGGAGGGGGTATTACCAAAGTCTCCATCCTTCACAGACGGGATTGTCGCTCGATATTGGCTAAAATGCCAAATGAAGCCATCTTGGACCAGCTTTTCGGCCCAGGGATCTCAAAGAATCCCCGGCCCCGATCGAGCCCACCAGGACGACTTCGACCTAGCCTCGAGTCAGGTGCCACTGCCGGCTCCGACCTGAACCAGTGTCCCGGCGCCCAGCGAGTCTCGACCGCCTCGAGCGAGAACTCCAATGAGCCTAAAACTCGCGCCCTCCGTCCGCCAATCAGGTCGGCAGCGGGCTGGTCACCGCTTTCTGGCGGATATAATAGCCGTAATATGATGGGTGGTTCCTTTCCAAAGGCGTGCTGGGGCCACGAATATACTTTCCCGTCCCGTCCGCATTCGAGCGAGCATACACGGAGGCAGGTGCGCGCCTTCAGGCGTGTACCACCGCTGTTCATCTGACCCGAAGATGGGGCAAACAGAATCCGCCAATCACCAAGACAAGACGGAATAACACCAGGCGTAGCGTACCCCTACCTTTCTCTCCAAAACTCCCGTGTAACCTGCCCCATCCACCTATATAAGAGGCGGGGGGGCTTCGAGAGAGAGGACAAAGGAACTTTCAACCGATCCATCCCCTTCTCGTGTAAATCGGTTCGAGCCTTGAGCTTCGAGAAAAAACCTTCCCGAAGTTTCTTCACTTGGACGAGCGCTAAGGGCCTGCCCTCGCCTCTCGCTTATAATCCTTGTAGATCCGCTACACCCGTGAGCAATAATCACCACCGCCCTGGCTGGGACGTAGGACATTCCACCCGAACGAAGATACATCCGGGACTTCCTTAGTCTAACCATTCAAGGAGAGGGGCCTTGCATTTCATACTCACAAGTTTACTTGCTTCGTTATACTGAAAACACCGGACAATTGGCGGCGCGCCGGAAGGGGAACCGCGTGTCATCTTCGTGATCTCCAGATTCTCATCTCCTCCTTGATGGCTTTCTTCATCGACATTTAGCGCGTCGCGTCGGAGCTGAATCCGCCGGCTCCCTCGACTTCGCCGCCACTCCGGCTGAGAGTTCGTGCTCATCTCCGCCACTCATGAGCTCGAGGCGTTCACCTCGAGCACGGACTCGTTGCCGGCACCCTCGGCATCGCTTCGCTTGAGGACCCGTGTGGACTCCAAATGCCTACGCCCATCCATGCGGGCTCGAGTAAC